>CM077158.1:215981630-216475745 GCA_039583875.1 Platanthera guangdongensis | reverse complement strand
CGCGGATTGAATCAGAGTTAACTGTTTGTTGTGTGCAGGTCGTGCAGACTAGCTCAAGGAGACAGAAGTTGCTTTGACTTCGGTCAAGTACTTGGAAGTGTGCGATCTCTGCGGTTTCAGCAGGTGCTCCTGCGGCTTGTCAGTTCTCTACTTCAACTTGCAAGTTCCAATAACATGTCCGCCAGTCTCAGGCGGGTAAGCGGTCTGTTCTTAAGTTACTCGACAGTAGGCGAATAACGGTGTGTCCGCGCGACCTCGCGGCTTCGGCAGACTCCGTGTTATTCGGCGTGTTGCAGCTTCAGCTCGGGCGGCTTCAGCGGACTTGGCGACTTCGGCGGTCTCGACGGTTCCAGTGCTGTCCGCCCGGCTCGTTTTGTGCTTTCTGTTATAGCTGATTGTACTAGCGAAATCATGTCTCGCTACGTATACCTCGTCTTGTAAAGAAGTATAATGAATATAAGATCTGCTTGTTCTTCCATATGCTTGGTGTGTTGAGCTTGCTCCCTGGTTTCCGCTAAATCAAAGTGTGAACTGGTAGTGCCGAGAATATTAATTTGGCTTTGGCTATCTTGATGACTACTTTGAGAAAATTTAACATGATATCAGAGGGAGGTTCAGTTGCTTGAGCGGTGTTCAACCAGTATTGTTGCTCTGTGCTTGAGTGGTGTTCAACCTGAGTTGGTGCTCTGTGCTTCTGAAGGCTTAACCAATCGGTTGTTGCAATGGAAGGGAGCTATGCAAGGGGTCTTGACATTGAACTCTTGACCACGACTAACTTCAAGAAGTGGAAGTCGTGTATGAAGAGTTTTCTTCTTGGCGAGGAGCTGTGGGAGGTCGTCGATGGTGACGACAGACAGGAAGTTACTGCTGCGTTTGATACTGCTGAGCAGGTGAGGCTCTGGAGAAAAACAAATGCAAAAACGGAGTTTGTTCTCAAGAGAGCCGTTTCACCAGAACTGTTTGATCACATCATTGGATGTGAGTCTGCTGCTGATATTTGGACAACTATCAATGAGTTGTTCAATAGGAAGAATGTGGTCATACTTCAGTTTCTGGAGAATGAGTTGGCTAGAACAACTCAAGGAGACCTTACTACCTCAAAGTTCTTCTTGAAGATGAAAAGCTTGTGCGTAGAGATATCAGCGCTTGACCCTGATGAGCCTATCTCGGAGGCTAAGTTGAAAAGGAACATTATCCGCGGCTTGCGGAAGGAATATGTTGTCTTTGTAACATCTGTTCAAGGGTGGGCAACTCAACCATCCTTGCTGGAGCTTGAGAACTGCTTGCTTCGCAGGAAAGTTTGGCAAGGCAGATGGCAGGAGTGACTGTCTCTGAAGGTGATAGTGAAGTGCTGTTCACAGGCAAGAAGAAGAAGAGATGAGAAGGAAGAAAAGAAGCAAGACGCTGCTGAGAATGAGCCTTCAACTTCTTATCAGTCAGAGAGGAGCGCTGCTCCAAAGAATGACTGGAAAAAGAACTTGAAGTGCTACAGGTGTCATCAGCGAGGGAACTTCAAGCGGGACTGCAAGGTCAAGCTGCAGCCTGGGCATGCTGCAGGCAAGGAGGAAGCTTGCTCTAAGAGTGAGAAAGCAGAATGGGGTGGAGCTTCATGACGGACACTTGTGTCCGTGCTCTGTCTGCTGAGGACTTCAACGGCGAGTGGATCGTGGACTCCGGGTGTGGTCATCACCTCATCGGAGACAAGTCGAAGTTCTCTTCCTTGCAAGCATACTCAGGTAACGAAGCTATCATAACTGCTGATAACACTGTTTATGCAGTAGAGAAAGAGGGGGTGTGTCTTTGGGTAGTGATCAGGGGCAATGACATTAAGGAGTGTGTATCACGTACCGGGCATGAAGAAGAACCTCTTCTCCATGACCAATGCAGTAGATGCTGGTAGACGTTCTGTTTGGGCAACAACGTGAGGTTCCTTCGCAACGTATCAACGGTTAAAGCTGATGTTGCTCATGTAGAAGGAGAGTTAAGAACTTATTTGTTCTTGCAACTAATTCTTATGTTGATTGTTGAAGTATTAACCGGGCGGCCTGGCGGTCTAGTCTGGCAGGTTGTTAACCGCGCGGTCTAGCGGTTCCTTTCCAGCAGGTTCAGACTGTTGCTGTTTGTAGTCCGAGCGGCCTGTGCGGTCTCTTTATTTTCTAGCCGCTCAGCCTTGTAAATTTTTAGTCCCACATTATTTATTTGTCTCTCTCCTATCTCCTCCATTCTATAAAAGGGAGGTCATACTTTGTAAATGATATCTTTTTTGGATAATAAATTTCAATTATTTAAATTTCTGTCGTTGTTAGCTGCGTGTTCGCTACTTTTACATGGTATCAGAGGACTCGGTCCTTTCCACCTGACTAAGCTCTCTCTGCACGTGCGGCTTGTTTCTTCTTTCCGCGACCTGTTCTCGCGGCTTGTTTTCTCTTCTGACAGCTGTGCTGTTCGCACGGCTTCTCCCTGTTCGCGCGCCTTTTTCTAGTCTGTTCTCGACCTGTTCTCTTGGGTCCTTTGCTTCCTCTTCTCTTCTATTCGCTCGAATTTTTTCAGTTCGCGCGACCTCTTCTCTTGTGCCTTGGTCTGCTTCCTAGTCGTTGGTGTTCTGCCTCCGTGCCACTGCGGCTTCTTCTCTTTAGCCCGCTGCGGTTTCGTCCTTGTTCGCTGCGGTTTCTTTCTCGTGTCCCGGCTCCTCCTTAGGTCGTGCGGCTTGCTCTCCTTTCTTCTCTCCCTGCGGCTTCTCTTCTTCTCACGCGGTTTCCTGCCTTCTCTATGGTCACTTCCGCCTCTCCACCCCAGTTATCTCTACCTCCACCACTCCTGCGGCTCCTCTCCTACTCCTTCGGGCAACCTTGGCACGCTTTCTAAGCTTGTTGGCTCCAACTATTCCGATTGGAGCGTTTCTTTCACATTTCTTCTTCGCTCTCAGCGCAAGCGTCATCACCTCACTGATGACCCTCCTCCTCTTAACTTTCCTGAATTTTATGACTGGGATGCGAGTGATGCCCTTGTCCTCACTTGGCTGGCCAACAGCCTCTCTGATGAGTGCCTTCCCGTCATTTGCCATGATGAGACGGTCAAGGCCGCATGGCTTCACCTAGCTGCTCTCTATTCAAAGGGGGGGCAGACGTCCCGCATTTATACTCTTTATGCGGACCTCTTCGCCCGCCCCTCCATGTCTCCTACTGCGGCTTATCAGCAGGTTCAGGCTCTTGGCGCAGAGATCCTACAAAATCGTCCATTCTCCGCGGACCTGGCCGACCAGCACAAACACTTCCAGGAACTCCTGGTTGTTTGTTATCTTCTCCGTCTTCCCGATTCCTATGATATGATCCGCCAGCAGATCTTGGGCGAGGCGGAATCTCCTACTTTGGATGCCACCGCGGATCACATTGCCGCTGTTACTTCGCTTCTCCAGCGGCCTCTGTTGGCCTCCCCTCCTTCCCAGGACTCCTATGCTCACTAGGCTCAGCGGGGGGGGGGGGGGGGGGGGGGGGGTCCTAGTGGCCACAGCCACTCAGGTGGACATGGTTCATCCAGGTTCCTCTGCTCTCACTGTGGTCGTACCAGCCATTCTGTTGACCGCTGCTGGCAGAAACATGCTCATCTTCGCCCTTCCGGTGATGCTCCTTCCTGGACCTCTGCCTCCTCTCGGCCGTCTGCCTTTGTGGTCACGACTTCAGGTAGTGCCCACGTCGTTACCCAAGGTAAATGGCTGATTGACTCGGGTGCTATAAATCATATGACTGACAACCCTCATTGCTTCTCTCTCCTTGAAACGCATGACCGCCTACCCCCGGTTTGTGTGGCGGATGGTTCACCGTCCCCAGTGCTTGGGACGGGCCTGATTCAAGTCACCCCATCACTTCGCTTGGAGGACACTCTCTATGTCCCGAAGTTCCCGTGCAATTTATTATCTATTAATACTTTATGTCAGCAACTTCAGTGCTCTGTCTTATTCACTCCCACTTCTTGTTCTTTTCAAGACCCGAGGACCCAGCAGACGATTGCTACTGGGACTGAGAGCGGCGACCTCTATTTCCTCAACGACGTTTCCGCTCTGTCAGCCTACTCCTCCTCTACAGATCTGCTTCGATGGCATCTTCTCCTTGGACATCCTCCTCCTCGGATTCTTCGACAGCTTCTGCCCCACTTACCTCCAACCAGTCCTCCTCTCAACTGTGATGCGTGTCAGCTTGGCAAACATCATCACTCCTCCTTCCCGCCGAAGCAAGGTCGTGGCTCCTCTCGCCCGTTTGATCTCATTCATTCTGATGTCTGGGGTCCTACTCCTACCCTCACCGTTGGTCGGGGTAGTTCCTACTTTGTAACTTTTATAGATGATTTTTCTAGATGTACCTTTGTGTATCTATTAAAAGATCGCTCTGAACTCTTTTCTATCTGACAATCTTTTTATTTTATGATTAAGACTCAATTTGGCATTTCTATTAAAGTTTTACGCTCTGATAATGCTAAGGAATATCTTAGTCATGAGTTCTCCTCTTTCTTTCGGCAACATGGCCTTCTTCATCAAACCACCTGTGTTTACACCTCCCAACAGAATGGGGTGGCGGAGCGTAACAACCGTCACCTCCTTGATGTCGCTCGCACTCTCATGACGCAGATGCAAGTACCCCGCTCCTACTGGGGCTACGCTGTGCTCCTTGCTTGCTATCTCATCAATCGTCTTCCCTCCACGGTTCTCCACGGCCAGACCCCCTTCTCCATTCTCTACCCCCGCAAGGAACCTTTTCCTCTCCCTCTCCGTGTCTTTGGGTGTACGGCTTTTGTTCACGCTCCATCCGCTACCCGTGATAAGCTTTCCCCCCGTTCCACCACGTGTGTCTTTTTGGGGTACTCTACAACTCAAAAAGGCTATTGCTGTTTTGACCCCGTTCTGCGCAAACAATTTGTCTCTGCGGACGTGACATTCTTCGAGAATGCTTCCTACTTCTCTCTTGACTCCTCTCTTCCTCCTGATGTCTCTGCTTCTCCACTGCCTCTCTCCGTTCCTTCCACACGTATCGACGTCTCCACTCTTCCCTCCTCTCCGTTCCTTCTCTGTCCGTCTCAACCCCTCCCCCTCCGTCTCCTTATCTGTCCGTCTCACCCCCTCCCCCTCCTCCTCTTCTCCGCGGCCGTCTCTCTAGTCCCGGGCCAGCCTTCTCCGCCACGGACGCTCCGGTTGCTGAGGCACCCGTCAACCTGGATCTTCCCATTGCACTTCGCAAAGGGGTGCGGACGTGTACTCAACACTCGCTTGCGTCAGTTGTTTCCTATGATAGGCTTTCTCCTTCTCGCAGGTGTTTTGCATTGGCTATCTTCGCTGCTACTACCCCCCGCACCTACCAGGAGGCTCTTACTATTACTCATTGGAAATCTGCCATGGATGAAGAGATGACTACTCTTACTGAAAGGGGTACTTGGACCCTTGTTCCTCCACCAGTGGGTACTGATGTGGTGGCTGTCGCTGGGTCTTTGTTGTGAAATTTCGCCCCGACGGCACTGTGGATCGCTACAAGGCCCGGCTGGTGGCCAAGGCTTCACTCAGACTTACGACATTGATTACTTTGACACTTTCTCTCTGGTTGCTCGCCTCAGCACCATCCAGGTTCTTCTCTCTGTTGTGTTAACCGGGACTGGGCTATTTCCCAGCTTGATGTCAAGAATGCCTTTCTCTATGGAGATCTTCAGGAGGACGTCTACATGGAGCAACCTTCTGGGTATGTTGCTCATGGGGAGACACGCGTATGCCGTTTGAAGAAGGCCATTTATGGCCTAAAGCAGAACCCTCGAGCGTGTTTCGACAAGTTCAGTGGTATTGTGGCTACCATCGGCTTTGCAAGGAGTTCGGCCGATCACTCCTTATTCATTCGCAAAAAGGCCTCGGGACTGGTGGTTTTGGCAGTGTATGTGGATGATATTCTTCTTACTGGCGATGATCAGGCTGGGGTGGACTTGACGAAGCAACACCTCCGTCAACACCTGCTCACGAAGGATATGGGCTCCCCGAAATACTTTTGGGGATAGAAATCTCTCGGAAGCTTGACTCGTTGGTTCTCTCCCAACGAAAGTATGCCCTTGATCTTCTACAAGAGGCAGGATTGATAGGTGCCAAACCAGCCCAGTTTCCCATGGCTATTGGTTAAGACAAAACATGGACGGATGACTCGCCTTTTTTATCTGATGTCACAAGGTATAGACGTCTGGTGGGCAAATTCATCTATCACACGGTGACCAGACCCGATATCTCCTATGCTGTAGGCAAGGTCAGTCAGTTTATGCAAGCTCCCAAGGAGTGCCATCTTCAGTCTGCCTTGAAGATTTTAGAGTATATCAAAGCAGCACCGGACAAAGGGCTAATCTTTCAGAGGAATGGTCATCTGAGGGTTGAAGCCTACTCAGATTCAAGCTATGCAGATGATAAAGGCGATCATAAATCCACATCAGGTTTTTGTACTTTTGTTGGAGGAAATCTTGTGAGTTAAAAGAGCAAGAAACAGTCTGTTGTCTCCAGATTCAGTGCATAAGCCGAATACCGGAGTATGGCGTCAACCACGTGTGAGTTAAAGTGGTTACGTGCTCTCATGCTTGACCTAGGGGAGGTCTATGACTAACCTCTTCCTATGTTCTGTGACAACAATGCCGCTATATACATATCCAAAAATTTGGTCTTCCATGAGAGAACAAAGCATATAGAGGTTGACTGTCACTTCATTCGGGAGGAGATTTTGAAGAAACAGATTTGTATTCCGTTTGTCACCTCTGACAAAGAATTGGCGGATATCTTCACAAAACCGGTCTCTACTTCCTTCTTCCACATTTGTGACAAGCTGTGCATGATTGATATCTATGCTCCAGCTTGAGGGGGAGTGTTGAAGTACTAAACCGGGCGGCCTGGCGGTCTAGTCTGGCGGGTTGTTAACCGTGCGATCTAGCGGTTCCTTTCCAGCAGGTTCGTGTTCAGACTATTGCTATTTGTAGTCCGAGCGGCCTGTGCAGTCTCTTTATTTTCTAGCCGCCCAGCCTTGTAAATTTTTAGTCCCACATTGTTTGCTTGTACTCTCTCCTATCTCCTCCATTCTATAAAAGTGAGGTCATACCTTTGTAAATGATATCTTTTTTGGATAATAAAATTTCAATTATTCAAATTTCTATCCGTTTGTTAGCTACGTGTTCTCTACTTTTACATTGATCGTATGAGAGCCAACGATAGCACTGCTATCTAGCATGAGAGGCTGGGGCATGTAGGAATGGACAAGCTAAAGGCTATGGCTAGTAGAAGTTTGGTAAGAGATTTGCCCAAGTTGTCCTCCTTTGGTGACGGGCATGTTTGCGCGGGATGTCAATATGGTAAGGCACATCGCCTTCCGTTTGATAAATCACAAACAAGGAGCAAGCAACCATTGGAGTGTATTCATGGCGACTTGATGGGACCAACTGTCACTGCCAGCCTTGGTGGAAGCAGATATATGCTTGTCCTTATTGGTGACTACTCAAGATATACTTGGGTTTATTTCTTGAAGGAGAAGTCTGAAGCCTTCCGGTTGTTTGTGGAGTTCAAGGAGCTAGTGGAGGGCCGGGTTGGCTTGCGGATCAAGAAGCTTAGAACAGATAACAGGGGTGAGTTTGTTTCCTCCGAGTTTTCTAACTTCTGCAGGAAGCACGGAATTCAGGGAGAGCTCACTTGTGCGCACACTCCACAATAAAATGGAGTAGCGGAGCGGAAGATCCGTCATTTGACGGAGACTTGCAAATGCTGGCTTCATGCGAAAGACATCCCAAGGTCCTTTTGGGCGGAGGGGATGTCTTGTGCTTCTTATTTCATCAACCGGATACCTCTCAGCCCAATCAACATGAAGACTCCTTTTGAGTTGTTGCTAAAGGAGAAGCCTAGTGTGGGACACCTCCGGGTGTTTGGTTCAACTTGCTATGTGCATGTCCCGGATGCTTCACGGACTAAGCTGGATGCAAAGGCAAGGAAGTTTGTCTTTGTTGACTACAATGAGCGGAAGAAGGGATGTAAATGCATGGATCCTTCGACGAAGAAGTTCGTTGTGTCAAGAGATGTTGTCTTTGACGAGCTAACGTCGTATGGAGGTGGCTCGGTAGAGCTAACCGGAAGCAAGGTTGATGAAGAACCCATGGTGGCTGCTGAAGGCTTGGAAGAGAAGCTTGCTGTTTTCACCAGCAGCTCTTGTTGCTTCAAACTCTGAGGCTGAGCCTTCTGGCTCAGGAAGCAGGGGGAGCACTGCTCAAAGCTTGCCCCAAGTAGGAGTTGAGCCTGAAGAAGCAACAGAGGTAGTAATCAAGGAGCAGACCCTTCGAAGATCGAAGAGGGTTATTAAGCCACCGACTCGTTACTGTGATGAGAATGCATTGAGCTTTGTCTCTTGCTTATTTGCAGGTCCTCTGGATGAGCGAGAGCCTACAAACTTTAATGGGGCCACTGGAGTCCAGGAGTGGGAAGATGCCATGAAGGAAGAGATTGCTGCTCTCAAGAAGAATGAAACCTGTGATCTTGTGCCCAAGGTTGATGTCATTACTCCAGTGACTTGCAAGTGGGTGTTTAAGTTGAAGAAGAAGGCTAATGAGAGCATTGATAGATACAAAGCTCGCTTGGTCGCTCGAGGATTCTCACAGCAGTATGGAGAAGACTATGAGGAGACATTTAGTCCGGTTGCAAAGATGACTTCAGTTAGAGTGGTGATCGCCTTGGCTGCTAGCAAGTGATGGAGGATGTGGCAGCTTGATGTGAAGAATGTTTTCTTTACGGAGAGATTGATAAAGACATCTTCATGGATAAACCACTTGGATTTATTTCTGAAGATCATCCGGACTACGTCTGTAAGCTCAGGAAGGCTCTCTATGGGTTGAAGCAAGCTCCTAGAGCTTGGTATGGGAAGATAGCAAAGTATTTGCAAATCTGCGGTTGTCTTGCTTCCAACTCAGATTCTAGCTTGTTTGTCAAGAAGAAGGGGGAGCTTCAAGTCTTGGTCCTGCTGTATGTGGATGACATGATCATCACAGAGAATTCGGAGGAGGAAGTAGCAAGGCTCAGGGCTGAGATTGCTATACGCTTCGAGATGAAAGACTTGGGAGAGCTTCATCACTTTCTCGGTCTTGAAGTGGAGAGGAGGAAGAGCGGTATACTCATTTGACAAAGAGGATATGCAGATCGCATTATGAAGCGGTTCGGCATGGGCGAAGGAAAGAGTTGCTCTACTCCTCTGGAACATGGGCTGAAGCTTCGACGAGATGAGGGAAGGATTCTTCCTGACCCCTTGGTGTTCAGAGCTCTTGTTGGAAGCTTGATCTACCTGACGATTACAAGGCCAGACATTGCTTACGCTGTTGGCCGAGTAAGTCGGTATATGGCTGAACCAAGGAAGTCTCATCTAATGGCGGCAAAGAGCATTCTGAAGTATGTCAAGACAACTTCTGACATGGGACTTCTCTGAAAGTGCAAGTTAGATCTGATATACTCTAGCGGGGGGGGGGGGGGGGGTGAATAGAGTATGATGCTTGCTAAAACTTTTTACAACAGTTGTTGTATTCCTAAGTGAACAGAGAAGCAAAAACATAAAGTAAATCTAAACACAGAATAATCACAGATCAAACACAAAGCAATCACAAACCACAGCCAGAAATAAAAGAAAGATATGCAACCAGATGACACAAAGAGCTATAGTGGTTCCCCAATCAACTTGGGTACATTCACTCTTCTACCACCCTAGGTAGGAATCCACTGCAGGATGAGTTGATCAGGTGTCCTAGGCACCAATGAGCTTTTGATAAGGTGCTCAAAAACCAAACAGATTTTTTGATCAGGTGTCTTGCCACCATTGAGTTTTGATAAGGTCTCAGAAACCAATCACAAACTTTTGAAGGGAGTTTGAAAAACCCTTTACAGCAGAGAGAGAGAGAGAAAGGGATGAGATGATCTTCTCTGCCCACAGTCAGAGAGAAGATAGTGGATGTTGTCAAAGCTCCCCCTGAGATCTTGAGTTGTTCAGGAAGTGAAGCTTTGCAGTAGGGTGATAGGCTTTCAGATGATTTGATCTCCAGCAAAAGATGATTTCAGCAGCAACTGAAATGTGAGGTGTCTGGAGTCTTGAATGATGATGGCCTTTGAACACTTGAATCAAGAGAGATCTGAAAACTTCATTTTGTTGATCTCCTTTTGTGATGTGTGTTCTTTTATGAATTTTTGAGACTGAGAATGTCTGCAACTCTCTTTCTTTCTGTTGTGTGATTGTTGTTGTAAGAGTTGTAATTCATGTTGTTGCAGAGAATTGTTGTTGCAGAAGTTGTATGTCTAACTCTCTTAGAAGAGAATGAAAAAACTGATCTTTTATTCTTTTGATCTGAATAGAAATGATCCTCTGTCCAAGATAGTCGTTAGCCTGTCAATAAATGACTTCCTTAACTGCATTTGTCTTCTAGAGGAAAGTCCAATAAAACATTCCTTGAAAATTCCTTGAAACTTGCTCCAGATTAATTAAAAAACGGCTACAGGATCTCTGACATTAATGCTGAGAATAATTCCACAACTGTCTGAATTTGAATCTTGAAAAACGTCTAACTCTTCAGAAAAACATCGAACTGAGCTCCACTAGCGTTGAACTGAGCTCAGAGACTGAACTTAGATAGAAACAGAGATCGTCGATCTGAGCTCAACTTTCGTCGAACTGAGCTCAGAGATAGAGAATCAAACTGGAGTCAAGAACGTCGATCTGAGCTCGAAGATCGTCGAATGGAGTTCGACGACTCGTTGAAGTTGAGCTCAGAGATCGTCGAATGGAGTTCGACGATTCGTCGAAGTGAGCTCAATGATCGTCGAATGGAGTTCGACGATTCGTCGAAGTGAGCTCAACGATCGTCGAATGGAGTTCGACGATTCGTCGTACTGAGCTCGGCGAAATGACTTAGTCTCCAAAACTGAAAACTCTGGTCTTGAGGGCAGATTCAAACCTAACTACTAACCCTTAGACTCAATTCTAATTGACCTTTAGATCTATACAATGAGGTCAAGACAGGTTTCCTAAGAGACATAGTGATCCTTGCCCAAATCAGTAATAGGGTGTTCCAACAATCTCCCCTATTTGGGTTAGGATTACTATTTACAGACATTGGAAAATAAAACATACAAAGCAGAAATGCAACAAATAAAACATTGCAGAATCACAGACATTATCTCAGATAGTTCAGAAAACAAAATGTACTGTCACCTTACAGAGTCATTCCTTTTCTTTGCTCTTTATAAGTACTATTTCTCTGTTGGGATTGAGAGCTTCCTTCTTAGATCTTCTATCATCAGCTGCACTTAGAGAGGTTTGTTACTTTGGCCTGGGCACTACAGCTTCTGGATGCAGCTTCATGTAGCTTTCTGAATCAAAGAATTTGCTGGATGAATATCTTTCAAGTTCCTTCTTTCTTTGATCTGATAATGTAGTGATATTGGATGTATCTTTTTCTTGTTCTCTGGCTTTCTTGATCTGATCCAAAGCAGCCAATTCTTTCATCCTAGTTGTCCATGAAGTAGAATTGTTTTCTGGATCCTCAAATGGAACTGGAGTCTCATATCTATTTGAGGGATTATCAGGAGGAGCTCTGGAAGAGACTAAATCTTTCAGCTTATAAGGAAAAGGACCAGAAGTTGTGTCAGATGGACCTTGTCCTTCCCTTGAATATGGATGTTGCTTGGAATATCCTTTAGAATACACTTGGAATTCTCTTTGATTTCCTCTGTAATTTCCTCTTCTTGACTGGTAGCCTCTAGATTGACTTCCTCTGTATTGGGATCTTCCTTGAGGTTGATAAGAGGTTTGACTTCTGGCAGAAGGTTGAGATGCAGAACTTCCACTTGCACCTGCATCAGGTGAAGGAGGAGGAGGAGGAGGAGGATGATTGAACTGGGATGATCCTTTATCATATTTTATCTTCTTTTTCATAGCCTTCAATTGATTTTTGGAGTATTGCATCCAATGTTCTGTGATAGGGAAATTATGCAGTATGTAGTATGGAATGTCATTTGTGTCTTTCACTTTTGCTGGGGGAACTCTCTTCATTACTTTGCTTCTGGCCTTTCTTTTCCCTGCAATTGTAGCTGAGGAATCATCTGAGTCAGTCATGAACTGATCACTATCTGAGCTTGGAGGATTATCATACACTGCATCAATCTTTTTGAGATAATCTATCTGTTGTTGTGACTGAGCAGGAGAGACAGCAGAAACAACAATAGTAGCAGCAACAACAGCAGGAAGAGGAATGGAAGCAATACTGGCAGAAGGAATTGTGACAGCAGATTCAGATACAACACTTTCAGAAACAATACTATCAGATCTAACAAAAGGTACAACAGCAGTAGTATCAGATGAAACTGGAAAGTCAACTTCAGAAGAAGTAACAACAGTAACAGTAGACTCAAAAACAAATGCCTCTGTCATATGTATATCCTCAATAACATCAATATCAGAACTAGCAGAAATATCATCATTAGTAGTAGGAGCATCAGCAGTAAGAGCAATAAAAACAGAAGGAGCAGCAGTATAGAGGGAATTTATAAAAGAATCTATTAAACTGGTGTCACATCTTGAAATAGGCACAATGACCTTAGAGAGATCTTCAGATTGCTGGTCTTCAGTGTGCTGGACTGGAAGACAGTTAAAATAAGCAGAATCAAAAATTTATAACAGTGACTTGAGGTCCACTGTGATAACTGCAACTGGAGGTACTGGAGCTTGAGCTTGAACTGAAGTAACAGCAGCAGCAGACAATCTTTCAACTTCATGAGGCATCTCCCCCTGCCTAGATTTAGTGGCAACTAGATCAAGGCACCCATAAGAAGGGATTGCCTGAGGAGGAAGAATGGAAGAAAGCCTGTCAGACGGTTCCTGAATTGTTTTTATCAGTGGAGACAAAGAGGTCTCCATCAAGAGTGATAGCCTTGGAGCTATCAGCTCATAGAGCCTGTCTGCAAGAGCTGGAAGATCTACATGCTCAAGATGGACTTGAGTAGAAGTAGGAATTGAGGGTGGAGCAACAGGAGATGTTGGTGGAGAACTTGTGGATGGTGGAAATGAAGGTTGAGAGATGAAAATTGTGGAAATGGAAGATAATGGAATGAAAATAGATGGTGTGAAGGATGGTTGTGCAATGATATCCTGAAGTAGTTGTTGGTATGAGGTGAATGAAGATGGTGGCTCAGGAGGGGTTGAGGGAGAGTCATCCATATAGGAATCATCTATAAGGTTGAAAGATGGAATGTGATAGGATGAATCAATATCTAGGTGGGGGTATTGATGTAGAGGATGGAAGAGTTCTTCTGTGAGAGGTGGAGTTGGAGAAGGAATGGAAGTTGGAGATGGGGTGGAAATTATGATGGTGGAGGTAACTGTGGTAGATGAAACAAGAGGTGGAGGAGGAGGAGAAGAAGCAGGCAAGTCTTCTGCAGGGGCAGAAACTTGAGGGGAAGTGACTGGAGCAGTCCTTGTGCCTGAAGTAGAAACTGTAGAGGGCCTGCTGGGCTTCACAATTTGCCTGTCCCATTTTCCAAATAGGTCACAGGAGAGGCTCTTGGAGGCATTGATGTGCATCCCATTTGAAACTAGCAGTGCAAGACATCTGTTCTGAAGAAACAACCCTAATATTCTCCCAAAATTAACAAAGTTTTTGTTGATTTTCTTCTTGATTAGGTCAAAGAAGATTTCTCCCCAGTTCAGTTGTTTCTTGTCCACAAGGGCACCCATCAAGAAGAGCTGATACCTGGAGATGGTATCATGAGTTGAGTGTTTGGCCAACAATACCTTTCCAACCACATCAGCCAGAAACCTGTACTCAACAGACAGATTTTTCTTCAGCAATTTGCTAGGGTTTGCATCTGAATGTCCCATTCTTTCAAGCAAATTAGAAAACTCTTCTCCAGAAAGTTCAGCAGAGTCTTCTCCAGATTTTAATTCAAAAATCTCTGTCAAAGCAGCCGGTGTGAGAGATACCTGGGTTCCTGAGATTGTTCCAACCACTGTATTCTGATCCTGATTGTGGGCAGTATACACCCATTCCTTGATCTCATCTGCAGCTAATTTGATCCTGGTAGTCATTATGGTAACTAGCTTTTGTTCCTTGAAAAGTTCCAGAATATCTTTGAAGATTTGATCACTGTTATTGAAAGAGTCCATGTCGATATCAAAACCTGCATCAAATTTCATTGCGGCCAGGATTGCAACTGAGACGACCATTGATTCCTGCAAAAACTAACAAATAAACGACCAAGTGTAGAGAAGTTTGGAGGGAAAGAGAAAGTTTGCAGAAAGTATGAAAGCGCAAAGGGAGAACGACGACCGAAAAATGAGTTTTATATTAGGGTTTGACGCAGAAAAGGAAAGATCGTTGAACTCTGTTCGACGATCTGGGCTTCTAAAGGAAACTGAAAGGTCATCAATTGTGTCGATCTCCGTTCGACGATATTGGAGAGCGTCGAGCTCCGTTCGATGATAGTTCAGAAAACAAAATCATCGAGCTCCGCACGACGATCGCTGACCTGAGGAAGGATAGTTTAGCACTATCTTAGAAGCGCTGAACTCTGGTCGATGATTTCGGAAGTCGTCAATCTCCGTTCGACGATCTTTGGGAAAAACATCGAGCGCAGTTCAAAGATCAGAAACACACTATACACTAGAAAAATTAAGATGTTTGCCTAGTCTTGGTCATTTTTTGATTTTTGAAAATCTTGGATCTTATTTTAGACTTCCTCCATCTAACATTCCTAACTGATTCAGGAAGAATGTATGTTTCTTTTCATCCAAGGGTTTGGTGAAAATATCTCCCCTTTGCAAATCAGTTGGGATATATTGAAGTTCAATTTTATTTTTCTCAACATTATACCTGAGAAAGTGATGCCTAATTTCTATGTGTTTTGTCTTACTATGGAGGACTGAATTTTGTGCTATAGAAATAGCACTGGTATTATCACAAAATATTTTTGACTTCTCTAAGTTGTAGCCATAGTTTAGGAGTTGGTTTTGAATCCACAAGATTTGTGAACAACAACTACCTGCAGCCATATACTCAGCTTCAGCAGTTGAAGTTGACACAGATGTTTGTTTCTTGCAAAACCAGGAGACAAGTCTGTCACCAAGAAACTGACAAGTTCCACTGGTGCTTTTCCTGTCTATTCTGCATCCAGCATAATTAGCATCAGAAAATCCAGTTAAGTCAAATGCTGAATCTTTTGGATAACAGAGACCTAGATTTCGAAAACTTTTTACATACATGAGAATCCTTTTTACTAAGGTTAGGTGTGACTCTCTAGGGCTCACTTGGAATCTAACACATATACATGTAGCAAACATTATGTCAAGTCTACTAGCTGTAAGGTACAATAAAGAGCCAATCATTGCTCTATATGTTGTCTGATCAACAAGTTTCCCATGTTCATCAGCATCTAATATAGCATTGGTAGGCATAGGTGTTTTCATACATGATGCTTCAGACATACCAAATTTCTTGACCAATTCTTTTGCATACTTGGGTTGAGAAATAAATATGCCTTCAGCATGTTGTTTGATTTGCAATCCTAGAAAGAATGATAGCTCACCCATGCTACTCATTTCAAATTTAGAATGCATTAGGTTGGATAACCTTCTGCACAAATTTGAATCAGTAGAACCAAATATAATATCATCTACATAGATTTGTACTAGTACGGTATGAGACTTATGGGCTCTAATAAAAAGAGTTTGGTCTACTCTACCCCTTATAAACTCATTTTTCAGAAGAAAGCATGCTAGAGTCTCATACCATGCTCTAGAAGCTTGCTTTAGACCATATAATGCTTTATGCAATTTGAAAACATAGTCAGGATGAGTTGAAGAGATAAAACCTGGGGGTTGTCTGACATAGACTTCTTCTTTGATATCTCCATTGAGAAAAGCACTCTTTACATCCATCTGGTATACTTTGAAGCCTTTGTGTGCTGCATATGCTAAGAAGATTCTTATGACCTCTAACCTTGCAACTGGTGCAAAAGTCTGGTCATAATCTATCCCTTCTTCTTGAAAATACCCTTGAGCAACTAGCCTTGCCTTATTCCTTACAATGACTCCTTGATCATCCAATTTGTTTTTGAATACCCACTTTGTTCCAACAATGGAGTGATCCTTTGGCCTTGGTACTAGTTCCCAAACTTTGTTCCTTTCAAATTGATGCAACTCTTCTTGCATTGCAATGATCCAGTGTGGATCTTGCTCTGCATCTTGAATGGATTGAGGTTCAATTTGAGAAAGGAAGCAAGTGTGCATCAGATTTTGGTTAACCTGATTTCTGGTTTGCACACCAGCTGAGATGTCTCCAATCACTTGGGAAATTGGATGGTCTCTTGATGTTACTAAATCAACAGGGGATGTTGATTGTTCACCAACCTGTGTTGTTGTTTCCTCTTGTGGTACAACAACTGGCTCTTCAAGAAGTTTCTCTTCAAGATGTTGAATGTCTTCTTCATCTTCACTGCTTTCCTCTTTTTGAATGATTTGTAACCTGTCCAAGTCTTCAGCAAGAGAGTGTACCTGCAAAGGTTCTATGGTAGAAGTATCCTTCTCCTTGAAAGACATGTTAGATTCATCAAAAGATATATGAACAGATTCTTCAATTTTAAGAGTTGATTTATTATATACCCTATAAGCCTTACTGATCATGGAGTATCCCAGAAACACTCCTTCATCAGCTTTAGCTTGAAATTTTGCTAAATATTTCTTGTCATTATTGTGAATGTAACAAATACAACCAAAAATTCTAAAATAGTCTACTTTAGGTTTCTTCCCTTTGAGTAATTCATAGGGAGTCTTGCCCTTCAGTTTATGTATTAAACTTCTATTCAACACATAGTTGGAGGTGTTCACTGCCTCTGCCCAAAAGGATAGAGGAAGGTGAGCATCTGACAACAATGTAGTGACAGATTCAATAAGGGTTCTATTTTTCCTTTCAGCTACCCCATTTTATTGAGGAGTTCTAGGGACTGAGAAAGTGTGCCTGATCCCTTCACTCTGACAGAACTCTTGCATAAGAAGAGAATCAAACTCTGTCTCATGATCACTTCTGATCAGGGCAATGTGAGTATTGAACTCACTCTGTATGCATTTGAGAAACTCTGTCAAACACTTAAAGTTATCAGACTTCTTTCTCAGAAAGAACACCTATGTGAATCTAGAGAAGTCATCTACAACCACTAAAGTGTAAGATTTCCCTCATAAGCTTTGTACTGTAATGGGTCCAAAAAGATCAATGTGTAACAGATACAAAATCCTAGGTGAATCACTCTTATTAAGTGACTTGAAGCTATTTTTGGTTTGCTTGCCTAATTGACAAGCCCTGCAGAGTCCTTCCTTCTTGTAGGGGCCAAAAGGTAGTCCTCTAACAAGGTTGTCCTTGGATAGCCTAGCAATGGTTCTAAGATTTATATGTCCTAGTCTCTTATGCCATAACTCGTTAGGTCTACAAATAGAATTAAACAGACAAATATCTACTTATGTTGAAAGAAAGTCTACTAAATAGATGTTACCTTTCCTTTTACCTGTCAACACAATTGTGTTGTCCTCTGATTTGATCTTGCATAAGGATTTGCTGAAAGTCACTTGGTAGCCTTCATCACATAGTTGACTGATACTGATCAAGTTGTACTTCAGTCCTTCCACATAGGCTACTTTCTTGAATGTGACTGTGTCAATCTGGACTGCACCATATCCTTTTGTTAGTCCAAAGTTTGAATCACCAAATATGACTTTGGGTCCAAGCTTGGCTTTGAAGGATGTGAAATTGTCCTTGCTTCCTGTCATGTGCTTGGAGCACCCACTATCCAAATACCATTGCTGGTTTGATGTTGGATAGGTCTTCACCTGCACATAAAGCAATTTACTTGTTTTTGACCTAGTTTACCTTGGGCCTAGGTTGATAACCTTTAAATTCAGAAATAAATGACATCCCTGGTTGACTCTTATAACCTTCAGGATGATATCTCCTTGGAGGTATTATCCATTCAGTATAAGGGTTAAATCTTTAGGATGAAGGACCCCTAGGTTTGGATTTTGATTTACCTTTGAATAAGTTTTTAAAGCTCTGATATCTGCTCGACGATCGTTGAGCTGAGTTCAACGATCTTGGGTCAGATCGTCGAGCTCCGTTCGAAGATCGACTGTGGCAGAGTTCAGGGTTTAGAGATCGTCAACCCGAGTTCGACGATTTTGCCTGAGATCGTTGATCTCCGTTCGACGATCGTCTAGCTCCGTTCGATGATTTCTGTTGAACTCTTGTTTTCTTAGGTAAGTCAGAATTTTTCCTAGCTACCTCTACAACTCCCTTACCTTTATCAGAGATAAACTTAATTGGGGTTGTTAGTACTATAGGTTGGCTGGATGAAGCACCCAAGCCCAGTGTACTATTGAACCTTGAGTTCACTGTGCTTGTGATGTCCATTAGCTTGATACTTCTCCCATTAATGGATTCTTCAAGCTTCTTGGCCTCTGATAGTTCACTTTTCAGTGAAGCTATCTGCTCCCTACAACACTCCAACTCCTCAGAGAGTTTGAGGTTTTCTGATTTTAAGGTACTGTGTTCAGATAATTGATTTCTGAGAGAAATGATTTCCTTCTCAGATTTTAATAAGTCTAAACATAGTGCTTTAAACTCATACTTGAAGTCCCCAGAGTTAAAATCAAAAGAACATATTACCTGGTCCTCTTCAAATTGAGTCTCTGAGTCTGAGTCTGACTCTTCTGCATCAGAATTGTGTTGTGAGGCATTGATAGCCATCATGCAGAATTCCCTTTCTTCAGCATCATCTTCATCATCACTGGAGCTTGATGAAGCATCTGATTCTTCTTCCGTCTCACTCCAGGTTTCAGCAACAAATCCCTTCCTTGTGTGTTTGTTCTTGCTGGAGGAGGGTTTGCCATTGCTATTTTTCTTGAAGTCCTTGTCTTTTCTTCTTTCTTTCTTGTCCTTTCTGTCCTTGTGTTTATTTTCTAGACAGTCAGGCACAATGTGGCCTGGTTTCCTGCAACCAAAACAGATAATTTCTTTGTTATTTGATTTATCATACCTTGGCTTGTCATGCTCTTTGTATGATCTCTTCCTGAAGTCCTTTCTGGCCATTTTGTAAAAGCTTTTGGCCAGTAGACTTAGCAATTCCTCATTGCCTGTGACCTTGTCTTCAGGCTGATCTTTAGTGGCTTTTAAAGCTATTGACTTTTCCTTTCTTGTGGCTGGTGAGGCAGCCTTCTGCTCTACTTCTCTATTCTTAATGAGCAGCTCATAAGACTTGAGCTTGCCCAAGAGAGCTTCAGTGGTGATCTCATTTAGACTTTTGGCATCCTTGATTGACCAGATCCTTGAGTCCCAAGTGCTTGGGAAGCACATTAGGATTTTATCATTTTGCTCAGTTAATGAGATCTCTTTGTCCAAAATTTTCAGCTCATTGACTATGAGACTGAGTCTGTTATACATGTCTGCTACTGGCTCAGCTTTTCCTTTCTTGAAATTCTCATATTGGGTTATGAGGTGAGATCTTCTGTCTTTTCTCTCATCAGTAGATCCTGAGACTATTTCAGATAGCTTGTCTCAGATGTCCTTTGCTGAGTTGCATTCAGCTACCTTTTGGAATATGTCATCAGACATAGTCTGGGCTAGAATGTTCATAGCCTTTGCATCAGCCAATTTCCATTTCTTTATTTCTGCATCTGTTCCTGAGGGAGGTGGAACATCACTTGTACTTGTGTTCTCTAGAGGTCTTGGACACACTGTTAAAACAGAATTGAAAATGTCCTCATCAATAAAGTTCATGTACAGTCTAATTCTTGCCTTCCAAAGTGCAAACTTAGATAGATTGCACACTGGAGGTCTGGTGCTAGCATAATCTTTATTTTGGGCCATGTTTTGTGAAGAAATAATTCTAATAATAAACTTAAACAAGCAGATCTAACTGGAGGAATCTTTGGGTTCAGGTGTTAGCCTGTGCAACCACTGAGATGTGGTATTTTTAACCAACCTCGCTTTGATACCAATTGAAAGTGCAAGTTAGATCTGATATACTCTAGAGGGGGGGGGGGTGAATTAAGTATGGTGCTTGCTAAAAACGTTTTACAACTGTTGTTGTATTCCTAAGTGAACAAGGAAGCAAATAACATAAAGTAAATCTAAACACAGAATAATCACAGATCAAACACAAAGCAATCACAAACCACAGCCAGAAACAAAAGAAAGATATGCAACCAGATGACACAAGGAGTTATAGTGGTTCCCCAATCAACCTGGGTACATCCACTCTTCTACCACCCTAGGTAGGAATCCACTGCAGGATGAGTTGATCCGGTGTCCTAGGCACCAATGAGCTTTTGATAAGGTGCTCAAAAACCAAACCAGATTTTTTGATCAGGTGTCTTGTCACCACTGAGTTTTGATAAGGTCTCAGAAACCAATCACAAACGTTTGAAGAGAGTTTGAAAAACCCTTTACAGCAGAGAGAGAGAGAGAAAGGGATGAGATGATCTTCTCTGTTAACAGTCAGAGAGAAGACAGTGGATGTTGTCAAAGCTCCCCCTGAGATCTTGAGTTGTTCAGGAAGTGAAGCTTTGCAGTAGGGTGATAGGCCTTCAGATGATTTGATCTCCAGCAAAAGATGATTTCAGCAGCAACTGAAATGTGAGGTGTCTGGAGTCTTGAATGATGATGGCCTTTGAACACTTGAATCAAGAGAGATCTGAAAACTTCAGTTAGTTGATCTCCTTTTGTGATGTGTGTTCTAGTATGAATTTTTGAGACTGAGAATATCTGCAACTCTCTTTCTTTCTGTTGTGTGATTGTTGTTGTAAGAGTTATAATTCCTGTTGTTACAGAGAATTATTGTTGCAGAAGTTGTGTGTCTAACTCTCTTAGAAGAGAATGAAAAAACTGATCTTTTATTCCTTTGATCTGAATAGAAATGATCCTCTGTCCAAGATAGCCGTTAGCCTGTCAATAAATGACTTCCTTAACTGCATTTGTCTTTTGGAGGAAAGTCCAATAAAACATTCCTTGAAAATTCCTTGAAACTTGCTCCAGATTAATTAAAAAACGGCTATAGGATCTCTGACATAAATGCTGAGAATAATTCCACAACTGTCTGAATTTGAATCTTGAAAAACGTCTAACTCTTCAGAAAAACGTCGAACTGAGCTCCACTAGCGTTGAACTGAGCTCAGAGACTGAACTTAGATAGAAACAGAGATCGTCGATCTGAGCTCAACTATCGTCGAACTGAGCTCAGAGATAGAGAATTAAACTGGAGTCAAGAACGTCGATCTGAGCTCAAAGATCATCGAATGGAGTTTGACGACTCGTTGAAGTTGAGCTCAGAGATCGTCGAATGGAGTTCGACGATTCGTCGAAGTGAGCTCAACGATCGTCGAATGGAGTTCGACGATTCGTCGAAGTGAGCTCAACGATCGTCGAATGGAGTTCGACGATTCGTCGTACTGAGCTCGACGAAATGACTTCGTCTCCAAAACTGAAAACTCTAGTCTTGAGGGCAGCTTCCAAACCTAACTACTAACCCTTAGACTCAATTCTAATTGACCTTTAGATCTATACAATGAGGTCAAGACAGATTTTCTAAGAGACATAGTGATCCTTGCCCAAATCAGTAATAGGGTGTTCCAACATTCTCTACAAAAGGACTCGGATTTTGCCTTGCTTGGGTACACGGATGCTGACTATGGCGGTGATTCAGATGATCAAAGGTCAACTTCAGGTTATGTGTTCACTTGCGGATCAGCTAGCATCTCATGGTGTAGCAAGAAGTAGGACTCGGTGTCCGTCTCAACTACGGAGGCAGAGTATAAGGCTTCGGCTCGGGAAGCCATCTGGTGGAGGAGGCTTGTAGATGATGTGCATGAAGAAGTGCAAGGGCCAACTTTACTCCGGGGTGACAATGAGAGTGCTCTCAAGCTGGTAAACAATCCGGTGTGTCACGCTAGGACCAAGCATATAGAGATCGATCACCACTTCATAAGGGAGAAGGTGCTGGAGGGATTTCTTCTGGTCGGGCATATTCGGAGTGAAGATATTCTTGCTGACATCTTCACGAAGCCACTATCGAAGGGGCCTTTTGAGAGGTTGCGCAGCTTGTTGGGCTTGATCACCACTTGTCACTTCAAGGGGGAGTGTTGAAATTTGTGAAGTGAAAGTGGTTGATGGGCAGACCGGGCGGCCTGAGCGGACATTGTCGGCGGACTGGGCGAACTGGGCGGACTGCTGTTATGCGGCCTAGTGATAGGCCTAGTTGGAGCTGGCTGTTCTTCTAAGCGGCTTGTGCGGACTAAGTCCGCGGCCTGGGCGGAATGTTGTCTGCGGATAGGGCGTTGGCTGCCTTGCTGCCCTGACCTTGTTGAGCGGCCTGAGCGGTCTGTGTCCGCGGCCTGGGCGAACTGCTGTCTACGGACAGGGTGTTGGCCTTCTTGGAGGCTTGGCTTATTGAGGAGCGGCCTGAGCAGACAGAGGTTTACAGGATGCAGGCAGTGCTCTGTTCAGTGGGCCGTGTTGCAAGCTTATGTTTAACCGGTGGATTGGGTCCTATCCGCAGGAGGCTTGCGGACTGGCATGTCCGCGGTGTTCGCAGTTGCGGACTGGCCTTAGGAGTTTGGATGTGGCCTTGCCGAGCTCTGGTAGTACATCAGTATTGGTGCTGTGGCGGACTAGTGTGTGGAGTCCGGCAGCTGGTCGTTTGGGTAGCCGTGCGAGTTTGCTTGCGGACTCTGTCTAACTCTGGAGGAGTGTTGGCGTTTTCGTTTTGGGTGATTGGCGGACTGAGCCTTGTCCACCAATCTCTTGTTAGGCCCTTTGTGATTTACTAGACTTGGTCACATTCTATGACAAGTCCAGTGTGTCCGCTGTATCGGCCGAGTCCGCTGTGACCGGGCGGACTGTTGCTAACTCTGCCTTTGGTCGTGGGCTTGTGGCAGATGGAGGCTTGGTATTATACTATGCGGACTGCCTCTTTAGTGTGCAGACTATTGTTGAAGGGGTTGTGGCTGTCCTTATGGTGATGTTGCAGACTGTGCGGACTGTACCTTGTCCGCATAGTTTGAGGCAAGTCCGCCTTGTTGTGATCAGTGTCTTGCTCCTAGCAGTTTCTTCCTTGGAATCCGGCTAAGTCCTTGCGAACTCAGTGGACGGGTGTTTGTTAGCGCGCGGGCCGGGGCGGTGTCTCTATCCACTAGGGCAGTGACCACACTCCTCACCTCGCCTATAAATAGGACCCCCCGACACGTCTACAGTAACTGAGTGAATAGTAAGTGGGGGCTCGTCAAAGTGCTGCGGTCTCAGTTTTCTGTCCGCGCGGATTGAATCAGAGTTAACTGTTTGTTGTGTGCAGGTCGCGCAGATAGCTTCAAGGAGGCAGGAGTTTGGCTTTGACTTCGGTCAAGTACTTGGAAGTGTGCGGTCTGTGCGGTTTTAGAGGGTCGCTCTGCAGCTTGTCAGTTCTCTGCTTCAACTTTGCAAGTTCCAATAACCTGTCCGCCAGTCTCAGGAGGGTAGGCGGTCCGTTCTTCAGTTCCTCGGCAGTAGGCGAATAACGGTGTGTCCGCGCGGCCTCGCGGCTTCAGCAGACTCCGTGTCTATTCGGCGTGTTGCAGCTTCAGCTCGGGCGGCTTCAGCGGACTTGGCGACTTCGGCGGTCTCGGCGGTTTCCAGTGCTGTCCGCCCGGCTCGTTTTGTGCTTTCTGTTATAGCTGATTGTACTAGCAAAATCATGTCTCGCTACGTATACCTCGTCTTGTAAAGAAGTATAATGAATATAAGATCTGCTTGTTCTTTCATGTGCTTGGTGTGTTGAGCTTACTCCCTGGTTTTTTGCTAGATCAAAGTGTGAACTGGTAGTGCCGAGAATATTAATTTGGCTTTGGGCTATCTTGCTGACCACTTTGAGAAAATTTAACAGTCTGGAAATAACTACCCTCTACACAGGCCCAGATGGCCTGCGAGTAATTTGTTTCACTTTCTGAATGCGCTATATGCATCCCTTCATCGCCTGAGTAGCCCTGATTGGGGGTAATCAAATTACTTAAGGCGACGGGGTACTCGCCAAAGAGGGTGAGTACGTGCTGAAAGTTAAGCTTGTCTGGGACCCTTCTAACGAGAGCATGCACTTCTGCCTGCCCACATAAGTGGGCGAGCTTGACCAATCGTCATGCGTTGCAGTTGTCGCCTCGAGTCGCTGTGGGGTGCGGGCTTCCATATTTAGAGTTCTTCCAACCGATACTGGGCGCCATTTGACAATTCCAGCGAGTACACTTGAAACCTTAAGGGGTATGCGAGTACAGTAATGGTTATCGAACCTATCACGTTCAGCTCCTTAGTACATGACATACTCGTCTAATACATGTTGTACACATTCTCACTCTTTATAAACTCGATATAGGTCATAAAGAAGTTTCAACCCTTATTTGGCGAATCTGTGCTTGCTCACTATAGAATTTCCTCCCTAATCTCCCATCCTCTCTATAAATATAGAGCAAGGATGGTTCTTCATCAATACAAAATAGTCTCTGGGGGTGGTTATTTTGTGGCCGCCAATCAACCGGCCATGGACGATGACCCCGAGGCAGCCACGCTTCAGGATTTGATAGATAAGTCTTCCATTCCTCGACTCCCTGATCCGGTGAGAAAGAAGCACAAGAGTAGGAAAGTTGTTGCCCCTATTGTCGGTGTGGGATCTTCCTCCAACTCTTCTTCCACCGCAAGAAGAGAACCCTCCTCGAAGAGGCAGAGGACATCGCCCATTGTGGAGGAGCATGTCCTCGATTCTTCCAGCTGAGGGGCGAGGATGTCGCCCTGGAGTTGCTTAATGCGGCGGGAGATAAGGGGAAAACTCCAGGCGTGGCGATTACGACTATCCCCCTGTAACAACTAAAAAAAGGGGAGATGGCCTAGGGAGAGATGACCGGAGTTAGGAGAGAGGACGAACGGCCGGGGAGATGGCCGGAGTTGGGAGAGACGAAGGGGGGAAATTGGGACAAAGCAGAAACATAGCACTTTATTCATTCATTTTCCTTTCCCTCCCATTACAAGCATTGACTCTATTTATTACAATAATAAACCCGTACTTATTAGACACCTGACATACTTTATTGTTACATTGCCTTCACCTTGTAAAAACGACGACCTCGTCGTTTGGTCATCACTAAATGATATTGCAATAACAGTCTCGGCATGAATAAACCTAATTCCACCCGGATCAAACACCAAAATTTTTGACGTTCTTTGATCGTTCATAGGGAACTTGGTTGCAGCGAACTTCAGTGTCGCAAACTTTGATGTAGCAAACTTCGGTGTGGCGAACTCTGGTGTGGGCACTGGTTTTATAGAATATTGATCTGAATAGATTTCTCTCAAGACAACATTGTAGTCACTCTTGATTTGGGTGATGCTAGATGGCATCACAAAATCATATTTGTCAAGTTTTGATCGCGCTGTAGGTAGTGAAATGTGCTCTTGAACTAATTGTTCTTGCTCCGATTGTTTTGTCATCAACTGGGAATCAACAGATGCATCAAAGTCATTAATCCAATTGACCTCTTGTTCATCTTGCATTGTTGGAGGTGCATACATGGATGGTTGAGGCGGTGAGAAAGAAGTCTCGAAGCTTTCGTGAATCTTCTCGTGAAAAGTTGTCGAATCAGAATTAAATTCTGTGTCAATAGCATCCAAACGTTCCAGCAAATCATGGAATTGAAGATCGACAGATTGTTGTAGTTGATCATAGCGTTTATGTATGTCATCAAGAACGCGTTGAAATTTGCAATCCATGCTCTTTTGGAAATCATCAAGCATGGCTTGGATGTCATCCATGGTTATCGTGGACTGAGAAACAATTGCTGGTTCTTGATCACGGGAGATATAGAGAAACAGCGGAGGCGGCGGCCGGCGCAGCGACGGTGGGGCACAACGACGGTGGGGCACAGCGACGGTGGGGCGCAGCGGCAATGGCGATGCAGCGACAACGGTGCAGCGGTGGCGGTGCAGCGGAGGCGGCGAACGGTAGAAGCGGCGCAGCGGAAAAGACGGCGCAGCGGCAAAGACGGCGCAGCGGCTGTGGCCGAGATGGTGAGGAAGTTAACTGCAGTATTTTTTATGTATTTTGATATTTCTTTCTGGTTGTTTTGTCCGGTGCAGGGAAACACCATTAAAGAATGTCGTTAGTGGAGGAGGCAGCCCTGCGGCGGTGGTGGCGCAGCGGCGGTGGACGGAAATGGCGCAGTAAGTGCAGCGGTGGTCGGAAAATGAACCGGTGGCGGATCTTGAGTTGCTGGCGTTGACGGATCTTGCATAAAACAACGATGACTCCGTTTAAACAGGCGGTGGTGGCGGATGAAAAGGAGAATACGGTGGATTTGGCCGGCGGTGTTAGTTGATGATGAACATCAATGGTTCTTGGGTAGAAGAATATCGGAGGTGAGATCGTGACGAGAGCACCAAATGTAACAACTAAAAAAAGATATAACAAAAATATAGAGAATAAGGGGGAATGGCCTAGGGAGAGATGACCGGAGTTGGGAGAGAGGACGAACGGCCGGGGAGATGGCCGGAGTTGGGAGAGACGAAGGGGGGAAATCGGGACAAAGCAGAAACAGAGCACTTTATTCATTCATTTTCCTTTCCCTCCCATTACAAGCATTGACTCTACTTATTATAATAATAAACCCGTACTTATTAGACACCTGACATACTTTATTGTTACACCCCCCGACCGCGCTCCCCGTCATAATACTGAGTAAGCCATGTACTTTTTATCTCCCTAACGAGGCGCTCCCTAACCCATTCTTCCTTTTGCAGCCCCTTCCATTCGTGAATTGCTGCCTGACGAGGGGGCCGCTGACTTGTTGGTGCGGGCGCACGACATCTTCCCTTGCCCCGAGGCTGATGAGGAATGCCAACATCCCCCCGCCGCCTCTCCAGCATGCGTCGGGAGTGATCCATCCGCCTCTCCATTCCTCAGGAGGGAAGTCATTGACGACTGGGATGGTGCTGCATCGATCTTGGCATACTGGAGACCCTTTAGGGAACTCGCCCCTCCTTGGACGGAGCTAGATGAAGAGACTTTCAAAAGGCTCATTGTTGTCCTTTGTGCGACGATCAATTTCTAATGGTGGTGTCGTCCGCTGAGCTGAACAGACGAATGGACAAGCAGGGAGCTCGCCTCGCTGAGGCTAAGCAGTTCCAGGAGGATTTGGGGGCGATAAAGGGGTGTTTGCCATAGTTGGCGACTTGGAGGATAGGCTCTATGAGATGGAAGCTTGCCAATAAGCCATAGAGGACGACCTTCATCTTTTTGCGCAGTTGGCGGATACCGTCGGTGAGGCCTCTTAGATGGACGAGTACATCTGGCGAAGCGAGGAGGGTCTCTGATGAGGCGAGGAGATCATTCACCAGGCGCGAGAAGACCTATGAGCGGCTCAAGGCATCACTTGGTGGGCTCGCCACCCGCGCCGCGTGCGCCAACGGAAATTCTGTGCTTGCTCACTATAGAATTTCCTCCCTAATCTCCCATCCTCTCTATAAATATAGAGCAAGGATGGTTCTTCATCAATACAAAATAGTCTCTGGGGGTGGTTATTTTGTGGCCGCCAATCAACCGGCCATGGACGATGACCCCGAGGCAGCCACGCTTCAGGATTTGATAGATAAGTCTTCCATTCCTCGACTCCCTGATCCGGTGAGAAAGAAGCACAAGAGTAGGAAAGTTGTTGCCCCTATTGTCGGTGTGGGATCTTCCTCCAACTCTTCTTCCACCGCAAGAAGAGAACCCTCCTCGAAGAGGCAGAGGACATCGCCCATTGTGGAGGAGCATGTCCTCGATTCTTCCAGCTGAGGGGCGAGGATGTCGCCCTGGAGTTGCTTAATGCGGCGGGAGATAAGGGGAAAACTCTGTTGAATTCTGTGAAGTGAAAGTGGGTGAATGGAAGGCTTGGGAAACCTATCCGCGCGGACTACGCGGACTGGGTTGGCGGACTGCTAGGTCGGCAGGGATGTTGCAGGCGGTTTGCTCTGTGGCGGCCTGGGCGGTCTGTTCGCGCGGACTGCGCGGACAGCAGCGGCGGTCTGACAGGCCTGTGTATGCTCAGCAGGCGGTCTACTCCCAGGAAGTAACCGGGCGGATAGGAATGTTATCCGCGGAGTCCGGCTTGAAGCGGACTGAAGAACTGGAGCTCGGCAGACCGGTTTGGCAGATGCCTTGGTCTTGCTCTAGTGAAGCGGCAAGTGAAAGCCGCGGAGACCGCCGGTCAGCGCGGACAGGAACTGGAGGTCGCCCGGTATGGCGGGCTAGATCCAGTGTCCGCCAGTAAGTGCGGACTGGCCCTTGCGGCCAGTGGGCTGGACTTGGTGGGAATTGAACCAAGTCCAGGTGGCTCAGTCCGGGGAGATCGCGCAGTGGAGCGCGGGCTGGTTTCTCAGTCCGCCAAGCGTAGTAGAAGTGCTTTGCCTTGTTTGCTAGCTTGGGGATATGCGGACTGGAGGATTGCCCGTGCAGGAGCGTGCGGACTGGAGCCGGAGTCCGCTGAGTCCGGTTGAGCCTTGTGATGAGGTTATGGACTCAGGGAAGCGGACTGGAGTTCGCTGTATACGCGGACTGGGGTCTGCTGTTAGCGGACTGGATTGGCGTGTCCGCTAAGTCCGGAGGTGCCTTAGCAATGAGGTAATGGACTTGGGATATGCGGACGATAGCTGGGTATCCGCTGAGTCCGGCAGGTGCCTTGATGGCGCGGTTGCGGGCTCGGGTTTTGCGGGCTGATGCCTTGTCCGCAGAATGGCGGATACGGCTGTTGTGGAGTCCGGCTGTGGTGGTCCTGGCTTGGTCTCTGGCGGCAAGGCGGACTGGATATTGGAGTCCGGCCTTGGAGAAGTTGGGGCGGACTGGCTATCTGCACAGGGCGGCGAACTGGCATGTGTGTCCGCGGGCTGGCGGACACATAAGTTCTTGCTGCGGGTTGTGGCGGTGATCCTATTGGGAAGGGCGGTGACCATACTCATCGTCGTGCCTATAAATAGGACCCATGTCACATCAGAACCAACCGAGACCTGGACCGAAGTAAGTGAACAGTTTTTGAGCTCGCGTAAGTTGCTGCGGCCTGGACTTTGTGTCCGCGCGGATAGAGTTGACCCGGTTGTGCTGTGCAGGTTGTGCGGATAGCGCTGGAAAGCCAGGACTTGGCTCTGATTGCGGTCAGGGACAGTGCGGACTCTGCGGTTAAGCAACAGGCGGTAAACAGCAGGTCGCGGATAGCGGCCAGGCGGTCTTCTCTTTGGCGACTTGGTTCGGGGTTCAGGAAGTCGCCGGTTTCTGGCGGACTGTTCCATTCGGTGGCGCAGCTTGTGCGGTCTGGCGGCGTGCAGACCGGCGGTGAAGAGCTAAGCATTGGAGTAAGGGTGAGTCCGCGCGGCTTGGGTTGCGGTCTGGCGACCTGGCGGACTGAGCGGACTCCACAGCAGTAGGTCGGCGGCTTGTTGATTGAGTCCGCGCGGCTTGTTTTTTGTTCTTGTCTTTGTAACTGTCTCTGCTCTCCCGGTGTTGGGTTTTGGTGAAGCATGTCTCGCCATGTATGTCTCGCCTTGTAAAGAAGCTTGCTCTTGATCAATAAAGAAGCTTGTGCTGCATGTGTTGCTGGTTGTTACTGCTTTGTTGAGATAACCACTGTTAACTCCACGATCCGGAAAACTTTCAACATATAAGTGAGCGTATTCTCCTTCGGTTTGTTGAGTTTTCAGCAGGGTATCCAAGGGGCGTCTGCGGTTTGTTGAATTTTAACATGGTATCAGAGCCAGGTTGTTGGAGTGGTCAAGCAGTGCTCAATGGAAGTAGTTGCTCGTCTGTCGAGGAAACCAGTGGTAGAACCATGGCAGTGGAGGATGCAAGTTGTCTTGGTATTGATCTTCTTACAGAGGCGAACTGTGAACGGTGGAAGTCCTGTATGAAGAGCTTTCTTCGGGCGAGGACCTTTGGGAGGTTGTATGCGGAGCAGGAAGACAAGAGGATACTGCTGGCAATGCTGAGGCGATGAGAGCTTGGAAGGAGGCAAATGCGAAAGCGGAGTCTATTCTCAGGCAGGTGATCTCATCGGAGCTCTTGGACCACATCAGTGGATGTCGGTCAGCTGCGGAGGTTTGGACTTCCCTTGATGGGTTGTTCAGGAAGAAGGTGAAGGAGGTTGCTGCTGATGTTGGTCCCTCTACTTCATATCAGGAAGAAAGGAGTGTTTCTCCTAGGCGTGATAGGAAGAGGAAGGAAGGACCACGGTGCTATAAATGCAAGCAGCAAGGTCATCTTCGGAAGGAGTGCAAGGTTACCTTGCTCTCGGCGAACGTTGCTCAGGTAGGGAGGAAGGAGAAGAACGTAGTTGGGACTTCAACTAGTTCTGGATCTGATCGGCTGGATGCCAATGATAGTGCAGCTATCTGGCATGAAAGACTGGGGCATGTAGGGATGGACAAGCTGAAAGCAATGGCGGAAAGAAGACTCGTAAGAGGCTTGCCTAGATTGTCATCCTATGGCGATGGTCGGGGGTGTGCGGGATGTCAGGAAAGTGGAGCCTATCGCTTCATGGTCGACAAAGCACAATCCAGGAGTAATGCACCATTGGCGGTTGTCCATTGTGCTCTGGTGGGACCGACCGTCACGGCCAGTCTTGGAGGCAGCAGGTTCATGCTGATTTTGGTTGATGACTATTCTGGGTATACTTGGGTATACTTTATGAAGACGAAGTCCAGCATGGTACGCTTGTTTGTGGAGTTCAAGAAGCTTGTCGAAGGCCAGCTTGGCCGGAGGATCAAGGTGTTGAGGACAAGTTTCGGTGGTGAGTTTGCCTCAACCGAGTTCTCACACTTTTGCAGGAAGCAAGGGATCCGGATGGAGCTTTCTTGTGGACATACTTCACAACAGGGTAGTGTTGCAGCTCGGATGATCCGTTGGTTAACGGAGACCTGCAAGTGTTGGCTTCGGAGTAAAGGCGTTCCGAAGGCTCTTTGGGCGGAGGGAATAGCCTGTGCTACTCATGTCATCAACCGGATGCCTCTTAGTCCGATCATAGTAAAGACTCCTTATGAGCTAATGTTCGGAGTGAAGCCCTCAGTAAAGCACCTTCGGGTGTTTGGATCTACCTGCTATATACACTCTCCGGGTGCTCTTAAAACAAAGCTAGTCTTTGTAGGGTATGATGAGCAGAGAAGAAGATGGAGGTGTATGGATCCTGCGACGAAGAAACTCATAGTGTCGAGAGACATTGTTTTCGATGAGTTGACGCCGTATTGGGGTAGCTCTTATGTGGAGCTAGAGATAAGCAGGTCAGATGATGGGCTGAAGGAGGCTGCTGCTAAGGAAGTGGAGTTGCCTGAGTCACCAGGTGCTCCAGGTTGTTCTAGCTCCGGGGCAAAGGCGTCAGAGTCGGGAAGAAGGGGGAGCGATGCTCCAGGACCTTCTGGCTCAAAGGCGGAGGCTTCCTGTTCAGGAAGCAAGGGGAGCGATGTTCCAGGCTGTTCATGTTCAAGAGGGGAGTCTTCTGGTTCAGGTAGCAGGGGGAGCGTTGCTCCAGGTGCTCTTGGTTCCAGTAAAGAGGCGTCTTGTTCAGGGAACAAAGGGAGCATTGTTCCGGGTTTGCCCGGGAACGGAGCTGGTTCAGAAGCAGCGGAGGTGGTTAGCCATGATCCGGTTCTTCGGAGATCGAAGAGGATCAGTAAACACCAGCTCGATATAGCGAAGGGAATACGGCGGATTTGGTCCCGTGTTTCTTTGTTGGCCCTCAGGTCGAGCAAGGTACTTCTGGCTGTGATGACCCCACTCGAATCAAGGAGGTGGTTGACACCAAGTCTGATGAGGTGACTTCTCTCAGAGGCAACGAGGCTTGGGCTTCTGGATCCAAGGAAGTTGGTGATTCTCCTATGATGCATGAGTGGAGGTTGAAGCTAAAGAAGGCAGAGGGAAGCATGGCTCCTTTTGGGAGATGCTGGAGGGCTCCCTCATGGTCCATGATATGCGGGGCGAGGACTATGTCTTGGACATCTCTTCGTAGATGCTATCGGAAGGACCAGGTGCAAGGTTACGGGAGCTGCTGGAGTTATTCACCACTTCTCACTTCAAGGGGGAGTGTTGAATTCTGTGAAGTGAAAGTGGGTGAATGGAAGGCTTGGGAAACCTATCCGCGCGGACTACGCGGACTGGGTTGGCGGACTGCTAGGTCGGCAGGGATGTTGCAGGCGGTTTGCTCTGTGGCGGCCTGGGCGGTCTGTTCGCGCGGACTGCGCGGACAGCAGCGGCGGTCTGACAGGCCTGTGTATGCTCAGCAGGCGGTCTACTCCCAGGAAGTAACCGGGCGGATAGGAATGTTATCCGCGGAGTCCGGCTTGAAGCGGACTGAAGAACTGGAGCTCGGCAGACCGGTTTGGCAGATGCCTTGGTCTTGCTCTAGTGAAGCGGCAAGTGAAAGCCGCGGAGACCGCCGGTCAGCGCGGACAGGAACTGGAGGTCGCCCGGTATGGCGGGCTAGATCCAGTGTCCGCCAGTAAGTGCGGACTGGCCCTTGCGGCCAGTGGGCTGGACTTGGTGGGAATTGAACCAAGTCCAAGTGGCTCAGTCCGGGGAGATCGCGCAGTGGAGCGCGGGCTGGTTTCTCAGTCCGCCAAGCGTAGTAGAAGTGCTTTGCCTTGTTTGCTAGCTTGGGGATATGCGGACTGGAGGATTGCCCGTGCAGGAGCGTGCGGACTGGAGCCGGAGTCCGCTGAGTCCGGTTGAGCCTTGTGATGAGGTTATGGATTCAGGGAAGCGGACTGGAGTTCGCTGTATACGCGGACTGGGGTCTGCTGTTAGCGGACTGGATTGGCGTGTCCGCTAAGTCCGGAGGTGCCTTAGCAATGAGGTAATGGACTTGGGATATGCGGACGATAGCTGGGTATCCGCTGAGTCCGGCAGGTGCCTTGATGGCGCGGTTGCGGGCTCGGGTTTTGCGGGTTGATGCCTTGTCCGCAGAATGGCGGATACGGCTGTTGTGGAGTCCGGCTGTGGTGGTCCTGGCTTGGTCTCTGGCGGCAAGGCGGACTGGATATTGGAGTCCGGCCTTGGAGAAGCTGGGGCGGACTGGCTATCTGCACAGGGCGGCGAACTGGCATGTGTGTCCGCGGGCTGGCGGACACATAAGTTCTTGCTGCGGGTTGTGGCGGTGATCCTATCGGGAAGGGCGGTGACCATACTCATCGTCGTGCCTATAAATAGGACCCATGTCACATCAGAACCAACCGAGACCTGGACCGAAGTAAGTGAACAGTTTTTGAGCTCGCGTAAGTTGCTGCGGCCTGGACTTTGTGTCCGCGCGGATAGAGTTGACCCGGTTGTGCTGTGCAGGTTGTGCGGATAGCGCTGGAAAGCCAGGACTTGGCTCTGATTGCGGTCAGGGACAGTGCGGACTCTGCGGTTAAGCAACAGACGGTAAACAGCAGGTCGCGGATAGCGGCCAGGCGGTCTTCTCTTTGGCGACTTGGTTCGGGGTTCAGGAAGTCGCCGGTTTCTGGCGGACTGTTCCATTCGGTGGCGCAGCTTGTGCGGTCTGGCGGCGTGCAGACCGGCGGTGAAGAGCTAAGCATTGGAGTAAGGGTGAGTCCGCGCGGCTTGGGTTGCGGTCTGGCGACCTGGCGGACTGAGCGTACTCCACAGCAGTAGGTCGGCGGCTTGTTGATTGAGTCCGCGCGGCTTGTTTTTTGTTCTTGTCTTTGTAACTGTCTCTGCTCTCCCGGTGTTGGGTTTTGGTGAAGCATGTCTCGCCATGTATGTCTCGCCTTGTAAAGAAGCTTGCTCTTGATCAATAAAGAAGCTTGTGCTGCATGTGTTGCTGGTTGTTACTGCTTTGTTGAGATAACCACTGTTAACTCCACGATCCGGGAAAACTTTCAACATATAAGTGGGCGTATTCTCCTTCGGTTTGTTGAGTTTTCAGCAGGGTATCCAAGGGGGCGTCTGCGGTTTGTTGAATTTTAACAAACTCCAGGCGTGGCGATTACGACTATCCCCCTGTAACAACTAAAAAAAGGGGAGATGGCCTAGGGAGAGATGACCGGAGTTGGGAGAGAGGACGAACGGCCGGGGAGATGGCCGGAGTTGGGAGAGACGAAGGGGGGAAATTGGGACAAAGCAGAAACATAGCACTTTATTCATTCATTTTCCTTTCCCTCCCATTACAAGCATTGACTCTATTTATTACAATAATAAACCCGTACTTATTAGACACCTGACATACTTTATTGTTACATTGCCTTCACCTGTAAAAACGACGACCTCGTCGTTTGGTCATCACTAAATGATATTGCAATAACAGTCTCGGCATGAATAAACCTAATTCCACCCGGATCAAACACCAAAATTTTTGACGTTCTTTGATCGTTCATAGGGAACTTGGTTGCAGCGAACTTCGGTGTCGCAAACTTTGATGTAGCAAACTTCGGTGTGGCGAACTCTGGTGTGGGCACTGGTTTTATAGAATATTGATCTGAATAGATTTCTCTCAAGACAACATTGTAGTCACTCTTGATTTGGGTGATGCTAGATGGCATCACAAAATCATATTTGTCAAGTTTTGATCGCGCTGTAGGTAGTGAAATGTGCTCTTGAACTAATTGTTCTTGCTCCGATTGTTTTGTCATCAACTGGGAATCAACAGATGCATCAAAGTCATTAATCCAATTGACCTCTTGTTCATCTTGCATTGTTGGAGGTGCATACATGGATGGTTGAGGCGGTGAGAAAGAAGTCTCGAAGCTTTCGTGAATCTTCTCGTGAAAAGTTGTCGAATCAGAATTAAATTCTGTGTCAATAGCATCCAAACGTTCCAGCAAATCATGGAATTGAAGATCGACAGATTGTTGTAGTTGATCATAGCGTTTATGTATGTCATCAAGAACGCGTTGAAATTTGCAATCCATGCTCTTTTGGAAATCATCAAGCATGGCTTGGATGTCATCCATGGTTATCGTGGACTGCGAAACAATTGCTGGTTCTTGATCACGGGAGATATAGAGAAACAGCGGAGGCGGCGGCCGGCGCAGCGACGGTGGGGCACAGCGACGGTGGGGCACAGCGACGGTGGGGCGCAGCGGCAATGGCGATGCAGCGACAACGGTGCAGCGGTGGCGGTGCAGCGGAGGCGGCGAACGGTAGAAGCGGCGCAGCGGAAAAGACGGCGCAGCGGCAAAGACGGCGCAGCGGCTGTGGCCGAGATGGTGAGGAAGTTAACTGCAGTATTTTTTATGTATTTTGATATTTCTTTCTGGTTGTTTTGTCCGGTGCAGGGAAACACCGTTAAAGAATGTCGTTAGTGGAGGAGGCAGCCCTGCGGCGGTGGTGGCGCAGCGGCGGTGGACGGAAATGGCGCAGTAAGTGCAGCGGTGGTCGGAAAATGAACCGGTGGCGGATCTTGAGTTGCTGGCGTTGACGGATCTTGCATAAAACAACGATGACTCCGTTTAAACCGGCGATGGTGGTGGATGAAAAGGAGAATACGGTGGATTTGGCCGGCGGTGTTAGTTGATGATGAACATCAATGGTTCTTGGGTAGAAGAATATCGGAGGTGAGATCGTGACGAGAGCACCAAATGTAACAACTAAAAAAAGATATAACAAAAATATAGAGAATAAGGGGGAATGGCCTAGGGAGAGATGACCGGAGTTGGGAGAGAGGACGAACGGCCGGGGAGATGGCCGGAGTTGGGAGAGACGAAGGGGGGAAATCGGGACAAAGCAGAAACAGAGCACTTTATTCATTCATTTTCCTTTCCCTCCCATTACAAGCATTGACTCTACTTATTATAATAATAAACCCGTACTTATTAGACACCTGACATACTTTATTGTTACACCCCCCCCGACCGCGCTCCCCGTCATAATACTGAGTAAGCCATGTACTTTTTATCTCCCTAACGAGGCGCTCCCTAACCCATTCTTCCTTTTGCAGCCCCTTCCATTCGTGAATTGCTGCCTGACGAGGGGGCCGCTGACTTGTTGGTGCGGGCGCACGACATCTTCCCTTGCCCCGAGGCTGATGAGGAATGCCAACATCCCCCCGCCGCCTCTCCAGCATGCGTCGGGAGTGATCCATCCGCCTCTCCATTCCTCAGGAGGGAAGTCATTGACGACTGGGATGGTGCTGCATCGATCTTGGCATACTGGAGACCCTTTAGGGAACTCGCCCCTCCTTGGACGGAGCTAGATGAAGAGACTTTCAAAAGGCTCATTGTTGTCCTTTGTGCGACGATCAATATCTAATGGTGGTGTCGTCCGCTGACCTGAACAGACGAATGGACAAGCAGGGAGCTCGCCTCGCTGAGGCTAAGCAGTTCCAGGAGGATTTGGGGGCGATAAAGGGGTGTTTGCCATAGTTGGCGACTTGGAGGATAGGCTCTATGAGATGGAAGCTTGCCAATAAGCCATAGAGGACGACCTTCATCTTTTTGCGCAGTTGGCGGATACCGTCGGTGAGGCCTCTTAGATGGACGAGTACATCTGGCGAAGCGAGGAGGGTCTCTGATGAGGCGAGGAGATCATTCACCAGGCGCGAGAAGACCTATGAGCGGCTCAAGGCATCACTTGGTGGGCTCGCCACCCGCGCCGCGTGCGCCAACGGGATCGTGCCCCCCCCCCCCCCCGCCACGCGGTTTGAGTTGATGCTATCCTTTGTACCCCCACCCCCCCATCCACGCATAATTACATTATGCATTTTTGATGTCCTCGCCCGACTCGTGATTTCTAGATTTTTTTTGTAGGGTGAGCCCTTGTTTTTTTGTATTTGTGATGCCTCCCAATGAATGAATTTTTCTTTTTATTATTGTGGCTTGTTTGCTTGGAAAACTCGCTTCCCAGTGCCCGTTTGGGGGTGAGCCTACTCAGTGTTGTAGATGTCGCCAGACATGTTCGAAATGTCGGCGGCATAATGATTTTGGCCAGAAAACGCCACGATATCGACATTTTAAGCAAAAATGTTGTTTTGAAAACATCCCTGATATATCAGTCTTCAGACCATATCAGACAATATCTCACAGACGATATATGACAAGCACTAAAATTATAATTTTCATTCGTTTTAAGCCCCCGAGCGGTATTATTTTGTTACATGTGCATCTCACTGAGCCAAGATTTTACTTGTTTCTCGTCTCACACTCATTTGGTACTTTTTATGTTGTCTACTTTCGCCACCGTTTTTTTGTATTATTTATAAACATGCATTATATGTATATATGTTTATTGAATAATTTACAAACATACATTATACATATATGTATGTTTATTGTATAATTTATAAAAATACATTATGCATGTAGTTGTTCGTCTTTACAAAAAATGTTTATATATATATGAACAAATTTATTTAAATATTAAAATCAGACATTGTAATATTTCTCTGGAATATCTCCCGCAGTCTAACATACGACATTTCAAACTCAACCCGACATGAACCTGACATCCGACATCTGCAACCTTGGGCCTACTGGCGTGGTGGTGGGACTGCTCATGCGCAGGTCGGTTGAGGCCTCGGGCTATAAAGGACCTTCGACAAGAACACTTACTTTGACGCCTGAGCACTCCCTCTTCCCCTTGACCCACGACCCCTTCTTCTCTAAAAACATGGGCAAGGAACCTTTCGAAGATGGGAGCGCCCACTACGCATGGAACTTCTGGGACCATAACTTCACGAAATTGCAAATGACTGACAAAGAATTGAGCGATTTCAAAGTTAAATACTTGCCACCTTGGTATACTATGAGGAGGGTGGGTCCCAACGAGTTACTCAACTCTATATACAATGATGAACTCGCCTTCCCCCGGCGCACTTCCAGGTGGGGCTTAGGCTTCCCTTATGCCCTGGGGTGCTCTGTCTTACATTATTTCGGGATGATCCCAGGGCAGTTCAACCCCAATACCATCAGTTCCCTGGTCGCATATGCATGCTACCTACACAAGGAAAAATGGAGTTCATTCCGACCACAATCTGCAAGGTCTTGACCTTGAAGGCGACCATCAACGGGTTCTTCTTCTTCAACATCTCCTGCGTGAAGCTGACTGAGACACTGAACAAGGTCCATCACTGGACTAACAAATTAGTCATAGTGCGAGGTGAATTTGTCCACCTCACATGGAGGAGAGCGTGCTGGAACTCAACAGGTTCTTGATGGAGAAGCTGATGGACGTCATCTACTTGAGGCTTCAAGTTGACCATCTCTTCCTAGTACCCATGGGAATAGGTAAATCCCGGCGAGTACTTGATAGCTAGCTTTCCAATGCCTTTTATCCTAATTGACTTAGCACACGAGCTCTTTATCACAGGAGAACGATCTCTTTCGGAGCACCCGTCCTTCGATGACTCTGAGTACGCCCCACGAGGTCTCAAGCGAGAACAGGTCTTGCGGCCATATCGACCTGGACGTCGACGAGGTGACCCTTTTCCATTGTAAGAACAAAGGGAAAGCCCACTTGAGGCCCCGTCTACCGGTGAGCTGAGCCATAAAAGCAGAAGTCCGAGAGGGTTGACTCCTCCCGCGCGTCAAGTCCCTCGGTTGACCTCGCCTCTGTTGGAGATTGACTTGGTTGACCAGTCAACAAGTCAAAAGATTGGTTTTAATATTATTTTATGTGAGCATTTATTATGAGAGAGTGTGTATATTTATGATGAGAGAGGTTTCTAGTTTTTTCTTTGCCTATATAAAGGCCCCCCTTGTACATTTTGCTTGCTGGAAAAATAGAGAAAAAATCCTCCCATCTTGTTTTCGAGCTTGTGAGAGAGAGCGCTGCAGCGCAAAGGGTGTTTTGGAAGCGGCCTTGCCGAGCGGGTAGAGAAGCAAGCCGGGCGAGTCGGTGCTCTCGCCGGTTTGGGAGATCACGCGTTTTGATCTCGCCGAGTTGGTTTTGGTCCCGGCGGTTTGAAGTTCTAGCCGCGCGGTTTGAGTTCTCGCAGAGGTTGGTGATCTCGCTGCGAGGGGTGCTCGCGGCTTGTACTCGCGGGAGGAGCGCGGCTTGCCGGGTTGGTGATCTCACAGGAGAGGTTCAAGGAAGTACTCGCGGTTTGATCTCGCCGCGAGAAGAAGTGGTTGTGACTTGCGTACTCGCGCGTGGAGGTCTCGCTGCTGAGCTCGCTCGGGCGAGAGAGTGCTCGCCTAAAGGGAGAGAGGTCGCGTGGTTTGGTGGCGGTCTCGCAGTCTGATGTTGAGTTGCGGAGTCAAGTGGAATTGGTGTGGAGTTGGGTTTCTGAGGAGAGCTCATACGCATTTCCAACAAGTGGTATCAGAGCCAGGTTCGAGACCCTCGGAAGGTTTGAAGTAGGGGAGAGATGGAGTTTGGTGGTGCCGTGCCGGGGCAAGTCCCCAAGTTGACGAAGACCAACTATGGGAACTGGAGCATCCAGATGAGGGTACTACTAGCCTCCAAGGAGTTGCGGGAGGTAGTAGAGGATGGCGTGGAGGTGCTGACTGCCGAAGCAGAAGCCGCGTTAACGAACGCACAGAGGACATCATTGAGTGAAGTTAAGAAGAGGGACAAGAAGGCATTGTTCATTTTGTATCAAGGTGTAGATGAAGCTACGTTCGAAAAGATCTCGGACGCCGAGACTTCGAAGGAGGCATGGGAGATCTTGCAGCGCTCCATGCAGGGAGTAGACAAGGCCAAGAAAGTTAAGTTGCAATCCCTCCGAGGCCAGTATGAGATGATAAGGATGCAAGGGTCGGAGAAGGTTGGCGACTATGTGACCCGTCTACGGACGCTTACAAATGAGATGAAGAGAAATGGGGAGACCATAGACGAGGTTAGCTTCATGGAGAAGCTCCTACGCTCTATGACAAAAAAGTTCCGACACGTGGTGGTGGCCATCGAAGAATCGAAGGACCTCACGGTGATGACGGCGGATGAATTGATAGGCTCACTGCAAGCCCATGAGTACAGAATGGCGCAAGATGATGAAGAAGTGAGTGGCTTGGGAAAAGCACTCCAGACTCAGCTGAACTTCGGAGAGAGCTCAGGAAGAGGTGGTGGCCAGCGTGGCCGTGGCTACCAAGGAAGAGGTAGAGTAGGAAGAGGTGGTAGAGATCAAGGGAGAAGTCAACCACACCAGAAGGAGTTCGAGCAGAACCAAGGTTGGAACGCCGGAGGTAGAGGAAGAGGCCAAGGCAGAGGCCAAGGCAGAGGAAGAAAAGACCAAGGCAGAGGCCAAGGTAGAGGAGGTAGAGGAGACATGTCCCAGACTCAATGCTACAACTGTGGCAAGTTCGGGCACATGAGCTATGATTGTTGGGATCCTCGGAAGGGAGGAGAGGCCAACCACTATGCGGAGACAAGCAACACGGGAGGCGACCCGATGATGTTCCTTACTATCCAAGGTGCTGGAGGCGGAAGGAATGGAGTGTGGTACTTAGACACCGGAGCCAACAACCACATGTGCGGTGAGAGGGAGCTGTTTACGAGCCTTGAACCAAATGGTGGTGAGGTGAGTTTCGGCGACGCCTCAAAGATAGAAGTGGAAGGAAGAGGAGTTGTGGCGGTTGAGTTGAGTGGAAAGGAGGTTCTCATCAACGACGTCTTTTATGTGCCGGGCTTGAGGAGTAACATCCTAAGTCTTGGGCAGCTGGTGGAGAAGGGCTACCAGGTCTTGTTGCGGGATGGCACCCTGGCCATGAAGGACGGTCATGGGAAAGAAGTAGTGAGGGTAAAGATGACGGCGAACCGTCTCTTCACTTTGAGCATGGATGTGAAGGAGACGGCATGTCTTGCGAGGACTGAAGAAGAGGAGGAAGCTTGGCTATGGCACCACCGGATGGGACATCTGGGGTTCACAGGCCTGAAGTTGTTGTCTGGATCAAAGATGGTGGAAGGACTGCCTATGATCACACCTCCTCATAGGGTCTGTGAGGCATACACCAAGGGGAAGCAGAGAAGAGAGACATTTGAGTGTGGCAAGTCCCGAAGGGCGACGAGGCCATTGGAGTTGGTTCACTCGGACATCGCTGGTCCATTTGAAACAACTTCAATCGGTGGAAGCAAGTACTATATCACATTCACCGACGACTTCAGCAGAAAGTGTTGGGTGTATTTTCTGAAGGAGAAGGCTGAGGCGCTGGAGAAGTTCAAGGAGTTCCGGGCGATGGCTGAGAAGGAGAGTAGTCAACCGCTGAAAGTACTTAGAACAGATAGAGGTGGGGAGTACACTTCTAGGCTATTCGACGAGTACTGTAGGCAATGGGGGATCTCTCATCAGCTGACGGCGGCCTACTCGCCTCAGCAAAATGGCGTGGCAGAAAGGAAGAACCTCACAATCATGAACATGGCACGAAGCATAGTGAAGGGTAAGGGACTACAGAAGAAGTTCTGGGCGGAAGCAGTACAGGTGGCTGTGTACGTGCTGAATCGGTGCCCTACCAAGAGTGTGAAGTTCAAGACACCGTTTGAGGCTTGGAGTGGTTGGAAACCAAGTGTGAAGCACCTAAGGATCTTCGGGTGTGTGGCTTATGCCCACGTCCCGGACCAAAGGAGGAAGAAGCTGGACGATCGAAGCAAAAAGTGTATTTTTGTGGGCTACGCTCATACGAGCAAGGCTTACCAGTTATACAATCCTGAGACGGAGAAAGCCATCATCTCACGAGATGTGGTATTTGAAGAAGAAAGCTGCTGGAGCTGGGATGAGGCGGTGAAGAACATCAAGGGGATGTTTTTCGAGGATGATGAAGAAGAAGGTGGAGGAGAGGCCGAAGCGGAGATGGGTGGAGCGGAGCCACCATCACCACCAAGCGGAAGTTCAGGGGGAGCTCTCACCCCTTACTCTAGTGGTGCAAGCACGAGTGGAAGCGGCCCTGGAGGAGCAAGCACCAGTGGGAGCAAGGACTACCGTCCTCAGCCTAGGATGCGGAGGCTGGATGAGATATATGAGGAGACGGCACCGGCACTTAATAATTTTTCTTTGTATTGTCTGTTAGCAGATGTCGAGCCGTGCTCCTACGATGAAGCTGCCAAGGAGAAGAGTTGGAGGAAGGCGATGGATGCGGAGATCGCCTCCATAAAGAAGAACGAGACCTGGAAGTTGGTCGACCCTCCTGCAGGCCAAAAACCCCTCGGGGTGAAGTGGGTGTACAAAGTGAAGAAGAACAAGGATGGCGGAGTGGAGAAGCACAAGGCCAGGCTTGTGTTGAAGGGCTATCGACAAGTCCAAGGCGTGAACTATGATGAAGTGTTTGCCCCCGTAGCGCGTGTTGACACCATTCAGTTGATCATAGCGCTAGCAGCTCACCATGGTTGGAGGATCATGCAGATGGACGTGGTCTCTGCTTATTTGAACGGCTACCTGGAAGAAGATGTGTACATCGAGCAGCCTCCAGGGTACGTTGCGAAGGGGCAAGAGAGAAAAGTCTGCAGGTTAGATAAAGCACTCTACGGACTGAAGTAAGGGGCAAGAGCGTGGAACGGAAGGATAGATGCTTACTTGAAAAAGCATGGCTATCAGAAGAGCCCGCATGAGTACGCCCTCTACACCAAGGTGGACCATGAAGGCAACATGATGATTGTGTGCCTATACGTGGACGACATGATTTTCACGGGGAACAATACTGCTATGTATGAGGAGTTCCTGGGCATGATGAAGAAGGAATTTGAGATGACAGACTTAGGAGAGTTGAGCTACTTCCTAGGGGTGGAAGTGAAGCAGGGAAAAGATGGGATCTTCATATCCCAGAAGAAGTATGCAGAGGAGATCTTGAAGAAGTTCAGGATGGAGGATAGCAAGCCTATCTCCACTCCTGCTGACCCAGGGTTGAAGCTGAAGAAGGATTCTAAGGAAGGAGCGGTGGATTCTACCCTATTCAAGAGTTTGGTGGGCAGTCTACGCTACCTTACCTTCACCCGACCGGACATCATGTATGCGGTTGGAGTGGTGAGTAGGCACATGGAGGGGCCAAAGGAAGACCACTTCACGGCAGCGAAGAGGATCCTGAGGTACATCAACGGGACTAGAGGCCATGGGCTGAAATATGCTACTGGAGAAGAGCTGACACTGGTAGGATACTCGGATAGTGACTACGGCGGGAATGTGAACGATCGAAAGAGCACTTCCGGATATGCTTTCAGCATGGGAACGTGGGTGTTCTCTTGGAGCTCGAAGAAGCAGGCAACGATAGCTCTATCGTCCTGCGAGGCTGATTATATTGCAGCAGCAGCTGGCACCTGCCAAGCAATCTGGCTAAGGAATCTGTTGGAGAGTTTGCAGCATGGAGTGGATGGGCCAACGACTATGATGGTGGACAACATGTCGGCCATCCAGCTCGCGAAGAATCCCATGCTACATGGGCGTAGCAAACATATCGAGACAAGGTATCATTTCCTAAGGGAGCAGGTAGAGTTGAAGACAGTGAAAGTGAAGTATTGCCCTACCGGAGAGCAGAACGCGGACATATTCACCAAGGCGTTGAAGGTGGAGACGTTCGAGAGGCTCAAAGGCAAACTCGGCATGTGCTGCCAAGTTTGAGGGGGAGTTTGTTGTAGATTGACTTGGTTGACCAGTCAACAAGTCAAAAGATTGGTTTTAATATTATTTTATGTGAGCATTTATTATGAGAGAGTGTGTATATTTATGATGAGAGAGGTTTCTAGTTTTTGCTTTGCCTATATAAAGGCCCCCCCTTGTACATTTTGCTTGCTAGAAAAATAGAGAAAAAATCCTCCATCTTATTTTCGAGCTTGTGAGAGAGAGCGCTGCAGCGCAAAGGGTGTTTTGGAAGCGGCCTTGCCGAGCGGGTAGAGAAGCAAGCCGGGCGAGTCGGTGCTCTCGCCGGTTTGGGAGATCACGCATTTTGATCTCGCCGAGTTGGTTTTGGTCCTGGCGGTTTGAAGTTCTAGCCGCGCGGTTTGAGTTCTCGCAGAGGTTGGTGATCTCGCCGCGAGGGGTGCTCGCGGCTTGTACTCGTGGGAGGAGCGCGGCTTGCCGGTTTGGTGATCTCGCAGGAGAGGTTCAAGGAAGTACTCGCGGTTTGATCTCGCCGCGAGAAGAAGTGGTTGCGACTTGCGTACTCGCGCGTGGAGGTCTCGCTGCTGAGCTCGCTCGGGCGAGAGAGTGCTCGCCTAAAGGGAGAGAGGTCACGCGGTTTGGTGGCGGTCTCACAGTCTGGCGTTGAGTTGCGGAGTCAAGTGGAATTGGTGTGGAGTTGTGTTTCTGAGGAGAGCTCATACGCATTTCCAACAGCCTCGCATGTCAACTTTGGGCTAAGCATGCAGGGCATTGACAAGAAGGGCAATCCCCTAATGATCTGGGATGACTCACGAAACTAGATTTTGCTGAGCACCTTGCTCCCATCCTAGGAGGGCTTTGAGGAGGCGAAGGACAATGCCTTCAACCTCATGTATGGGCTATTCAAGAGGGATGATGTGGAAGTGCTCGCAGAGGCACCAATTTGCGAGTTGGTGGATCACAGTTGTCGGTTAGTTCGCTCTGCCGAATTACTTCATCCAATGACAAGGCACAGGCTTCCGACGAATCGACAGCTTCACGAGATCGGCCTGGCCCTCTGGGCCACATAAGTGAAGTGGGATAGGTCTGAAGAAGAGCTGGTGGCACTGAGGGAGAACCGACTACTAGCGAGGAGGTAAGGTCTCGCGTCCGTGCTCGCCTCGTTCATATATTCGCCGCTCCTCTTCTCTGACCACCATTTATTTTCAGGATCCCGAACTCATGTTAATCGAGAAGGTATCTGCCCTAGAGCAAGAGTTGTTGATATGCGCCTCAAGTCGGATTACTACGTGAACCGGCTTGCTAAGGCGAAGTTAGATTTGATTGAGGCCCGCCACCAAAAAAGTGTGGAGGCATCCAACTCTATTACCCTATTGCATTTCACCCCCACGCAGGTGGTGGAGACACGTATGAAGATAACAACCACCACCATTGGGCTCACCCTGGGGTGACTTCGGTGGGGCAATGTCCTAATCGCGGAGGGGATTCAACTCCACCCCAGAGACACTCCATCTGGAGCTTTTTCCCAAGCTGGTGAGTCCCCCTTCCATGAGTACTCCGGGAGAGTGCCAATCTGGTGAATCTGATGGCGAGGAGCAAGCTTGATGTGTGTTACTTTATCATTCGTGTTGTTTTCCTTCTCTTTTTCTGCATATTTTTTGAAAATCCATGACTACGTCATGCACTAATATTTTATTTGATGTATATATAAGGGCGTTCCCGCCCCTTCTTCTCACTATGCATATATAACGGCGTGTCCACGCACGCGCATCTGCTTACCCTTTTTATTCTTGATTTAGCTTTGTACTTGTATGAGGGTTGGGCTAGCCCACTCGCGAATAACTTAGTTGACGTGCCTATACTATGGTCACCCAGTGTTTTACATTACACGAGTTAGGCAATTCCTTATCTTTTACTGGATGATGGGGAGTGCTCACCTGAGCAACAAGTCCATCAAGCGCACTCTTCTCACCCCTTCAATTCCCAACTCACTTTATGTTATTGTTGAATCCAAGAAAATCTCGACTCTAAAATTCGGATCAATGCTACCTAAGGTTACTGATCTTGCGCTCAGGAGTGATGGCCTAACGAGCAAAGACTAAGGAGTTTTGGGCAACACTAGGAGGAACCCAGGGGCTGTGGCAGGGTGGACCTGCTACATACCCAAATGCTTAGAAGAAGCTTCTTCTCCATAACTAAAGATGACCGAGCATGGTACCAGGGGGACACTAGCTGACAAGTTATCTCTTCAGAGAAAGGATTCAAAGGCTCTGCTAAAAGTCCAAGAAAAGAGGTGGTCATGATCTTTTACAAGATTTTGAAGTTCATATTCTTTTACCCTTGGGGGTACTATTTGTAGACAAATCTTTGGGGAAGGGGTCTCTAGGTGAGGAGACCCAGCCTTGCGATCACCCACTGCTTTCTTCTGGTGACCTGGCTCGGTTGCGGGCGAGTATAGTCTGACAATCATCTGTGATGCTCGACATGCTTGGAATAGTGAATGGTAGAAGGTCTCCTGCTAGGAGAGTATTACTGTTGTTCACCGCTATTACTATCCAGAGCTCTCCTAGATGAAAAGGTCATTAAAGCTCACCCATTCTATTGGGTGGTTGCGCGACCTATCAAGTATGATTCTCACTTATGTCCAAGGCTCCCCTTATGCCACCTGCTATCCATTGACTGCTGATCAGGTATTCATATAATGGTGTTGCTTGTTAACTTGTTGACTGCCGATCGTTGACCGTTAACGAATATGAATTGTATACAATCTCTACTCTTTTTGAGCGACCTAGGAGCTCAAAAAGAAACATCCAACCCCGCATTCGGCAAGGCCTTTGTTGAGCTCTCATCCCTACAATGCTTGGTGGACACCCCCCTCTGACCTCTATAAATATATGGGGAGGGGATGACCCTCTGGCGCCACTTTTTGACTGCTGCAAGATGGTGTACACCGCTGAAGAAGTCGCCAAGAAGTTCAACGTCCTGGGAAGAATCATCGTTACTCAGCATCAGCCTTCTAATAAGCACGAACGGGAAGGTCATGATGAGTAAGGTGATCGTCGAAGAAAGAAGAAGAAGAAGAAGTCGAAGAAGGATCCACCTGCTGAAGAGGAGACTGCCGCGCCAAATGAAGATCTCGCAAACCCTATAGAGTCATCTCATGCTCCAGACATGACTAAGGATCTGCTGAACCAGATGGGACTGGGTGAGCATATTGATGTCCCAAAGGATGACTCTGCTTTCCCTGAATAGCAGACGAGTACTCCTGCCTCCGTGCCTCTGGTGCAAGACGAGGTGGTATAACCCAGCGAGGTGTGGCCACCTCGCCTTTTGCTGCTTACATCGCCCTGCTGCTGAGATGCCCTCCTATTCTCCACGCCCTCCGAGGTTGATCGCTCCTCCGGAGTGGTGAATGCCAAACCTGGTACGGTAACTACTCACAAAAGATTGTTCGTGTGATCTCGCTTCCTGGTTCTTTCTCCTGACGATCTTCAATGCCTCTGTAGATATTACGTCGTTGCTGGACCTCGCCCATACGAGTATCAGTCTAACAAGTCAAGGCCCTCATCCTAGTACTTTGCGCTCTCACACAATATGACTTCATCTTGGTTTCCGTCAGCTGAACCATGATCTGCACATTAGCCACCTGACCGAGAATCTCCCAACTCCGACGCCTCCTCTCTCCAACGTTCTACCTAGTCATGGAGCTGCTGGGAACGCACCACCTCTACTGCCATCCCGACCTAGTGGGAACGGACGAGATCAGCCCTTTAGACCGCCTGACCCTGCTGATCGTCGGTATCCGTACTTGCATGGGAAGGGTTTGACTGAAACACACATTGTTGCCTCCTCACCGCCTCGCAACCCTCAGAGATCTAAGGGGCAGCGTAGTGGTCGCTTCGTCGGGCACCAGGACACATACCATCGAAGTCCATCTTCTCGGTGAATGCGGGTCTCTCCCCGACAGACTCCTCCTCACCAGGAATACTTATGCCCTCACCGCGAGTCTCCTGGTCGCGAGCGATCTCCACCTTATTATGAGTGTTGTCCATCGGTTTCACGCGCTGGTAGCGATTATCACCTTCTTCTTCATTGAGTCTCCACACCGCCTGTGTTGACAATGGGCTGCTCTTTTTGTAGGTCATACTGCATCTCTTGGGGTAGCGTTGATTGACTCCAGCGGCCACCCTCTGCACGAGTATCAAGAGAAACTGGACTCGACCTATCTCGACCTCGAGATAAAGTTTGATCAGCTGTCAATCTGCGAACCTTGTTGGCGCCTAGACTCTCTTGAAACTCGTGTAGCCAAGCTATAGGAAGTCGAGGAGTGCATGAAACTTGTGCAGTCTCGCTACTCCTCGATTAACTGTATCGACTAGCGTCTCGCGATTGTAGAGCACAGGTAGGAACTGCTGCACAACGAGCTCTACGAGATTCAGATGAGTATCAGATCGGTGTGGCGACTGGTGAAGATGGATGAAGACGTCTTGTGATGCAAGGAGCTTCTACAATAGACAAACAAGCTCATGAGTCGGTTGCGCGATCGAAGCTGGTTTGGGTGACATGCTTAATAGAATGATCGTCCGGGGAACCTGCACAGCCCCTAGATTCTTCTTGTTTTCAATTCCACAAGTTTACCATTGGTTTTGTAATAATTATTCTTTGTTATTCTTGATTTATGTATGGACATTATTTGAGAAGCTCGCTCTGCCGAGTAATTTATTTGTGATTATCTCTTGTTTTTGTCTTACGCATAGGCGATATTCTTCCTTCTGTGTTGGCGAGTATCGATAGGTAGGTTGCTAGGATCATTCTCATATTATCGACTTTCTGTCCCTTTTGCGAGTATGTAGGTTGCTCCTGACATTCGCACTCGAAACTCCCTCATAGTTGGCGGGATACTTGTCGCTGATCTCTATCGCAAAAATGCGCTACCCCCTGCTTCGCTTTTATCTATAAATAGGAGGGCAGGGGTGAGATGGAATTGCATTTTTGGGACTCTCATCTTTGCTTGCTTATTGTTGCTCTCTTTTTAGAACATGCTACTCGCTTCCTGCCGTCAAAAGAGTTTCCGCCGAAGATGCCTATGCTCGCAAAGTCAGCCATGCCATAATTTTCAAGGCTGCTGAAAGTATGTAGTTGTCTACCTAAATCACCTAGATGGCGGTGAATAGGTGAGTTCTTCCTCTTTTTGTGGAATAAATTAACAAGAAACAAGCATACAGAGGCACACAAGGATTTATAGTGGTTCCCCAGAATGGGGACGCCCACTGTACCTCCTCGCCTATCTAGCACTTCGAGCTAGACTCGACAACTTCACCAAAACTCAGATTATACAAATCTTACACATTGGAGCCTCAACTCATACAACTCAGAGACAACTCTCATACAACTCGGAGAACAATCTCTCCTATAACTCGAAGAATAACCTCTCCTACAACTCCATCCAAAACACAGATCTACAAACTCGGAAGTATAAACTTCCTACAATAAGAATAGTAGTTTTTACAACTCTATAGATTGAAAACAATCTTCTTTTTTAAATCTAAATGGATTCAATCCTCTTCCCTCTAGGAGAAAAGACTGAAAGTGTCTAGTTGCCTACCTAAATCACCTAGAGGGGGTGAATAGGTGAGTTTTGCATCCTATAGCGGATTAAAAATATTACAAGCAATCACACAGAACAAACACAACACAACATAGGAGTTTATTGTTGTTTCCCAATTTGGGTACGTCCAGTTTCCCTCCTCGTCTATCTACCACGAATGGTTAGATTCGGCTACTTCACCTTTCTCAGATTTAACCAAATTTTACATCTCGGAGTAAACACTCCTACTTCTTGAAGAGCAACCTCTTCTACACTCAGAGAACAAATTCTCCTACAACTCGGTCCTATCAAAAGGATAAACATCTCGAAAGTGAAAACTTCCTACAATAGTACAAAAGAAATATTTTACAACTCTTTAGATTGAGAATCAATCTATTTCTTCAGATCTGAAAATGTTCGATCTTCTTCCTTCAAATGAGATCTTGAGGGTCTTGTAGAAAGAGAAGACTTTAAATCAATCTTGAGAGCTTGATTTGAGAACTATGATCCGATGAGATCTGAAAGCTTCAAGAACACTTGAGAAGGGATCTGTCAAATCTAGACTTGAAGGAATTGCTGATCGAGAGAAGTTAGGCTGACGTTATTTGATTTCCGAAAGAGGTGTGTCAGATGAGAAGAACAACCGTATTCTTGATTTCAAAATAAGAAAATAGCGATTAGGGTTGAACGAATTAACCCTAGGTATTTATAAGACTCCTTCTAATGGCTAGAAATTTCTTTCCTAAATGAAAAGTCCACGTGAACTGTACATGGCCGACGTCTAGAAACAGAAACCCGTCAGACAAAAAACTAGAAAAATTCGCTAAGTCCATTCGTTGAGTATCGTTGTATATCCATAAATATACTCAACGAAAAGCTTCGATATCCGACAAATTTAACTTAGACAAATCCAGAAAACTAAGTTCGAGAATTTGGAGACTTTTCTTGAGAGATTCGACAAATTCGACGTGTATCAACTAGTATATTTGATGAATTCGACGAGTGTCGATTTGTACAGTCAACGAATTCGATGAGTATACTTGAGGATACTTGATGAATCTTACTTAACCGATTATCAAGATCAGTGAAATTATTCTCTAAGCAAACGCGATGAATTTGATGAGTGTCAGTAAGTATACACGACAAATTCGATGAGTATTCATAAATGAACTCGACCAATTCGACGAGTATCCACTAATATTCTCGACAAATTTTACTTAGGAAAATTTCTTGTTTCTTCTGAATACACATTGTCCTTCCTTGATTCTTCTTAAGCACCTGTGATAGAAGTACAATCCAATAGAGAGATTACACGCGAGTCAACACATTGGCCTACACAATGAGGGATTATATTATATAGTCTTGTGTTTTATGACCCGCTGTAACCTGACATTGATTGTACTTAGCAATAAACCCTACAAGCACATGACTAAACAAACAACATTAAATACAAACTCAATTCATCTTAGTTCATGTGACACTTCTTAAAATCAAGGTCATTGTGGATATAATACCCAATATTCTCCCCCTATTTGAAGAAGTCAAAACCATATATACTAAGGTGAATTGCACACAAGATAATCTTAAACTAGAATAAGGAAAGGAACATAAAAGCAAATAATAATAAGTTCTATCTCAGTCAAAACATTAATGTATATATAAATAGTTTTATTGGGGCAAACAGTTTTCACACAAAGAATAACAAAGAGAATGTAAACTTCAGACATGTTTCCCCTAGGTCTTTTGATTCTGCTTGTCAAAATAAGCTTTGAGCTTCAGAAAGTACTTTGACGGCGCAGAAGGAGCATTAACATCATCTCTTCTGAATTTTCTGAAATGGGTCCTTCTTTTAGCATTTTCCACTCCATGTTTCTGCCATTCCTCCCTACTATTGTGATTCCACCTGTCTTCATTTCCCATGTCGACCAGTGTGAAGGTGTCAAGAATAATTCCATTGGAGATTGGGATCCATACTTCACACAGCTCCCTGTTAGGATCAGATCTGTGAGCAAATGAGCCTTCTCCAAATCTTCTTTTCCTGGTTGTAGGTTGAGGAATATCTTCAACAAACTCAATTTCTGGATCAGCAGCAGCAGCAGAATCAGTCCTATATAGATAAGTGTCTTGAGGAGGGTCTTGAGCATCTATCCAGTATTGTGAATAGTCTTGTGTAGGATGAACATCAACATGCACAGGTTCGGGCATTCTAGCTTCAGTATTTCCTGGACCTTCAAATAGTTCTCTATGTAGATAGCTGAAATTGTCATAGTTGTAAGTATTGACAGCTTGAAACTGTTCTTTTAAGGTGGCTTCAATCGCATTCACCTTACTTTTGAGTTCTTCCTCCCCCTTTTTGACTTCTGAAAGCACGACCCCTGTTATCGCATTACTGTAATGCAACATTTGTTCATCAAAGTGGTTCATCCCGGCATTTTGGGCATGTATAATGGTCTTAAAATTTTCGTCAATATTCTTAGTCACCTCAAGATTGTTTTTCAGTCCTGTCATTATGTTAAGAACAACCTTCCTACCTTGGACTAACCATGTGCCTAGATTTGCTTCCAACTTATCAAAACGAACATTGACTTCAGCAAGGCCATTGTTCATATCCTGTTCAACCTCTTTCAATTTAGTGAGTACTTGCTTTAACGATTTATCAAAGTGCCCTTGTTGCTTGTTTAACATCACGTCAAAGATTTCAGCAAGAAGTTATTTGTACTTGAGTTTGGAATGTCATCAGTCTGAATTCTTGGAGGAGAAGGAAGATCTGCAATGTCCTCTAAGTCACTAGAAGATTCTACCACTGGAGATAAATGAGATTTTAACAATAAGGAGGGATCTTCAGCCTCAAGAATAGGAGGAAGCATCTCAGCATCTCCTTCCTCATCAGAAATTTCCATGATGTCATCCCCCTCTACGGGAGACCCACCTGGTATCTGATCAATTCTTCTCTGAAGATTACGAATGAACCTATCAAGTTCAATTTGAACTAAGGCTGAAGGATGAATCTGCTCCCCTTCAGCCTTTGCTGGAATAATCTCTGGGAGACTTATGATCACGTTATCAGAAGCAACAATCTCACCAGAAGCAACAATCTCAATTTCTATAACTTTCTCACCAACCTTGTCATCATTAACAACACCAAGTTCATCCATTTCTACCTCGACAGAATCATCAAAGTCAGCATCCAAATCATCATCATCAGTTATATCTTCAGCAGTCTCATCAGGCATAATCTCAATAGCAGCAACAACAAGACCATCATAAGCAATAATTGTCCCAGCAGCAATTGTATCTGGATCAACAACCTCTATTCCAACACTACCAGCATCCACATCCAAAAAATCCTTTGCAGCAACATCAAGAACACTATCACCAACTACTATCTCAACAACCACTATGTCTAGAACTACCGTCTTTGCACTAACTGTATCTACATGAACATGCTCATAAGGAATGGGAACAGATGAAGGAACTTAAATATCAACAACCACTTGAGTCGAAGCTGACTCCCCCTCAACTACTGCACCAGAGCTTTCTGGAGCTTCATAGGGGAATGGAATAGAAGTCCTAACTTCAGGAACAACTTATTCTCTTCCTCAGGCAATTCTCTGAGTCCTAACTTGAACAACTTATCCTGCCAAAAATTGGAGCGCACAAGCTATCTTTGATCCTACCAAAGAGAACTGCTCCCCAATCAATTCTCTTCTTACAGATGATAGTGGCGATGAGCTTGAACAAGTCATTGGATACATAATCGTGAGAGCCAACTTTGCAAAACAGAACTTTTGCAATGAAATCATTGAGAAGTTTTCCTTCAACATTCATAGCTTTCCTCTTGATGGCTGAAGTTCCTCTAGGCAGTCCACAGAATATCAGAGCTCTAGTGAAATCATTATCTTCAACAAGTTCGGCCTCTGCAACATCTGGAAGCTTCAGGAATCGGGTGAGGAGGGAGGCCTTCACCTTGATTGATAGGTTCCTGACCTTGATTTTGATGACTGTATCCTCATGGCGAAGCTTTTCATGATGAAAGAATTCCAATACATCCCTATCCAGAACCTTGCACGTGTAACACCCCAAAACTCAAAAGAGCGACGGGAGGCGTTTTGGGCAAAATTTGTAATTTGGCAGGGGGCACACGGCCTGGGACATGGGCGTGTCCCAGGGCGTGTCGTGTTTGGGTCGACGATTTGGCCGAGAGGTCGACGAATTTTGGAGTTGACGATCATCGAGCAGCGAACACGGCCAGGGACACGGGCGTGTCCCAGGACGTGTCGAGCTCGTGTCGACGATCTGCCAGGGAAGTCGACATTTCGCTCGATGATGTGTCGAGACAGGGAACACTACCTAGGACACGGGCGTGTCCAAGGCCGTGTCGGGTGGTCGACGAACTGTACTCGACGAAGTGTCGAGACAGTGAACATGACCTGGAGCCCATGCGTGTTCGGGTATGACATGGGCGTGTCAAATAGGACACGAGAGTGTCCAAGACCCGTGTGAGTCTCAGGTTGGTGTTGGTCCTGTGTTGATGGAGGAACACGCTCGGGAACACGGGCGTGTACTGGCTGACACGGGCGTGTCATGTCGAACACGGGCGTGTCGGGTGCCCGTGTGTTTTTCGAGATGCATCGGTTTCGACGGCGAATGGGGGATACGACCCTGGACACGGGCGTGTTGCAGGCCGTGTTCGGCCTAGGTTTTACATTTTAACTCCGGATCGTGGCCGTTCGTTTCCTTATTTTGGGATCCGACGGCTGGGGGTTGTTCCTACTGGGATATACCCGGGAATAGGGTTTCAAATCCCTCACTTCTTTAACTTAAGTCTCTTTCTAAAAGTCTAGAGAGAAGGGAGAGCAAGGAAGTAGAACGGAGGCTAGATCCGGTTACCGGAGGAGTTTCGGAGCTCCAAATCGCGAGCCGACTTCAGATCTACGAAGGGGAGATTGCGGTGCCTTCTATCCACATACATTTCCATGGCGCTAAGGAAAAATGCTAGGGTAACGATTCTCTAATTGAGCATGTGAAGCTCTTGTTTCCTTTGCATAGGAAACCCGCTCTCGCGAGTTTGCGGTGAGTTGAGGCATTCCTTCGGGTAGACATGAATAGTCCTTGTTGTGTACATGTAGTGTCCGTAATCGAGAACATATATAGGCATGATGTATGAAGCTTACCTGGACAAGTTGGTCTGGATCGGTGATGTTGCATTGCTTGAATGGCCGGAGAAGACTCCGTGCGAATGATTGTTTTTCGGGTTTTCTACGCGGTAGATTGCAACAGGGAGCCTTGGGGATTAACTCCAAGGTGCACCCGAAATATTGGACAGATGCGTGATTCTACCAACATGGTGGCCTGGGAGCCAACTTGTACATGACTGGGTCATGTAAAGTGTGTAATCGGATTGGGACTCGGGAATGTTTGACTCGCGCATATAGCTTAAATTATCGTTGCGATATAAGCACGGGTTAGGCGGAACCGTACCCGCTCTATGTCGTTCGGTTGGAGCCGTTGGCATAGATGGAGGGTCTTAGCCTGTCTATGGCTTAAAATGACGTGACCAATGCCTGAAAGACTAAATGCTCACGAGATCGGCCGTCCAAGTGGCGGTGCTGAGACCGAGATGTCTATGGCTTAAACTGACGTGACATTGACCGGTTCATCAAGAATGTGCCCTGAGTGCACGGGGTGTGTGGCCGTGAGTGCCTAAGCCTGTGTTGTTGTGTGATTACACTATACTGCTAGATTATGCTAACAAAGTGCAGGGAAGGAGCATCGCCGCCCCGAGTTGGGGGCGGGATCGTTATAATTTGGTCAGCAAAGCTGACCGTTGCCTTTGTTTGCCACCATGAGGTGGATTGTTGCTTCCAGGTGCTCCGGAGCCGAGTGCTAAATAGCGGGCCAAAGCCCAAGTTGCTGAGCCGGCCCTCGAAGGCCTAATTTTGAGTGTTTTTTGTTATTCATGTATGGCCGGCCTGCGTGCCAAGGTTTGGAAAACATTGATATTCAAGCAAACTATTGTAAGGCCTTAAGGCCGGTACTTGTGTATTTGTACGTTCATTCCTGTTGGCTTTGTAGTGGACATTCATTCTAGTAGCAGGGTTCTTTTATTTGCAACTATTATAATTGCTTCCGCTAGAATGACTCTGTGTAGGACGTTGGATATTGGTTGGATGGTTTCCATTGAGTAACCACCCGGTCTGTCTGTGGTATATGGCGTCGGACCCCCCCGGACGGACCTACTGCTATATGTTATGCGACAGATAGGGGGTGTTACAGCATGGGTGTTCTAGAATGAAGGAAAGTCTGGCTGTCTTAAGCATCAAAATGACGTTGCGGAATTCATTGATGGCAGTGGCGAATCCTGTGCGAATGAGTTCTCCCCCTACTAGAAGATTTCCTGTACCTCTTGGAGCTATGGAGAACGATTGAGAATCGAGGAAGTCTAATCAACGAAACAGATAGAGAACGGAAGATGAACAATATGTCGAAGTCTTCTCGACGGATTCCGAAAAGTTCTCGATAATTGTGAAGGTTGTTTGCCCAATTACGTCTTATTTGTATAAGATTAAAATTTTGAAGAGAGAGAATGCACATACCTTTGCTGGAATTGTCTCTTCGGATCTAATAAAAAAAGAAAAAAATGACCCAAGTCAAATTTGTCGAAATAACACGAGTGAAGAGTCCCATTCGTCGAGTGTCTGCAAAATGCTTAGCCTATTTCGACGAATTCATCGAAATTCCCCGAGTATATACTATAAATTTGCCTTGAGTTTTCTGAATTTTCTGAAATGAAGAATTCCAGCCTTCTGTAAGAATTATTACACCAATCTGACTTTAGTTTAAATCCTTGACCATCTTTATGAGTCCTTGTTGAGCATACCAAGTTCCATTTTGAAGGAGAGCTTGGCTTCTTCCAGCAGGTTCGTGAAATTATCACCGACTTGCCTATCCGTCGGGACATAACTGAGGTTAATGTACCCATTCTCTACATGTTCGTGGATGAAATGATACCTTATTTCGATATGCTTTGTCCGACTATGAGAGACTGGATTATTAGCAATCGTAATCGAACTGGAGGAGTCGCAAAACATTAGAATCTCCTTTAGTTTCATGTTGTAATCTTCGAGCTGATTTCTTATCTAGAGAAGTTCTGCGCAACAACTGCTTGCAAATATGTACTCTGACTTAGCCATTGAGATTTCCGCACAATTTTGTTTCTTGCTTTTCCAAGAAATCAACCTTCTTCCTAAGAACTGACAGGTTCCGGAATTGCTTTTCCTGTTATCCCTACTACCTACAAATTTAGCATCTAAAAAACCAATTAGCTCGTAGTCATTACTTTTTGGGTACCATAGGCCAAGATTTGGTGTACCATTAAGGTATCTCAAAATCCTCTTTGCAGCGATGTAATAAGATTCCTTAGTGTTCACCTGAAATCTAGCACATACATATGTTGAAAATATTATGTCCGGCCTACTAGCAGTAAGGTAGAGCAATGATCCAATTAAGCTTCTATACTTAGTTTCATCAAAAGATTTCTCTTTCTCATCCTCGTCCAGATACATAACTAAACCCATTTGAGTCCTCATAGATGTTGCCTTGTCCATTCCGAATTTCATAATTAACTCATTGATGAACTTCGTCTGAGAGTTGAAAATTCCATCGTCAGATTGTTTCACCTGAAGTCATAAGAAATACTTCAGCTCACTCATACTGCTCATTTCAAACTTCCCCTACATAAGTTTAGAAACCTTATTGCAAAGGAGGTCCTTCGTAGAACCAAAGATAATATCTTCGGCATAGATTTGCACAAGCAAAATCTTACTGTTAACTTCCATAAGAAATAATGTCTTATCTATCTTTCTTCTTGTCAAATTATTTTCAAGAAGGAAGTTAGATAACATATCATACCAAGCTCGAGGAGCTTGTTTTAAACCATATAAAACTTTATTTAAAAAATAAACATGTTCAGGGAGAGTTGAGTTGACAAAACCTAGAGGTTGAGCTACGTGTACTTCCTCTTTTAGATTACTGTTGAGGAAAGTTAATTTCACGTCCATTTGATAGACCTTGAAACATTTGTGAACAACATACGCAAGAAACAACCTGATCGCTTTAAGTCTTGACACTGGAGCAAACGTTTGATTGAAGTCGATCCCTTCTTCCTGTCTGTATCCTTATGCTACAAACTAGGTTTTATTCTTTATAATTACTCCATTTTTGTCTAGCTTGTTTCTGAAAATCCACTTCATTCCAATCACGTTCTGTCCTTTGGGCCTTGACACCAGCTCCCAAACTTTGCACCTTTCAAACTGATTGAGCTCCTCTTGCAGAGCCATTATCCAAGAAGCATCCTTGTTTGCTTCTTCAAATTTCTTTGGCTCAACTTGAGAAAGAAAACTAAGATGCAAAACCTTGTTAGGAGTACCACTTTTTGTTCTTATGTCATCACTTGGATCTCTAATGTTCAGATCTATAAGATGATCCTTGAGTTTCTAAACACTATATTACTTCCCATCCCACTAGGAGGTTCTGCCACACCCAGTGCACCTTCAGCAAGTGGATGGAGATCTTCATTTTGAATTTCCTCTTCAACCATGCTGGGATTAACAACTTTGATAGAATTTGGAGCAATTTCCTTGATTGCTTCTTCCAAGTTCAGTTCTTTAATCATGGCATCTGCATATTCAACAACAGCACTAGACGAGATGCTATGAAGCATACTTATCTCATCAAATAAAACATTGATAGACTCTTCTACAACTAGGGTTTTCTTATTGAAAATCCTCTAAGCCTTACTATGGATACTATAACCTTCAAACATTTTTCACTAAACTTTGTACGATGATACTTCTATTGTTATGTATGAAGCATTTGCTATCAAAGATCCTAAAGTAGGACACTGTAACACCCCAAATCCCAGGGTTGGGAAAAGTTGGGTGACACGGCCTAGGACACGGGTGTGTCCTGCTCGGGTGAAAGGTCGACAAAAATCCGTTCTAAGGAAAAGGAGGGAATACGCCATCTGACACGGGCATGTCAGAGGCTGTGTACTCCTCTGCTCGACGAACTCAGCTCGACGAAGGCCGTGTCCTCCTCTACTCGCCATCTGACACTCTGTGATGTCCCCGCCTATTTTGTGGTATATGCTGTAGGGCCCCGGTCGGACCTTCTAGTATATACGATTTGAACGGATGGAGTCATTACAGACACAGTTTGTTTTCTGCCCTTCAATAGTTCATAAGGTGTCTTACGATGGTTTTTGTTGATTAATGCCCTGTTTTGCATGTGGCAAGCTGTGTTGACTACTTCAGCCCAGAAGTACTCTTATAGTGAAAAGTCATTTAATACAGTTGTATATGCTTCAATGAGTGTTCTGTTGCTTCTCTCGGTAACTCCATTTTGTTGTGGAGCATGCGGGGAGGAAAACTCATGAAAGATACCATGACTTGCAGAAAATATTTCATGGCCCCAGACTCAAATTCTGTTCCGTGGTCACTCCTAATTTTGACCAGTGAGCAGTTCAATTCGTTCTGAATTTTCCTGATAAAATTTGAGAAAGTTTCAAAGGTGTCTGACTTGTGTTTCAGAAAGAACACCCAAGTAAAATAAGAGTAGTCATAATAATAACTAACGCATAGACTTTACCTCCTAAACCGTGAATTGGCATAGGATCGAATAAGTCCATATGAAGTAGATATAAACATCTAAAAGAATCTATTTCAATAATCCCCTTAAAGGTAGCTCTTGTCTGCTTACCCATTTGACATGCCTGACATGGACTCTCTTTAAGGCACTTAATGTTGGGAGCATCACGTACTAAGTCTTGAGAAAATAGCATACTTATAGTTTTAAAATTAATTTGTGTTAATCTCTTGTGTCATTGGTCACAAAGAGATGAACTATCTTTTGCTAAAAGACACTGATGTAGAATTTTATAAACAAAGAAAATTTAAAAAGAAAATATTTCTACTCTGAGTGCCTGTTAGGACTATCACCAAATTGGCAGACAATTTTATCAGACACTTGTCCTTGTAAAACTCAATGATATAGCCATTATCACATAATTGGTTTTTTGCTTATGAGATTATGTTATAATCCTTTAACATAAGCCATGTCTATAAAGGAGACTATGCCGTTCGAAATCATATCGTATCCTTTAGTTATTTCCCTATTTGAACCGCCAAAAATGACTTTTGGGCCGTTCTCCACTGGTTTATACTCTAGAAGTAGGCTTCTTGTCCTGATCATATGCCAAGAGAATCCGCTATCCAAATACCAAATAGGAATTTTATTGGCCTTTCGACATACCTGCATTCATAAATCACTTACCCTTAGGAGCCCAAATATATTTGGGCCCTTGGTTCTTAGTTAGCTTAACACCACTAGGAATATTAACATTTCGAGCAGTCGGTCTCGCAACGTTAACTCGTGGAGTTTTATACTTGACTGGATAAAACCAACAATCTATGGCAAAGTGACCAATCTTGTCGCAACACCAACAGTCAAACCTGTTGTACCTTCTTTTATATTCCTGCTTTACCTTCTAAACAGGAGTTCTAGAAGGTGCTGCAGACTTGGAGGTCGAGCCCTCATGATTACAGCAAACATAAGGCTTCAATGTCTCCTTAGCCTTAGGAAAAATAGTTTTGGCTTTGGTGCTTTCTTAATACTTGGTCCATGAACGTAGGGACCATACTCTTTAAGAGTTATCCCTTTATAAGGTGCCTTGAAATCACTTGCAGCAAAGTCACTGGGACGGGTCCATCCTTGGTAGTTCTTTCTAAGCTCGACATAAGTTGGCGTAGTAAAGTGGCCATAAGATGTCTCAAAGTCATATTGATTTGTGAGAAAGATTACCTTCTTAAACTATGGTTGACTTTGAGGTGCCTTCCCTTTGCCTTTTGTAGTGGCTCTCTTAGTAGCCTTATCCTTTTCAGCTACATGGCCTAGACCACTACCCTTCTTGGGTGCAGAAAATTCATCAATGAGTGGAAGAACAGTCTTTGGCTTGGAGAGGCTTTCTACAAGTTTTCTTTCAACCAAAAGCTTTTCTTCTAGTTCATCTAAGAACTTATCTTTCTGATTTAGTAGCTCAGTCGAGCATTTTAATTCCTCTTTCAAGGAGTGAACTTCATCTCTGAGAGTAGTCAATTCTACAATTTCCTCCCTCAAACTTGATTCCACTACCTTGAGAGAATCAATTTCTTTCGATTGCTTTTTGACTACCTTACGATAATTGTCAAAAGCTTTTAAAAGAACATGATGTTGAGCCATCAATTCAGAATCATCTTCACCAAAAGAATAGTCTTCATGACCTTTAGATGAAGTTTCTGATTCAGATAGCATGGTGTGCGAGTTTACCTTCTCGTTAAATTGGGAGTCACCTACTTCCTCATATGAGTGAGCCATGAGCCCGAAGTCGGCTTCTACATCTTCTGAGCTTGACTCACTTGAGTCACTGTCACTAAGAGTCTTTTACTTCTTCACGACAAAGCTCTTTTCTTCCTTCCTCTTACCCTTGAAGGATCTCTTCTATTCTTTCTTGTATCCTTCCTTCTTTCTGTAAGGACACTCCACGATCATGTGTCTTGGCTTATTAAACAATAGAAAATAATGCCATAAGAAGAATGTTTGTTTGGTTTAGATTTGTACCTGTCGTCTATGTTGTAGCTTTTCTTAGAATGATCACTGTTACAATGTGATCTTCTATAGTCAGAAGAGGAGGATTAACTTTTCCTTTGCCTCCTTTTGGCTGAACATTCGTTTGAATTGCTTGGATATCAGTGTGAACTCTCCATCAGACAGTTCAGAGCCTGAAGTGCTTGGCTCAGAATCCTCTTGTGCATCAGAAGCTTGTGTCCTTACCAGTGACACAACTCTATATTTATTTGCCCATTCGGACTTCAATGCTATAGACTTCTCTTTGATCGAAGTCTTACTATTTTGCTCTTCTTTCTTCCTTGTATTCATTTGTAGTCCATAAGATTAGAGCTTCCGGAATAGATTTTGAGGATTAGTCTCGGGCAACTTTCCAAATTCTCTAATGGACATGACCTTAGTGTCTCATTCTTTCGTCAGGGATCTTAAGAATTTATTATTTAGCTCACCATTAGTGTGCACGGACGTAGTTTCTCATACCATTAACAATCTTGAAGAACTTTTCATTACTGTCAATGATGGTATCTTTTGGATCTTATTTAAATGCTTCATACTCCTGGTTGAGTAGAGATCTTCGATCATCTCTCACTTCTTCAGTACTTTCCATCATGACAACAAGAGAATTCCACATCTCCTTGGCAGACTTTCAGTGGAAAAGATTTTGCAACATAGAGTCATCCACTATACTTGCAAGTATGTTTTTGGCTTTTTATCTAAGGAGACGAGAACAATCTCATCTTTGGTCAAGTCCATCATCTTTTTCGGAACCATCACATTAGGATTCATAGCAGATGGTTGAGTAGGAATGTGAGGTCCTTCTTCTATAATTTGAAAGATTCTTGAATCAGCAGCTTCCATAAAGAATCTGACTCTTTCTTTCCACATAGGAAAGTTCTCTTTAGTGCACACTGGAAGCTTCTTCATTGAGGGCCTGTCCTTGCTCCAATCCATTGAAGTAAACTTGTGTTATGATAACTAGACTGGAATCTTGTTCAAGGTGGCAACCTTATAACGAACAATACCCCTCTGATATCAATTTAAAATATCTAGTTGCCTACCTAAATAACCTAGAGGGGGTGAATAGGTGAGTTCTGCATCCTATAGCGGATTAAAAATATTACAAGCAATCATACAGAACAATCACAACACAACACAAGAGTTTATAGTGGTTCCCCGATTTGGGTACGTCTACTTTTTCGCCTCGCCTATCTACCACTACGGCTAGATTCAGCTACTTTACCTTTCTCAGATTTAACTAAATATTACAACTTGGAGTAAACACTCCTACTTATTCGAGGACAACCTCTCCTACACTCGGAGAACAAACTCTCCTACAACTCGATCCTATCACAAGGATCTACACCTCGAAAGTGAAAACTTCCTACAATAGTACAAAAGAATTATTTTACAACATTTTAGATTGAAAATCAATCTATTTCTTCAGATCTGAAAATATTCAATCTTCATCTTTCTTGGAATGAGATCTTGAGGGTCTTGTAGAAAGAGAACACTTGAAATCAATCTTGAGAGCTTGATCTGAGAACTATGATACGACGAGATATGAAAGCTCCGAGAACATTTGGGAAGGGATCCGTCAAATCTAGACTTGAATGAATTGCTGATCGAGAGAAGCTAGGCCGACGTTCTTCGGTTTTCGAAAGTGGTGTATCCGACGAGTAGAACAGTCATATTTTCGATTTCAAAATAAGAAAATAATGATTAGGGTTGAGCGAATTAACCCTAGGTATTTATAAGAATCCTTCTAAAGGCTAGAAATTTCTTTCCTAAATGAAAAGTACATGTTAACTGTACATAACTGACGTCTAGAAACAGAAACCCGTCAGACAGAAAACCAGAAAAATTCGCTAAGTCCATTTGTTGAGTATCATTGTATATCCATAAATATACTTGACCAACAGCTTCGAAATCCGACGAATTTAACTTAAACAAATCTAGAAAAATATGTTTGGGAATTTGGAGCTTTTCCAGAGAGACTCGACGAATTCGACGTGTATCAATTACTATATTCGATGAATTCGACGAGTGCCGATTTGTACACTCAACGAATTCGACGAGTATGCTTGAGGATACTCGATGAATCTTAACCGATTATCAAGATCTATGAAGTTATTCTCTAAGTAAAAACGACGAATTTGACGTGTGTCGATAAGTATACATGACGATTTCGATGAGTATTCATAAATAAACTCGGAAAATTCGACGAGTATCCACTACTATACTCGACGAATTTTACTTAGGAAAAATTCTTGTTTCTTCTGAATACAACAACTTATCCTTCCTTGATTCTTCTTATGCACATCTGATAGAAGTACAATCCAATATAGAGATTACATGCGAGTCAACACATTGGTCTACACAATGAGGGATTACATTGTATAGTCCTGTGTTCCATGACCCACTATAACCTGACACTGCTTTGTACTTACCAATAAACCCTGCTAGCATAAGACTAAACAAACAACATCAAATACAAACTCAATTCATCTTAGTTTGAGGGACACTTCTTCAAATAAAGATAATTGTGGATACAATACCCAATATAGACCTTGAACTGAAGTTGAAGGAGAAGACTTGAAATCATGGAAACCTTGATTTGAAATCTTGAAATCTGACTAGATCGAAACCACCATTGAGGAATTTGAAAGCAATGATCTTGTCGAATCTATCTTTTAGAATACTCGCTTATCGTGAACTTCGGAGTCGTCAAGTTGCGTTTTCGAGAACAGGAGATTGGGAAGAGAAGTTTTTCGGCCGTTCACAATCTTGAAAATTAGGTCTGAATTTTTTTATTCTTGTTGTTAATTTCTTCTCGAAATGAATCCTTGGAATTTATATGGAATCCATCTCCAATAGCTAAAAATTTTCTTCCAAAAATAAGCTTCCACGTGAACTGTACATGGCTGTCATTTGAAATAGAACCTATTGTAAAAGTCGAACTAGAAAAATTGTCAAGTCCATTCGTCAAGATGACTCGTATAATACTCAAACCACTCGACAAATTTATTAGATTACACAAGAGCATTTGACGAATTACACAAAAAGAACACTACGAATTACTTAGACCATTCGACGAATTTTACTTAGACGGAAATGAGACCAGAAGAAAATTTCCTGTTAACAGTCACGGGACCACTCGAGTATATTCGACGAATTCCACAAGTATTCACGTGACATGTCAACGAATGACACGAGACTTCATGTGTATACTCGACGAATTTAACTTAGCCGTTTCTGAAGCAGTTTTGAGAAACTATCTGAAATTTCCCAAGTAAACTCGATGAATTCCACGACTATTCACGTGACATCTCGACTAATGACACGAGAATTTACGTGTATACTCGACAAATTTTACTTAGGAAAATTTCTGATTCTTCCTGAACTCAGCATCCTTCTTTTCCCTTAATTCCTATGCACTTGAAAATGAAGTATACCCCAATATAGAGATTACACATGAGTTAACATCATGTACTACACAATGAGGGATTATATTTCATAGTCCTATGTTTGATGACCCATTATAATCTAACATTAATGTGTACTTGGCAATTAAATCATGCAAGTACATAACTTGAAAGCATTGTCAAATACAACTCAATTCATGTTAGTTCGCGGGGGACTTCTTCAAATCGGGGTTATTGTGGAAGCAATACCCAACAATCTCTCCCTATTTGAAGAAGTCAGAACTCTATACACTAAGGTGAATTGCACATAAAGTAATATTAAACAAAAACATGTAAGAAAATGTAAATAAAGTAAAACTAGAAGAAATATCAACAAAATAATAATGTTATATAAACAGTTCTTAATGACATTCTAGAATTTACACACAATCACAGACATAGAATATGAAACTTAAGCAGTGTTTCCCTTGGTCTTCTCATATTGTCTGACACGGTATGCTTTTGGCTTTGTGAAAGACTTTGGAGGAGGAGGAGGAGGAGCATCTAGATCATCTCTCCTATACTTATTGATGTGTATCCTCCTCTTTATATTAACCACATCGTGCTTTTGTCATTCCTCTCTGATGTAGTGCAACCATCTGTCTTCATTGGCCAAGTCTACTAGTGTGAAAGTGTCAAGTACAATCCTTTTGAAATTAGGCTCCATACTTCAACAGGTTCCCTGTTTGGGTCAAGCCTGTGAGCAGAGGGTCCTTCTCCATATTTTCTTCTCTTGAGAGCTGGTTGAGATGGTTTAATAAAAAATTCTACTTCAGTTTCAGCCGCAGCTGTTTCAGCAGTCTCTGTCTAATCTTGATTATCTGTCTATTCCTGAGTATCTGCCCAGTACTGAGTGTAGTCTTGAGGAGGTTGAACAACATCATATACTGGTTCTGGAATTCTAGCTTTAGCATTTACTTGAGCTCTAAAGAATTCTCCATGAAGCCACTTGAAGTTTTCATAACAGTATGTGTTTACACCACATATCTCTTGATACATAGAAGATTTCAGAGCTTTCACCTTGTTTTGAAGTTTACTCTCTCCCTTTCTGACTTCTTCAGCGATGACATTAATGATTACAGTTCTGGTATAAGCCATTTGATCATCAAAGTGGTGCATCTTGCTGTTTTGTGCATCAATAATTGTCTTTGTCGTATCATGAACATGCCTTGTCTCCTTAAGATTGCTGCTAAGTCCTTTCAACATATGCAAGATTGATTTGCCATCTTGAACTAACCAGTTATACAAGTTGGATTCCAGCTTCTCAAAAGTGATCTTGACTTCAAGAAGTCCATTATTCATATCTCTGTCAACCTCTTCTACCTTAAGTACTTTCTTCAGGGAATGATCAAAGTATTCTCTTTGCTTGACAAACATTTCTTCTATAGATTTTGACATAGAATTATCAAAACTAGTACTGGGAATATCCTCAGCTTGAGGTCTTGGAGGTGAAGGCAGATCTACAACATTCTCAGGCTCACTAGGAGAGTGTGGCACCGAAGAGACATAAGCTTTCAGCAGGAGAGAGGGATCTTCAGCCTCTAGGAAAGGAGGAAGCACCTCTACTTCTCCTTCCTCATCAGAAATGCTCAAGGATATTCTCCTTCTCAACTGGAGTCCTACTTGGGATCTGAACAATCCTTCTCTCGAGATCATGTATAAACTTATCAATTTGGTCTTGAACAAAATTAGATGGCTGGTTCTGCTCCCCCTCATCCATAGCTGGAAGATCTTTCGGGAAACTGACCACCAAATCAGCATCACGAGCAAGTTCATCATCAACATCATGAGCTTCATCAAAAAAATCAGCAATATCATCCTCATTGACCTCAGCATCAACATCAGCATTGCCACCATCAGCATCACCAACATCCTCAACAATATCCTCATCTAGCACAACTATCTCTATAGCAAAAGTCTATGTAATCACTGTCTCTAGAATCTCTATCTCCGTGAAGATTGTAATCTTTGTAATGACTTGAAATGGCTCTGAAGGGATGAAGACATCTTCAATATCCACTGAAGGTAGTGTCTCTGCTTCAACAACTGCACTAGAACTCTCAGGTGCTTCGTAGGGGGTAGGGGTTGGAATTCTCTCCTCCTCAAAGAGTTCCTCTTCCTCTACTACACCTCTTATCCTACATTCCTTTTGAATCCTTGTCTCCCATCTGCTGAAGATAGAGGAATCAATCTTCTTCAGGTGATGAATTTGCATTCCTGAAGACATATCAAAATGGTTTCTGTCCATTTGATTCAGATACAGAGTGAGTATCCTCCCAAAATTTGGTGCATTCAAACATTCCTTTATCTTCTCAAACAGGATTCTTCCCAGTCAATCCTCTTCCTGTAGATCACAGCTGCAAGTAGCTTGAACATTTCACCAGAGACATAATCATGGGATCCAACCTTGTACAATAGGACCTTTCCCATGATATCTTTCAACAGCTTTCCTTCCTCATTCATCCATTTCCTTCGAATTGAGGTAGTACTTCTTGTCAGACCACAAAATAGAAGATCTCAATATAAATCTGTCACTTCAAGCAAATCTTCCTCAACCACTAATGGAAGCCACAAGTATCCATTCAAGATACTTGTCTTCACTTTAATAGAGGTGTTTCTCACTTTGCTTTGTATCACTATCCCTTCATGATGAAGATTGGCATTTTGATAGAATTCTTGTATGTCTCGGTTAAGAACTCGGCAGGGGTGTTCCAGAAGAAAATTCAGTCCTGCTGTCTCAAGCATCAAGATAACATTCCTGAACTCATCGGAGGCTGTAGTGAACCCTACACACACAAGTTCACCACTATACAATCCCGTATCCGGCGAGTGGGGTTGCCAGGAACTAGACCGGCCGGCCCCCTTTGTTTTCTGAGACTCGGGCGAACACTAAGGGGAGACGGGGCTCGAGAACATCCAGCTCGCCCAGGTGAGCCCGACGCATGCCACACGAGTTCGGCCAACCTCGCTAGCTCGACGTTCGACGAACTGAGCTCGGCGTTCGTCGAACAGAGCTCGACGTTCGTCGTTCTCTCGACCTTTTTGCCGACCTCCAGATGGTTCGCCGAGTCCCGATAGCTTGACGGGCTCGCAGCTCGCGAGCAGGGTAGTCTGTGCCCGTGCTCGCCGCCCTTGACGAGTAGAGATTATCGAGGGCTACTTGCCCATTGATCTGTGAGGTATTTTTACCATTTTCCCCCGCTGGCCTGCCTATAGCCTGCTAAAACAGCGGAGTTACACTGTTGGCAGACCTGGTTGGGCTGCACATAGTTGTTGAAAACAACAGGAGCATGCCCCATCCAGCAGAAGAAGAGGTCTACCGCGGACAAGCTGGCCGCGCCCCTTAGGGAGGAGGTGGCAAAACTTCTCAAGGCCAGCTTCATATCCGAAATCTAATACCCCGGCTGGGTCTCCAATGTATTCATGGTTAAAAAAGGAGACGGTCAATGGCGCATGTGTATCGACTTTTCTTTGCTTAGTAAATCGTGCCCTAAGGACTGTTATCCCTTGCCTAGGACCAACGCGCTGGTTTATTCAGCCGTTAGTTTTTCTATAATGAGCTTTTTAAATGCGTTTTCAGGTTACCACCAAATCAGGATGCACCCCCCGGACGTCAAGGACGTCTCATTCATCATGGGGGATGGGTGTTACTGCTATAAGATGATGCCATTTGGGCTGAAGAATGTAGATACAACCTACCAAAAGATGATGGACAGGGTCTTCAGGGAACAGAAGGGGAGGAACCTAGAGGTGTACGTGGATGACCTCATGATCAAGAGTCAGGACGTGGACTCTCACCTCCAGGACCTAAAAGAGACCTTCGCCACCATACGCAAGTATAAGATGTGGTTGAACCCCCTGAAGTGTGTCTTCGGGGCCAGTAGGGGGAAGTTCTTGGGGCATCTCCTCACCCCCGCGGGGGTCGAGCCAAATCCCGATAAGTTCAAGGCTATCATGGAGTTGGGGTCACCGCGGAATGCTAAGGAGGTGCAATAATTGACAGGGAAGCTGGCAGGATTGAGCCGGTTCCTCTCTCGGGCTGGGGAGAAGTGCTCCCCATTCTTCAAAACACTAAGGGGAGGTTAAAAATTTGAGTGGACCAAGGAGTGCGAGGAGGCATTCCAAGCTCTTAAAATACAGTTGACGTGGGCTCCATTGCTCCAAGGGCCAAAGGAGGGGGAGGACCTATTTTGTATCTCGGGGTCGGAGCGGAGGCCTTGAGCTCTATCCTGGTGCGTGAAGAGGGGAAGAGGCAGCTCCCCATATACTATGCGAGTCAGGTTCTGAGGAAGGCCGAGCTCCTATATCAAATCTTGGAGAAACTAGCCTTTGCCCTGATCATCTCGGCCCGAAGGCTGCGACTCTACTTCCAGGCACACTCCATCCGAGTGGTGACTGACCATCCCCTGCGCAACATCTTCGAGGGGGTGGAGCATTCGGGCAGGTTAGCCAAGTGGTCGGTAGAGTTGAGCGAGTTCGATATATCCTTCGTCCCCTGCTTCTCGATCAAGGCCCAAGCGATGGCCGACTTTTTGGCTAACTACGTAATCGAGGTGGTTGAGGAAGAGCTCACTCATCCGACTCCATGGAGGGTTAAGGTAGATAGTGCCTCGGGGAGGCATTCCCTAGGGGTGGGGGTCTTGGAAAGCCCCCAGTGAAGTAGAATTGAGCAAACGGTGGTGGTGTACTTCCCCATCACTAACAATCAGGCCGAATATGAAGCCGTGATAGCAGGGATGCGCCTGACCAGGGAGCTGGGAGTGTTGGACGTGGAGGTCCTCACTAACTTAATGGTGGTAGCTTCCTAGATCAACGGGAGTTTGAGGCAAGAGAGCCTACCCTACGACTATGCTTAGCCAAAGTAAAGGGGGTCGTCGACGCATTCCAAACTTTTTCCATCCGACAAGTGCCCCGTGAGGAGAACGAGTAGGTCGATCAGCTAGCGAAGCATGGTCCCCGAGTGGGGGGTACCATCACCGATTTATTCCACCCCTCCATCGAAGAAGGAGAGCTGATGGAGATAGAACAATGCCCCTCATGGATGGATCCGATCATGACTTTCCTCTCCACAAGAGAGTATCCATAGGGGATGGATAAGAAGAGGCTCAGGCATAAATTAGCATACTATCTCCTTCGGGACGGGCAGCTGTATATGAAGGCTCTCTCGGGAATGCTGGCCCGTTGTGCGGCCAAGGGGGAAGTACAAATAATATTGTATGAAGTTCACTCTGGGGAGTGCGGGAGTCATTCCGGGAGTAGGACCCTAGAATGGAGGATCGTTAGACAGGGATATTTCTATCCAACCCTGGGCCACGATGTTGCAAAATTCGCATGAAGATGCCACAAATGCCAATTGTTTGCCGCCCTCCAGCTACAGCCGACCCAGTGCCTCAAGAGCATCACAGTCCATGGCCCTTTGCAATTTGGGGGATGGATTTGGTTGGGTCATTCCCCCAGGCCAGTGGGAGAAGAAGGTTCGTGTTGGTAATGATTGATTATTTCTCTAAGTGGTTGGAGGTGAAGGCGCTGGCCAAGGTGACTTCCCAGGTCATCAGGAACTTTGTTTGGGGGAGATCATCTGCCGCCATGGGCTGCCCCAAGTCATTGTCATGGACAACGAGCCTTAGTTCGCCAGCACAGAATTCACCAGCTTTTGCGAGCAGCTCGGGATCGACCTCAGGTTCTCCTCTGTCCACCACTCTAAGAGCAACGGGCAGGTGGAGGAGACAAACAAAATTATTATAAACCTCTTAAATAAGAAAGTAGAGAACCTGAAAGGGAGTTGGGTGGAGCAACTTATCTCGGTTCTCTGGGCCCTGAGGACCACCCCCAACACAACCACAGGCGAGACCCCTTTCAAGCTCTCCTATGGGTGTGAGGCAGTACTCCCCATGGAATTCAAAGTTCAAACGCCTCGAGTTGTTGCAGCCGGGGATGACAGGGAAGAATGGTAGGCCGAGAACGAGGAAAAGCTGCGACTCTCCCTAGATATGGTGGAGGAGCCTCATGACCTCTCCGCCATCCAACAAGAAGAGATGAAGAGGAGAATGACTAAGTACTTTGATAAGCACGTCAGAGTCAAACAATTTGCGGAGGGGGACTTGGTCTTGAAAGAGGTGGATGCAGCAGGAAGGTCGGCAACCATGGGAAGCTCAACCCCAACTGGGAAGGCCCATACATTGTAAATGAAACATTGAGATCATGAGGGTATCGAATCCAGAATGTGGAGGGCGAGACCCTAAGTCTCACTTGGAGCGGTGACGACCTGACACGCTTTTATCCTTGAGAATGTGCAAGTGATCTTTTATTCATAATAAAGCTTCTTGATGTGCTAATTATGCTGTAGTAACTTGGTGAAGTATTCATTCGATAGACCCCGAGCAAATCCTGCTTCCAGGCTCTCACCTAGCTGGCAGGGCTGGATGTCACTCGACGGTGTCTACCCAGACCCCGAGCAGATACCGCTGCCACGCTCTCACCTAGCTGGCAGGGCTGGATGTCACTCGATGGTGTCTACCTAGACCCCGAGCAGATCTCGCTACCAGGCACTCACCTAGCTTGCAGGGCTGGATGTCACTCGTTGGTGTCTACCCGGACCCCGAGCAGATCCCACTATCAGGCTCTCACCTAGCTGGCAGGGATGGATGTCACTCGATGGTGTCTACCCGGACCCCGAGCAGATCTCGATGTCAGGCTCTCACCTAGCTGGTAGGGCTGGATGTCACTCGATGGTGTCTACCCTGGACCCCAAACAGATCCCGCTGCCAGGATCTCGCCCAGCTGGCAGGGCTGGATGTCCCTCAATGGCATATATTCGGACCCCGAGCAGCTCCCGCTGCCAGGCTCTCACTTAGCTGGCAGGGCTAGATGTCACTCGGGGAAGTAGTGGACTCTCCAGATGTTATCCAGGAAGTTGGGCGTTTTTCCTAAAAATAGGGGAAAGACTCTTCATAGGCGAGTCAAGACTAGTCAGCTCGGCCTTGACATAAGGGTGGCGAGCCGGGCCCTTGGATCTCGCTGAAGAGAGGCGGGCTCTGGCCGGGTGCTTCACCCCTTCTCTGTTTTACTTGTGAAATTTTTTGATTTTGGTCATATATTAATAAAAAGATACGCAACTCGCGAGCGAGATGGGGGTGGTGCGCCCAGTGCGGCGGGTAGTCCCCCCCAGAACATATGAAAATTAGCAAGCTCTCAAGTTCTACTCTCGGGAACGAGTCCTAATAACCATCATAATCGCAAAATCTATCTACGCGTGGTCGCCAGGGGAAGGGTTCGCGAGCAAGCAGGACACAGCAAGGAAACCCAGAAAAAAGATGGAAAAATAGATAAAGATTATATCAAAAGTGTATTCAGTTAAATAATGATTTACATGGGGAGCTCGCCGCGACGAGATTACAAGAAACAAAAAGAAAATAAGATCAGCATTTGCCCCCCTCGCCGGACTGGCGATCCTCCCCCCTTCACCGGGCAATTCCTGGAAGCCCTTCCTGAAGTGCGCATCAAGGCTATCTTCCTTCTCGATGGGTGGTGTCGCCGGGAACATGCTCAGCATGTTGTCCCGGACTGAGATCTCCTCGCAGCCATCCACCAGCACTCCTGTATCCTTCATCATCTGGAGGGTACATTTGGCGGTCTGGATCAAGTTAACCCACAACCTCTCAGCGACATCAGCCTCGCCAAAGATCCTCGTGCTCTTGTACTGGAAGATTGGCTCAACGTCGTGAGCTGGAAAGAAGATCTCTGCTCGGCGGCGGACCTCGTGGCTAAGGCTCGTGTCCTCCTCCTTCATCTTCGTTTTCACCCCCTCCAGCTCGGTAAGGCGGGCACATAGCTGGCCATTCTCGCCTTCCAGCCCGGTAGCGCGAGTCCGTAACTCCCTGGCAGCCTCGCATCCTTAATAACAAGACAACACATTTATTAGAGGGTAGAAAGTTCCAAGTACAAAGGAAAGGAAGCAGCCTGATGCTTACCAGTCCGCCGGTGGCTTGGGAGAGAAGGTTCTCAGCAATGCCGAGCTGCCTCGCCAGGTGACGGCCTTATCCTTGGCGACGTCGCGTATGAAAGAATTGGTTTCAAGATGTCCTAAATACCTGGGGGGTGAATAGGTTCAATTCTTTTATTATGGCAGATAATCTTTTTACTGTTAGATCACAGATTATTCAACACAACACAGTTTACAGCACAGAATAAACAACACAACAACACAAAAGACACACAGTTTTACAGTGGTTCCCCAAGTGATGGGTACATCCACTTTCTCCCTTCACCTATCTAGCAGTGTACTAGATTCGGCCTAACTTCCTTCTTCCTTCTCAGATCCGCAGATCTTACAACTCAGAACCTTGAAAGGTCCCTACAGCTCAGACTTCAGCAAGCCCTACAACTCAGATCCTCCCAGAGAATCCTACCTCAGAGTGAGTCCACACTCCTACAGCTTAGGCAATTAAGCCCTACCTCAGCCTCTTCTCAGGCCTACAACTCAGAGAACTTAATATCCTATCACAGACACTCAGCCCTACCTCAGCCTTTATATATTTAGGCTTACAACTCAGAGGAATAATCCTCCTACACCCAGATCTGTAAAAGATCCTACGAAAATTGAAAATAAAGAGAATAATTCCTTCACCCATATAGAGAGAGAAAGGGTGAAGGCTTCTTGATTAGTTCTTGATAGTTCTTACCACTCTAAAATCAACCTGTCTTAGCTTCTTCAAAGCTTCTTGAATCTGAACAAAGTAAGGTGGATCTTCTTGAAGTTAGAGATGATCCTTAATCCAGCTTCTTCTTAATCAGATGTGGTTCTGATTTCTTCTTGCAGATTGTTCAGAATCTGCCCTCTCTGGATGAAGACTTCTCTCCTTGTTGTTGGATTTTTCTCTCCTTGGATTCTTCCAGCACTAGACTTCTTAGCATTGCTCTATTTGATGATAGAACATGTCTTTATATAGGCTTCATCCGAGGTTACCGGCTGATCCGGTTCATAACGACCTTCTGACAACTCTGACAGAAACAACAGCTGTGTTGATCATGACACCTGTCAAGTCTCCAGTCATAATATCTGATACTTCAATGAACTTCAGCTCAGCAGCAAAGTGTCAAGACAATACTGCAAATGTGTCAACATAAATAGTTCATGTGTCGACACGATTCTTGGTGATGTCGACACAGCTTGCATAATGTCGACACAATACTTCTCTATCTTCTTAACATAGCTTCTACAGAATGTGTCGACACAAGCCCTGTGTGTCGACACAGTTGTTGTCGACAAAATCTCTCTGTGTGTCGACACAAGTCCTGTGTGTCGACACAAACTGGCTCCTGATGTCGACACAGTCTTTGTCGACAGAATCTCTGTGTGTCGACACAAGTTCTGTGTGTCGACATAAGCTGGCTCTTGGTGTCGACAAAGCCTTTCCCATGTGTCGACACAATGCTTCTCAAGTGTCGACACATGTACTTAGAAAATTTTCTTTCATTTCCTTAACCTGCACATGGAAATTCAACACCACATCAAATACACCTTGATGAATATCATTGAGTTAGGTGAGGCTTCTCCAAATCTGGTACACATTTTCCAATGTACCCAACAATCTCCCCCTATTTGGAGAAGTCATAACCTTTAGTCAATGATATACATCACTTATAATAAAACAAAGATTATGATGTATAAGAGCATTATTTCGACAGATTAATATATAAACAAAACCATTATAATATCTTCACAAAATATGATAACATATAGAGAACATGAATCAATGTCTTGTTTAACTACAAAAAGTTTCTGAACACAGATTACATAGATTTTAAAAATAAATATTACAAAGTTCTAAAATCTAGTCAATCTATTCTAGGGATGATCAGGCTCCTTGATTACAATGCCTTTGCCAGACTGAATCCTTTCTTGTACACTAGCTTCAGTGTCTTCAGCTGGCTTATTTCCTTTAAGATCCTTCTTCTTGAGTTCTTCAGTCTTAACCTTTTGCCTTTCAAAATAATGATAAGGCTTTGGAAAGTATTTACTTGGCTCCACAGTAGTAGCAGGTATCTTTCTAGCTTTGAGATCCCTTTTAACTGAAATATGGCATCTTGCCTCTTCTGATACTTACTCCATTCTTGTTCTGAGTACCACTTGCCTCTATCATGCATTTTGTCCTTAACTGCTTGCCAAGCAGTGAGAATTATATTCCTGGAAGTGGGACTCCATTTTTCAAAATCAGGTTTTAACTCAGCCTGCTCTCTAAATCTTTTCTTACAAAGTTGAGCCTCTTGCTTTCTTTTCAAGGCTGCTTCAGACAACTCAGCTTTCTCAAAAACCACATTCTGAACCTCCTGTGGAGGACTGTACATTTGTTGAACAACAGCTTGAATTCCATCAAAGTCAGCAGGTTGATAAATGATTTAAGCCACTTCCTGCTGAGCCCCTTCATTGTAAGCAGCTTGAATGCCTGACTCAGCTGTGCTGTCATCATCACATAGGGGTGGATATCCAAGAGTGGCTCTGATAGTATTAGTTATCCATTTAGCATGTTCGGAGCCTGCATTGACTAACAATCTCTTCCCCTTTATGACTTCTCGTTCAACATGGTCTCTTAGATCATTCTTTTGGAATCTGATCTGATTAGCTAGATAATTTGTACCTTCCTTGTAGAATGCTTTGAACTTCAGCAGCTGATCAGAAATGACCTTTTGAGAGTCTTGAATAGCAGTACAAATATCAGTCAAATTTTCTTTGAGAAGTTTATCAAACTCAGTCTTGTCTTTAGCTATGTTTGCAGTTAAAGCATTGGCTGTATTCTTAAGTTCTGTGACAATCACATTATGAGATTCGGTAAGATTGTCATTCATTCTTAATTGATTTTCCAAAACATAGCCTTGTTTGATTGCTATATCATCTATCTATGTTTTGGCTTCCACTTGTTGTTTGGCTAAATAAACCACAACATTACCTTCCTTATGGAAGCAATCTGTCATCTCTTTTTAATACTGATTTACTTCAAATCTGATAGATTTGATTTCATGAGCCAAATTAAATTGGAGGTCCTTATGACTTTCATCTACATATTTCTCAAGAGTTGCTCTTTGCTGATCCATTTTAACTTGTAGTTGCACTAGTAGAGAACTGAAGTCTACTACAGGTGTTGGAGTCTGTGGAACAGCTTGTAAGGCTTTCTTATAGCCAGAGCTCCTCTTCCTGAGTTCCACAAGCTTTCTCTTCTTGGCCTTAGAGGCTGCTTCACCTTCTGAAGTTTCTGAGGAACTTTCTATGTCTACAGTGTCTTTTGGAGTAGGGTCAATGATTGGCTGATTCTTCTCAGTGCTTAGCAGCTCCCCCTTAGTCCCTGGCAGCTCCCCCTCAGTCCTTGCTTCTTGTATGTTAGGAAATAATTCTTCTAGAGTGAACTCTTGCTGCATTTGAACAGGAGGAATATCTTGCTCTTGTGCAGTAGATGGAGTGTCATCAAATGCAGATGTGTCCTCCATTGTAATGTCTTGTGCTGGGACATTGTCTTGGTTAGTCTGTTCAACATCAGGCAGATGAACAATTAGTGAATCTGGCTCACTATCTAGTGTAGCTTGATTAATATCATGTATTACCTCAATGATAGTTTGAGTGGCTGTTTCACTCTCTAATGCAGCTTTCTCTTTCTCATGAGCAACTCCTGAAGGTAATGCCTCTTGTTGAGCTGAAGTTGGAGAAGGCTCATTGGCTCCCCCTAAATGAGGCTCTTCCTATACTTGATCCAGTTGGATGTTGCTTTCTGGAATCTGCTCCCCCTGTATCTGACCATCATCTACAGTCTCTAGAGTAGGTGATTTCGTAGCATTCTCTGGTCTTTCTTCATCTAAGCTGAAGAACACTTCTTCTGAATCATTGGAAGATTCAGCTGTCTTGTGGGTTGGTTTCTTCTTTGGTTGTATCTGTTTTGTTTGTTTCTGGGGTGTAGAAACATCCTTGGTTAGGACCCTTTCCCATCTGGATAATATTCTCTAATCTATTCTTCTCATATGATTCATCTTGGATCCTGTAATCTTATTCATTACTTCAGGAATATTCTCAGCAAGATATAGGCTTAGTATCCTTCCCAGATTTGGTTTCTTGAAGCTTTCTTTGATCTTTTCAAAGATCACAGCAGACCAGTTGGTTTTGTCCTTGAAAATGACTCTGGTCATTAGATTGAACATGTAGGTAGATATCCTTTCATGTCCTCCTAGTTTGCACAGAATTACTTTGTCTATAATTTCAGAAAGAAATTTACCATGGGAGTTCATGCCCTTTCTGAGCATAGAAGATCCAATCTTGGTGGTGGGATCCAGTCCACACCATTGGAGAGCATCTCTGGTCATGGAAGATACTATTTCATCATCTTCTTGAACCCTTGGCAAGTGTAGTGTCTTCCTCAAACTCTTCAGGGTGAGTTTGACCTTGGTTCCTTGAACGGATGACTAAATTTTCATGCCCGTTGAATCCAGTGTTGCTGTCATGTAGAATTCAAGAACCTCCTTCTTCCAAATCTTGGTAGGTTCTGAGACCAAGTATTCTAACCCATTCTCTGTTATTAGGGTAATCACGGCTTTGATGTCTCTAGATCCACTCGCAAATGCATCGCGAACTAGTTCATAGCCTTCGTTGATGTTGTCTTCCAGCTTTGGCGCCATTCGGGATGAGAGAGAGAGAGAAGAAGAAGAGAGATGAAGGTCTGTCGACACAAATGATTAGGTCTCGAGAATGTTGAGAGCGTAGTCGATAGAGGTTTACTTCCACCTATTTATATGTTTCTAAATAAAGAAGGTCAAAAGGCGGGTTGAAATAAACCTATTGTGTCGACACTGTTGGGATTGTGTCGACATAGACTGCTAAAGTCCCGACAGAGAATTACTATTCCATGTGTTGACACCAATGGCGATGTGTCGACACCAATGGCGATGTGTCGACACAAATAATCTTAAGAGCTTACACTACTCTCTGCGTGTCGACACAGATGACTGTATGTGTGGACACCAACATTTACGTGTCAAGATAGCTATGTGTCGACACCAAATTCTGAGTGTCGACACAATCTTCTGGATGTGTCGACAGAATTTTCTTATGTGTCGACACCATCTACTAAGTGTCGACACCTTTGTCTTTAAGTGTCGACATACATTTACTTCGTCAAATTTGTCATTCTTATTCTATGTTTAGCATGCCTAATTCAATTTTAAAATAATTGAATTTAGTTTCATCCAATGGTTTGGTGAACATGTCGGCAATTTGAAAATTAGTATTGACAAATTCTAAACTGATATCTTCCTTTTCAACATGATCTCTAAGGAAATGAAATCTTATTTCTATGTGCTTAGTTCTGCTATGTGAAACAAGATTTCTAGCAATAGAAATGATACTAGTAGAATCACAAAATAATGGTATTCTACTTACCTGGATTCCATAATCTTCAAGTTGATGTTGAATCCATAGTAGCTGAGCACAACAGCTACCTGCAACAACATATTCAGACTCAGCTGTGAAAATAGCCACACTTGTCTGCTTTTTACTACTCCAAGACACCAATCTTCCACCTAAAAACTGACATGTACCAGTAGTACTTTTCCTGTCTTCTTTGCATCCTGCAAAGTCTGCATCTAAATACCCAGTCAGTAGAAAATCTCTATTCCTAAGGTACCAAAGGCCAAGATTTGGTGTTCCCTTAAGATATCTCAAAATTTTTTTGACTTCATTATAATGAGACTCTTTAGGGCAGGCTTGATACCTAGCACAGATACATGTAGCATACATGATGTCTGGTCTACTAGCAGTTAAGTATAAAAGGGAGCCAATTATCCCTCTATACAAAGACTCATCTACAGGTTTCCCTGCATCATATTTGCCTATAGGCATACTTGACCCCATTGGAGTTCTCATGGTAGAGGCTGACTCCATGTCATACTTCTTAATCAACTCCTTGGTGAACTTAGACTGGGATATGGACAAGCCATCATCAGTCTGTCTAACTTGGAGTCCCAAGAAAAATTTAAGCTCACCCATACTGCTCATCTCAAACTTCCCTTGCATAAGTTTGGCAAATTTTCTACAAAGGTTGTTTTATGTTGATCCAAAGATAATGTCATCAATATATATCTGAACTAGGATCATCTTGCCTTTTGATTCCATAAGGAATAGAGTTTTATCTATTTCCCCCTTGAGAATTTGTTCTCAATGAGGAATGCAGATATGGTTTCATACCAAGCCCTAGGAGCTTGTTTCAAACGAAATAGTGCTTTCTTAAGCCTATAGACATACTTAGGATAGAGAGAATCTACAAAACCTGAGGGCTGTTCAACATAGACTTCCTCTTTTAAGTCACCATTTAAAAATGCTGACTTGACATCCATCTGTAATACCTTGAACCCTTGGTATGCTACATAGGCAAGGAATAGCCTTATTGCTTCCAACCTTGCCACTGGAGCAAATGTCTGATCAAAGTCTATTCCCTCTTCCTGCCTGTAGCCTTTAGCTACCAGTCTTGCTTTATTTTTGACTATGATGCCATTTTCATCTAGCTTGTTCCTGTAGATCCATTTAGTCCCTATGACATTATGATCCTTTGGTTTAGGAACCAGCTCCCAGACTTTACACCTTCTGAATTGATTCAGCTCCTCCTGCATTGCATCAATCCAGTTTGGTGTCTTGTATGGCTTCTTCAAATTTCTTGGGTTCCATTTGGGACAGGAAACTTGAGCAAAGAACTTTGTTCATGTTCCTGCTCCTTATCTGGACACCATGTCTTGGATCACTAATAATTTGGTGTGTTGGATGATCCTTTAGATGCCTTGTTACTGGAGGCAATCCATCTACACCTTGATTTTCTCCAATCTCTTCAACATATTGTACTTCATTGTCCTCTTCAACAGTTAGAGGGTCTTGTACTCCCCCTGGAGAGCACCCATCAATTTCTTCATCCTGCCTTGCAGGTTGGTCTTCATTAATTGTAAGCTTGTACAACTTTTCTTTCAAACTTGTAGAACTACAAGATACACTAGACTGCTCACAGTTGATTAGTTCAGTTTCATCAAAGACTATATGAACAGATTCTTTTACAACTTGAGTAGTCAAGTTATAGATCCTGTAAGCTCTACTATTTTTGTTGTACCCAACAAATATCCCTTCTTGGGATTTGGAAGCAAACTTAGTTAAATAAGACTTGCCATTATTAAGTACATAAGCACTTGCTACCAAAGATCCTAAAATAGGATATGTTTGGTTTTCTGCCTTTCATAATCTCATAGGGTGTCTTTTTATGACTTTTAGTGATGGATGCTCTATTGTGAACATAACATGCAGTGTTTACTGCCTCAGCCCAGAAATATTATAGGAGAGAAGTGTCACTTAGTAGTGTTTTACCAGCTTTAATAAGAGTCCTATTCTTTCTTTCAGCAATACCATTTTGCTAAGGAGTTCTAGGTGAGGAGAACTCTTGATGAATCCCTAGATCTTCACAAAATCTTGTCATGCATTCAGACTGAAATTCAGTCCCATGGTCACTTCTGATTTTGACCACTGAACTGTTAAGTTCATCCTGAATTTGCCTAACAAAATTGTGGAAGACAGTAAGGGTTTCAGATTTCTGCCTCAGGAAGAAGACCCAAGTAAATCTGGAATAGTCATCCACAACTACAAGTGTATAAACTTTCCTACCTAGACTATGAACTTGCATAGGACCAAATAGATCCATATGCAGGAGGTACAAATACCTCACAGAATCTTTGGTATCATGTCCATGAAAAGAGGTCTTGGTTTGTTTTCCCTTTTGGCAAGCTGAACATACATCCTCTTTTATGCACTTGAACTGAGGATCATTCCTCACTAACTCCATGCTATAGAGTTGGCCTATAGTCTTATAGTTAAGATGAGCTAGCCTTTTGTGCCATTTGACACATTCAGAAGCTTTCTTATCTGCAACTAAACATATAGGAGAGTTCTTATTCTCACAATCAAAACTGAGACAGTAAACATTCCCCTTTCTAAATCCTGACAAGATGACCTCTTGATCACTTGTCCTTCTAATCTGACACCCATTCTTAATAAATGAAGTGTCATAACCAAGATCACTCAGTCGGCTTATGCTTATTAGGTTGTGTTTCAAACCTTTCATATAATCCACTTGGGTGATAGTAGTTGAGCCATTAGAAATGTTACAAAACCCTTTGATGATCCCCTTTTCAGATCCACCAAAGATCACTTTGGGTCCATTCACTATTGGAGTATAATCCTTCAACATCCTTCTTGTTCCAGTCATGTGCCTGGAACAACCACTGTCCAAGTACCATATTGTGGTATGGCCACTTGGACTCACCTGCATCAAATATAATTACTTAACCCTTAGAACCCAAATAAGTATTGGGTTCTAGGTTCAAGTTAGTCTGAAACTTGACTGATTTCCCTGCAGTCTTTCTAACAGGTAAGCTGACATTTTTCCTGACACTGGTGTTGTGCCAACAATCTATGGCATAATGTCCAACCTTGCCACAGCACCAGCACTCATATCTATTGCATCTTCTTTTAGATACAGTCTTAACAACCTTGCTGTCAGTTGTCCTTTTGTTTAGTGTTGGGGCTGGTGCATCAAATACCAATGATTCCGGAAGAACATGGTGAGTGTGTACATGGGCTGCCCTATTGACAATTGCAACCTTGTCATTCAGAATACCAGCCTTACAGTGACCATGTGTAATGTCATGGTCAAACCTGTTAGTAGGCTGCACCACTTTCCTAAAAGCAATAAGGGTTTGAAGGCTTATGGCTGAACTGGAGCTTTGCCTTTTCTTTTAGAATTTGCTGTCCTGGTTCTTCTCTTAAAACCTAGACCTGTCTTACCCTTTTGGTGAATGAAGTCATCAATCAATGGTAAGACAGACTTTGGCTTTGAGAATTTAGCCACAAGTTCCTTTTCTCTTTGTAGTCTGACTTCCAGACCCTTAATCTGATCATTTTTGAATGTAATTGTTCCCATCTGAATAAAAGTTATATTCTTCAACTTGGCAACTTCATTCATCTTCTGATCCAGCAATTTTTCTGAATCATATGCAGCCAACTTAAGAGCAGCAATTTCCTTAGCCTAGTTTTTGACAAGGTTTCTGCTTCTCCTAAGTGCATGCAACAGATCACCATATTCATCAATAAGTTGATGAACATCCCCTTCAGATTCTGAACCATCCACATCTCTTGATGCAGATGCTTCTGATTCTGATCCAGTATAATAGGCAGAAACTGATGAAAGGTTGTTTACCTTACTGGGACCAGGCTGATCCTGGCACTGATCTTCTTCAGATATAGCCATCAGCCCTTTGCAATGAAGATCAATCCCATTGATAGAATCCAATATTTGCAAGAATTCTATCTCCTCTGAATCCTCTTCAGTTATAAACAACCCAATGTAGGCTTCAACTTCAGTCTCAGCTTCAGAATCTGATGATGTGGAATCAGTCCAGTTTTTCTCCTTCTTTGCAACAAGGGATCTCTCCTTCTTGCCCTTGTTTTGCAGTTTCTTCTTTTCATTTGATTCCTTTTTTTTGTCGGGACAGTCAGCAACTACATGTCCAGGCCTGTTGCAACAATATCAAACAATTTTAGTAGAAGATAATTTACTAGGTTTAGTGTCATACCTGTCCTTTTTTGAAGATTTCCTTTTATGATAATAATCATCCTTGGACTGTGAGGAGGATGGCTCGGATCTCCACTATTTTTTCTTTAAGAATCTTTGAAATTGCCTTGTGAAAACAGCAAAGTCTTCATCATAATTAAGGCTGTCTGATGTGTGATTGTCAGAATCTTCTAAGATGACTTCAGTAGCTTTCTTAGGAGGAGATGGAGACATCCTCCTATCCTTCTTTGTGGCTTCAACCTTGAAGGCAACTAACTTCTCTCTGTATTCAGACTTATTGCTTTTCTCCTCCTCTTTTCTAGCAGTGAGCTGCATCTCATAGGATAATAGTTTTCCAAATAGAGTTGGTGGAGGTATATCTGCAAGCCTGGACACCTCTCTGATGGCACATATTTTAGTATCTCAGTCCTTGGTTAGAGATCTAAGAAACTTATCATTGAGCTCATATGTGCTAAAAACCCTTCCATATGACATTAGCACATTGACTATTCTGAAAAACTTCTTGTAGCACTCAGTTATGCTGTCTGTTTTGGCTTGTCTAAAACTTTCATATTCCTGATTAAGCATAGACTTTTTGTCCTCTCTCACTTCTTCTGATCCCTCCATGTAGGCAATCAAGGTGTCCCACATCTCCTTGGAGGTTTTGCAGTGAATCAAGTTTTGGAATGCTGAGTCATCTATAGCACTAACTATTATATTCTGTGCTCTCTTATCCATAATAGCCAAGATGATCTCATCCTTTGTCATTTCAGAATAATCTTTTGGAGTCCTGAGATTTGCATCAAGAACTGAGATTTTCATAGGAATGAATGACCCTTCTTTAACTGTAAATATATTCTTAGGTCAGATGCTTCCATAAATAACCTGACTCTCTCTTTCCAAATACCAAAAATTTCTTTCCTATAGATAGGTAATTTCATGGATCCAAGTTCCTTGTGATTTTTTCCTGAACCCATTGTGTCTAAATGATAACTACCTTTTAGATCAACTCAGACTGTTAGGTGAAATCTTGAGCAACCTCCCTCTGATACCACTTGAAAGAATTGGTTTCAAGATGTCCTAAACACCTAGAGGGGGGGTGGGTGAATAGGTTCAATTCTTTTTCTTAAGGTAGATAATCTTTTTACTGTTAGATCACAGATTATTCAGCACAACACAGTTTACAGCATATAATAAACAACACAGCAACACAGAAGACACAGTTTTATAGTGGTTCCCAAGTGATGGGTACATCCACTTTCCCCCTTCGCCTATCTAGCAGTGTACTATATTCGGCCTAACTTCCTTCTTCCTTCTCAGATCCGCAGATCTTACAACTCAGAACCTTGAAAGGTCCCTACAGCTCAGACTTCAGCAAGTCCTATAACTCAGATTCTCCCAGAGAATCCTACCTCAGAGTGAGTCCACACTCCTACAGCTCAGGCAATTAAGCCCTACCTCAGCCTCTTCCCAGGCCTATAACTCAGAGAACTTAATCTCCTACCTTAGGCACTCAGCCCTACCTCAGCCTTTATAAATTTAGGTTTACAACTCAGAGGAATAATCCTCCTACACTCAAATCTGTAAAAGATCCTACAAAAATTGAAAATAAAGAGAATAATTCCTTCACCCAGATAGAGAGAGAAAGGGTGAAGGCTTCTTAATCAGTTCTTGATAGATCTAACCACTCTAGAATCAACCTATCTTAGCTTCTTCAAAGCTTCTTAAATCTGAACAAAGTAAGGTTGATCTTCTTGAAGTTGGAGATGATCCTCAATCCAGCTTCTTCTTAATCAGATGTGGTTCTGATTTCTTCTTGCAGATTGTTCAGGATCTGCCCTCTCTGGATGAAGACTTCTCTACTTGTTGTTGGCTTTTTCTCTCCTTGGATTCTTCCAGCACTAGACTTCTTAGCATTACTCTATCTGATGATAGAATATATCTTTATATAGGCTTCATCTGAGGTTACCGGCTGATCTGGTTCATAACGACCTTCTGACAGCTCTGACAGAAACAACAGCTGTGTTGATCATGACAGCTGTTAGGTCTCCAGTCATTAGATCTGATACTTCAATGAACTTCAGCTCAGCAGCAAAGTGTCGAGACAATACTGCAAATGTGTCTACACAAATAGTTCATGTGTCGACACAATCCTTGGTGATGTCGACACAGCTTGCATAATGTCAACACAGCACTTCTCTATCTTCTTTACATAGCTTCTGAAGAATGTGTCGACACAAGTCCTGTGCGTCGACACAGTTGTTGTCGACAGAATCTCTGTGTGTCGACACAAGTCCTGTGTGTCGACACAAACTGACTCCTGATGTCGACACAGTCTTTGTCGACAGAATCTCTGTATATCAACACAAGTTCTGTGTGTCGACACAAGCTGGCTCCTGGTGTTGACACAGCCTTTCCTATATGTTGACACAATGCTTCTCAAGTGTCGACACTTGTACTTTGAAAATTTTCTTTCATTTCCTTAACCTGCACATGGAAACTCAATACCACATCAAATACACCTTGATGAATATCATTGAGTTAGGTGAGCCTTCTCCAAATCTGGTACACATTTTCCAATGCACCCAACATCGTTCCTTCTTGGCTTTTAGGAGATGGTTGCTGAGATTGAAGCTGTGGTGGACCATCATATGGTGGAGTTCCAGGGCCCACATGTGGGCCTGCATACCCTCATGGCCGAGCTATCACAGGGTCATGCTCTTGTAGGCCTCGGCGTCCTCGCGGCCATAGAGGCCGAAGACGAGTGCATATGCATGATCGGTGGAGAGCTCGCGGTCAGCCCAAGAGGGGTGGAGGGTGGAGATGGATAGTCGGTGGGCCAGCACGTCCCACTAGACCATGGGCTCGCCAGCCGATTCCTTTCACCTCCCCCAAAGCCGAAGAGGGGATGTTCCTTCGGCGTGAAGGGCTCGCAAGCCACCTTCTTCACAGTAGGGGGAGCAGAGGTCTCGCCACCCATCTGCCCCTTGCTCGTGATCTCCTTGAGCGGTCTCTCCGGCGATGCATCTGGAATGACCTCGGGCGAGCTCATGTACTTGGGGCTTTGTTGTTGTTATTGTTGTTGTTGATGGCTCGCCCGAGGAACCACCATCGCCCTTCTCATTCTCTTTGGCGGTGGTTGACGACGGGGCGGGCTCGACCCCGCATACTCAGGTCGCCTCTTGCTGGAGGAGGGTTTGGAGTAAGCCGCCTCGTCTTGGCAAGCCGCCGCCTCCTCTCGTGATCCAGAGGGTCTGCATATAACCCCGAGTCCATGAATGGCGGGTTCACGTGGATCAACCGTTCTCATGCATGAAAAGACTTAGAAAATTTTCTTGATGATATGACGAACTGAGCAATGGGAAAGAGGACAATACCTTTGCCGGGTAGAACGAGGCGGAGCGAGTCGAGGCCCCTTCGCAGGGAGGCGACCTCGAAGTCTTTGAGGAGGAAGAACGTTTGGAGCTCGGCATCGTTGCTGGACACAGTCGGCGGGCGGTAGACATCCTAGCCCTTTTGCTGGGGTGAGTAGGGCGATCTTGGTCATCCAGCTATGGTGCTTGTTCGCGATCTCGCGAACCTTGATGTGCGAGCCCCCGAAATAGGCGACCCCATCCGGAGTCGTCTTGTAGGAGAAGAGTTTCATGAAAATGATCAGGTTGAACTCTATCCGCTCTCGGCGGAGGTAGAAGGCGAACGCCACCATCATGGCAATGGCGTTCGAGTTGAGCTGCGCGGTCACCGCGCCGTAGTACTTCAGGATCAGGAGGACTTCCAGCCAGAGGGGTAGGCGCAACCCCACCTTGAAATGCGAGATGGGGAAGGCGAGTTCGTCATTGTAGATGGTGTTGATGGCCTCCCCTTCACTCAGTCGGCGTGCCTTGAAGCCAGGCGGGACATGGTCGTCGACGAATTCGGCGAGGTCTGCCTCGGTCGTGTTCCCGTCAAAGAAGCAGTAATCCCTGAAGTGCTGGGTGCATTTGGAGCGACCGTCGGCATCGGGGTTAGTCTTTCCCATGCTCGCGGAACGGGTTGGAGCGAGAGTACAAAAAAAGAGCGCAGGAAGAGAAAGAAAGAGTAAGAAGTTAAGACGGTGGTACGGGGTTGGTGGGGTGGAGGGGAGTATTTATTGAAAAAGAAATCTGGGGCCAAGATGTCCAATCAGACCAGCTCGCCTTCCCAGCTTGCCAACCTCAGCTCGCCGACTTCTGACGCGTCCCATCCCATGCCGAGTTAGATATAAAGTAATGCATATACCATTATTCGAATACCAGGCACTAGTCTAAAAAATGTTCGCAGTTATTACTGGAAACAGATACAGAAATAAGAAAGTAGGGCGCGCGAGCAGAGGGGGAACAGGAGGTGAGTGCCGGTCGGCCCGGCAATAGAGCCGCCTTCTACCTACCCCGGTCTCGCATCCCCCGCCCCCAGACTACCGTGAGGGAAGAAGCTCATGGATCTGCCCCGAATTCCTCTGCGCCACTGAGAGGCCATCGTCGATCTCAACCAGAAGTCGGGAAGGAGACATTATCTCGCCAGCCGGGTTGCCCCTCACCTCGTAAGTGAGCCGCATATAATTGCACTGCAGCGCCTCGTTGACCTCCTGCACCTCGCACAGGCCGCACACGAGCTTCTTGAAGAGCTTGATCCCCCTCCTCGTCAGCTCGACGTTCTCCACTACAGGGCCCAGATAAGTGTCCAACGAGTTCAGGGAAGGGAAGGGGAATAGTGGGCTGTCCGCGAAGACTCCTCGGCCGCGGATTGGCTGGGGGGCATTGTGACGACAAAAACATCAGCAAGGGGAGGTGTCCCGGAAAACCACATGATAAGAATCAAAGTCCAAGCCTACCTGATGAGCTCGGCATCTCCAGGAAGGTGCGGGGAGTGGCGAATCTCAGGTCCTTACCGCGGCCTGGGCAGCGCATTCCCGGCGAGAGCAGGTCAAAGCCCGGAATAGGGATGGCTGCGACACCTACCCCCACGGTCCCGACAGTCGCTGAGGGGAAGGGGCGTGAGCCGGTGAGTTCGGCCATTGCGAGTGCAGCCCCAGGGTCCCAAAGGGGGGAGACGGGTCCCGGGGACGATTCTACGGAGTTATAAATCGCGAGTCGCCAAGTACGTTCTTGGCTCGCGGGGTGGAGTCTCGCTGCGGTGTGCCTTCGATGCCATCCAGTTGGCTGTCCGGGCCGTCGCAAAAGTAAACAATATTTTTGCCCTTTTCAAGGGCAGACAGATTGGAGGAACCAGTCCCATGCTCCAGGGCTGTCTTCAGGTCCTCAAAGATGGGCTCGGCTGCCGGAGGAAACGGCTTCGCCCTCTTGGCAGAGTTGGGCTCGGCAGAGCCACCCTGCGGGACGGGTAGTGGAATCGCAGTTAGGGCAGCTACGCTAGAATAAGAGGCCTGGTGAACTCAGGCAGGCCGCTCTTGGATCTCGTTTGGGATCGGCATCTCGGTGGGGCTATAACAAAGGGAATGGAAAGAGTCAGCCAGGTATGAATGCGTATATATATAGCCACAGGTGTACCCCACCCTAAGATTCTCTCTGGCTCCCCCCGCACTCACCGATCACTTAGGGTTGGGTGTTTCTTTCCGAGCTTTACCAAGCTCAAAAAGAGCGGGGATTGTGTACAACCCCGTATCTGGCGAGTGGGGTTGCCAGGAACCAGACCGGCCGACCCCCTCTTTTTTAGACTAGGGCAAACACCAAGGGGGGACGGGGCTCGTCAACATTTAGCTCGCCTAGGTGAGCCCGGTGCATGCCACGCGAGTTTGGCCAACCTCGCGAGCTCGGCGTTCTACGAACTGAGCTCGGCGTTCGTCAAACGGAGCTCGACGTCCGTCGATCTCTCGACCTTTTTGCCGACCTCCAAATGGCTCGCCGAGTCCCGACAGTTTGGCGGGCTCGCAACTTGCAAGCAGGGCAGTCTGTGCCCATGCTCACCGCCCTTGCCGAGTAGAGATTGTCGAGGGCTACTCGCCCATTGATCTGTGAGGTATTTTTACCATTTTTCACCACTGGCCTGCCCATAGCCTGCTAAAACAGTGGAGTTACAATGTTGGCAGACCTGGTTGGGATGCACATAGCTGTTCAAAACAGCAGGAGTTGGCTATTTGCAGGCCATTTTCAGAAATTTATAAATAGGACCCAAGGGGTTCCTCAGAATGCATGCTTCTTGTGCCCACTTGTTCCCTGATCTTCTAAGCGCTTTCTGAGGTTACCTTAGCTCGGCCTTTGGCTAAGGAGGGGAAGCGCTCTAAGATCTTCCGAGTGTGTAGTGGGTCCTCCACGCCGAGCCCTTGGGTCAGTTCTTCTTTGCTTCCTCTGTTGTTTTGCTTACAGGAGAGAAGTAGGTGCGTGATCGCCCCTTCCCCACGGGTGAACTCCACCAGAGACCGAGTTTTCGGTTTCAACATTTTGGTGCGGTGAGCATGGAGAGTGGTCAGTACAAAAAAATCTTCAGCGAGCTCGATGACAGGAAGACAAGGATCTGACAGGTCGGACTCACCGCCCCCTCCACCTCTGGCCACGGTGGGAATGTTCGACGACTTCAGGTACGAGGTGCTCGGCCTTGTCAAGTTCGCACCCAGCGCGCAGGCTGAGTGCTCGACCACAGCTGCCCAGATCAATACCGCCCCATCTCTGGGCGAGGACTCCTCCGACAGGCGAGCTGGGAAGGAGGTCGCCGAGTAAGGAAGGGGATGCGAGCTCCCTGGGCGCGTGCTCTTCCCCGGCTCGGCAAGCGGAGGCCAGATCAGCGAGTTGGGGCCGCGAGATGCGCCAGCTCGCCCAGTCGGGGGAAAGCCCCTTTAGCGAGTTGGTTTCTTCTACCCCGGTTCCAGAGGGGTTCAGGGAACCCAAAATGTCCTACTACTCCGAGAAGGGGGACCCGGTCCAACATGTCAAATGGTTCGAGGATGTGGTTTCGATCCGGGAGATGTCGGATGGCTTCAAGTGTTGACTCTTCGCCATCACACTCAAGGAGAAGGCGAGGGAGTGGTTTCACCAATTGCCGGCCAGCTCCATCTACTGCTTCGAGGACCTTCATCGGGGATTCGTGTTGAGGTTCACTACCACGAAGAGGAGAAAGAAGGAGTCGGAGTGAATGAGACCTTGGGGAGTTATGTTGACCGGTTCTAGGAGGAGGACACCCAGGTCCAGGAGATGCTGGGCCATAGCCTAATGATGTCTTTTACCCTGGGGCTGTAGCAGGGTTTCTTCAGGATGGAGTTAAAGAGAGTGCCCCCCTCCTACGTGGAGCTGATGGAGAGGGCGGCGAGAGAAGTTGATGGGGAGGCGTCGAATCTGGAGTTTGCACGGAAGCTGGCCAGGTGGGCCACAGAGGAAGAGAAGGAGCCGAGAGACAGCAGTGTGTATGAGGAGAGGAGATCAGAACCTCGACAGAGGGAGCAGAGGCAGCTCCAGGGGCAGCAGCAGCCCAGGTGGTGGCGTCTAGAGCCAGACCGTCGGTTGGGCTGGAGGCTCGAGTGGCAAGACTAGGGGACACAGAGAGGATACCAAGGAAGGGACCACCACCTAGGGGGGAGGATCAGTTCCACCCCCCGGGCTGGATGCAGGCATAGAGACCTCCACTCCTCAATCAAGACCAGGCTATGGCCATAGCCATGGGGGAGAGGAGGAGAGCAGCGCGGAGGAGGAGGAGAGAAGTAAGGGTGGAGTTGCCTTACTGTGATTTCCATCAAGAGGAAGGGCACGCCACAGCCACATGCCTGGAGTTCCTCAAGATGAGAGGAAACATGGAGCAGCAACAATAACAAGGGTGCCAGGAGGTGAGAATCAAGGAGGTCTTTCCTCGAGTGGAGGAGGACTGATGTGAAGACTGGGTGGACGTCAGGACCCGAGGAGGGATCAGAATGATCCATGGAGGGGTGGGGGTCGAGGCCACTCGGAGGGCGAGCATCCACACCATGTATAGTCGGAGCGTTGGCTCCACATCCCAAACCTCACCCCTGGAGGAGAAGATTACCTTCTCAAGGGGTGACATGCCAGATCATGAGGATCCCTTTTACGATGCGCTGGTCATCAAGACAGCCATCAAAAATTTCACCGTCTCCCGGATCCTCATCGACAACGGAAGCTCCGTCAATATCGTCTTTAAGAAGGCATTCGACATAATGAAGGTGGAGGTGAAGAGGGTGTTGCCCTCGGATGGGCCCTTGTTTGGGTTTTCGGGGGAGAGGAAGGAGGTAGAAGGAGGAGTGGGGCTCCATATCACCCTGGGGGGGCAGTCCCAGAACTTCAGGTTTATCATCATGGATGCCCCCAGTAGCTACAAGCGCCATCTTCGGGAGGCCCCTCGTCAATGCCTTCCACTGCGTTCCCTTATCGTTCCATCAATGCTTAAAGTTTAACGTCGAAGGGATCTAGGTCCGGGTCCGGGGTGACACAAAAGTAGCAAGGGAGTGCTACATCACCGTCGTGAACTCCATCTCTTGCAGGAGGGGATAGAGGAGATGGAGCGGAGGATGGAGGAGGCTGAGCAGGAAGATGGCGGGGCGGAGAAAGAGTAGGAGAGCAGCACCGAGGTAGAGGCGGAAGGAGGAGACCAGGAGGAGTTAGCCGAGGCAATGGACGTGGAGGAAGAGGTAGAGGCAGAGGTCTTCATCCCAGAGGAGTGGGACATCGAAGAATGGGGGGAGCAGTCCAAGCTGGCGGCTACAGAATAGGTGGTGGAGCTGGAGGTTCTCACCCTTGGAGGCAGGGTGGAGAAGGTTTGCATCATCGGAGGGCTGACCTCAGAGGCTCAAGGCAGGATACTGGCGTGCATCCAGAAGAACGTGGACATGTTTGCATGGACTGCCATAGAGATCATGGGGGTTGACGCGGATGTGGCTTGCCACCGCCTCAACATGGACCCAGGAGCATGCCCAGTCTAGCAGAAGAAGAGGTCCACCGCGGACAAGCTGGCCGAGCCCCTCAGGGAGGAGGTGGCAAAACTTCTCAAGGCCAGCTTCATATCCGAAATCCAATACCCCAGCTTCATGGTTAAAAAAAGGAGACGGTCAGTAACACATGTGTATCGACTTTTCTTTGCTTAATAAATCGTGCCCTAAGGACTGTTATCCCTTGCTCAGATCGACGCGCTGGTTGATTCAACCGTCGCGTTTTCTGTAATGAGCCTTTTAGATGCATTTTCAGGTTACCACCAAATCAGGATGCACCCCCCGGACGTCAAGGATGTCTCATTCATCACAGGGGATGTGTGTTACTGCTATAAGATGATGCCATTTGGGCTGAAGAACGCAGAGGCAACCTACCAAAAGATGATGAACAGGGTCTTCAGGGAACAGAAGGTGAGGAACCTGGAGATGTACGTGGATAACCTCATGATCAAGAGTCAGGACGTGGACTCTCACCTCCAGGACCTAGAAGAGACCTTTGCCACCCTGCGCAAGTACAAGATGTGGTTGAGCCCCCTGAAGTGTGTCTTCAGGGCCAGTAGGGGGAAGTTATTAGGGCATCTTCTCACCCCCGCGGGGGTCGAGCCAAATCCTGATAAGGTCAAGGCTATCATTGAGTTGGGGTCACCGCGGAATGCTAAGGAGGTGCAACGATTGACAGGGAAGCTGGCAGGATTGAGCCGGTTCCTCTCCCGGGCCGGGGAGAAGTGCTCCCCCTTCTTCAAAACACTAAGGGGAGGTCAAAAATTTGAGTGGACCAAGGAGTGCGAGGAGGAATTCCAAGCTCTTAAAATATAGTTGACGCGGGATCCGTTGCTCCAAGGGCCAAAGGAGGGGGAGGACCTATTTTTGTATCTCGGGGTCGGAGCGGAGGCCTTGAGCTCTGTCCTGGTGCGTGAAGTGGGGAAGAGGCAGCTCCCCATATACTATGTGAGTCGGGTTCTGAGGAAGGCCGAGCATCGATATCCAATCTTGGAGAAACTAGCCTTCGCCCTGATCATCTCGGCCCGAAGGCTGCGGCTTTACTTCCAGGCACACTCCATCCGAGTGGTGACTGACCATCCCCTCCGCAACATCTTCGAGGGGGTGGAGCATTCGGGCAGGTTAGCCAAGTGGTTGGTAGAGTTAAGCGAGTTCGACATCTCCTTCGTCCCCCGCCTCTCGATCAAGGCCCAAGCGATGGCCGACTTTTTGGCCGAGTACGTAATCGAGGTGGTGGAGGAAGAGCTCACTCATCCGACTCTATGGAAGGTGAAGGTAGATCGCGCCTCGGGGAGGCATTCCCTAGGGGTGGGGGTGATCTTGGAAAGCCCCCAGGGAACTAGAATTGAGCAAACGGTGGTGGTGCACTTCCCCATCACTAACAATCAGGACGAATATGAGGCCGTGATAGCAGGGCTGCGCCTGGCCAGGGAGCTGGGAGTGTTTTACGTGGAGGTCCTCACTGGCTCAATGGTGGTAGCTTCCTAGATCAACGGGGAGTTTGATGCAAGAGAGCCTACCATACGACTATACTTTGCCAAAGTAAAGGGGTTCGTCGGCGCATTCCAAACTTTTTCCATCTGACAAATGCCCCGTGAGGAGAACGAGTAGGTCGATCAGCTAGCGAAGCATGGTCCCCGAGTGGGGGGTACCATCACCGATCTATTCCACCCCTCCATCGAAGAAGGAGAGCCAATGGAGATAGAACAATGCCCCTCATGGATGGATCCGATCATGACTTTCCTCTCCACAGGAGAGTATCTAGAGGGGATGGATAAGAAGAGGCCAGACACAAATAAGCATACGATCTCCTTCAGGACAGGCAGCTATATAGGAAGGCTCTCTCGGGAATACTGGCCCGTTGCGCGGCCAAGGGGGAAGTACAAAGAATCTTGTAGGAAGTTCACTCTGGGAGTGCGGGAGTCATTCCGGGAGTAGGACCCTGGAAGGGAGGATCGTTAGACAGGGATACCTCTGGCCAACCCTGGGTCGCGATGCTGCATAATTCTCATGGAGATGCCACAAATGCCAATTGTTTGCCCCCTCCAGCTACAGTCATCCCAGTGCCTCAAGAGCATCACAGCCCCCTAGCCCTTTGCAATTTGGGTGATGGTTTTGGTTAGGCCATTCCCCCAGGCCAGTGGGCAAAGAAGGTTCCTGTTGGTAATGATTGATTATTTCTCTAAGTGGTGGAGGTGAAGGCGCTGGCCATGGTGACTTCCCAGGTCATCAGGAACTTTGTTTGGGGGAGATCATCTGTTGCCATGGGCTGCCCCAGGCCATTGTCACGGACAACAGGCCTCAGTTCGCCAGCACAGAATTCGCCAGCTTCTGTGGGAAGCTCGAGATCGACCTCAGGTTCGCCTCTGTCCACCACTCTAAGAGCAATGGGCAGGTGGAGGCGGCAAACAAATTATTGTAAACCTCTTAAAGAAGAAAGTAGAGAACCTGAAATGGAGTTGGGTGGAGCAACTTCCCTCGGTTCTCTAGGCCCTGAGGACCACCCCCAACACAGATACAGGCGAGACCCCTTTCAAGCTCTCCTATGGGTGTGGGGCAGTAATCCCCATGGAATTCGAAGTTCAAACGCCTCGAGTTGTCGCAGTAGGGGAAGGCAGGGAAGAATGACAGACTAAGAACGAGGAAAAGCTGTGACTCTCCCTGGATATGGTGGAGGAGCCGCATGACCTCTCCGCCATCCGACAAGAAGAGGTGAAGAGTAGAATGACTAAGTACTTCGATAAGCATGTCAGAGTCAAACAATTTGCGGAGGGGGACTTGGTCTTGAAAAAGGTGGATGCAGCAGGAAGGTCGGCAACCGTGGGGAAGCTCAACCCCAACTGGGAAGGCCCATACATTGTAAAAGAAACATTGAGATCAGGAGGGTATCGACACTAGAATGTGGAGGGCGAGACCCTAAGTCGCACCTGGAGCGGTGATGACCTGACATGCTTTTATCCTTGAGAATGTGTAAGTGATGTTTTATTCTTAATAATGCCTCTTGATGTGCTAATTATGCCACAGTAACTCGGTGAAGTATTCATTTGATAGACCTAGAGCAAATCCTGCTTCCAGGCTCTCACCTAGCTGGCAGGGCTTGATGTCACTCGACGGTGTCTACCCGTACCGCGAGCAGATCCCGCTTCCAGGCTCTCACCTAGCTGGCAGGGCTGGATGTCACTCGATGGTGTCTACCTGGACCCCGAGCAGATCCCGCTACCAGGCTCTCACCTAGCTGGCAGCGCTGGATGTCACTCGATGGTGTCTACCCAGACCCTGAGCAGATCCCACTGCCAGGCTCTCACCTAGCTGGCAGGGATGGATGTCACTCGATGGTGTCTACCCTAACCCCGACCAGATCCCGATGTTAGGCTCTCACCTAGATGGCAGGGATGGATGTCACTCGATGGTGTCTAATCGGACCCCAAGCAGATCCCACTGACAGGCTCTCACCCAGCTGACAGGGCTGGATGTCACTCGATGGCGTATATTCAGACCCCGAGCAGCTCCCGCTGCCAGGCTCTCACTTAGCTGGCAGTGCTGGATGTCACTCAGGGAAGTAGTGGACTCTCCAGATATTACCCAGGAAGTTGGGCGTTTTTCCTAAAAATAGGGGGAAAGACTCTTCACAGGCGAGTCAAGACTAGTCAGCTCGGCCTCGACAGAAGGGTGGCGAGCCAGGCCCTTGGATCTCGCTGAAGAGAGGCAGGCTTCGGTCGGGCGCTTCACCCCTTCTCTGTTTTACTTGTTAAATTTTTTGATTTTGGTCTTATATTAATAAAAAGATATGCAGCTCGCGAGCGAGCTGAGGGGTGGTGCGCCCAGTGCGGCGGGTAGTCCACCCCCGGAACATCTGAAAATTAGGGAGCTCTCAAGGTCTACTCTCGGGAACGAGTCCTAATAACCATCCTAATCGCAAAATCTATCTACGCGAGGTCGCCAGGGGAAGGACTCGCGAGCAAGCAGGACACAACAAGGAAACCCAGAAAAAAGATGGAAAAAATAGACAAAGATTATATCAAAAGTGTATTCAGTTAAATAATGAGTTACATGGGGAGCTCGCCGCGACGAGATTACAAGAAACAAAAAGAAAATAAGATCAGCATTTGCCCCCGTCGTCGGACTGGCGATCCTCCCCCCTTCACCGGGCAATTCCTGGAAGCCCTTCCTGAAGAGCGTGTTAAGGCTATCTTCCTTCTCGATGGGCGGTGTCGACGGGAACAGGCTCGGCATGTTGTCCCGGACTGAGATCTCCTCGCAGCCCTCCACCAGCACTCCTGTATCCTTCATCATCTGGAGGGTACACTCGGCGGTCTGGATCGAGTTGACCCACAGCCTCTCAGCGATGTCAGCCTCGCCGAAGATCCTCGGGCTCTTATACGGGAAGGTTGGCTTGACGTCGCGAGATGGGAAGAAGATCTCCGCTTGGCGGCGGATCTCGCGGCTAAGGCTCGTGTTCTCCTCCTTCATCTTCGTGTTTGCCCCCTCCAGCTCGGCAAGGCGGGCGTGCTGCTGGCCGTTCTCGCCTTCCATCCCAGTAGAGTGAGTCCGTAACTCCCTGGCAGCTTCGGCATCCTAAATAATAAGGCAGCACATTTATTACAGGGCAGAAAGTTCTAAGTACAAAGGAAAGAAGCAGCCCGATGCTTACCAGTCCGCCGGTTGCTTGGGAGAGAAGGTTCTCAGCAATGCCGAGCTGCCTCGCCAGGTCGACGACCTTATCCTTGGCGACGTCGCGTGCCTGCTCGACTTTTTGGAGATGGTTGCTGAGATTGAAGCTGCGACGTACCATCATATGGTGGAGCTCCATGGCCCACATGTGGGCTTGCATACCCTCATGGCTGAGCTATCGCAAGGTCATGCCCTTGTAGGCCTCAGCGTCCTCGCGGCCATAGAGGCCGAAGACGAGTGCGTAGGCGTGACTGGTGAGAGTTCGTGGTCAGCCCAAGAGGGGTGGAGGGTGGAGATGGATACTCGGTGGGCCAGCGCATCCCACTAGACCATGGGCTCGCCAGCCGAGTCCTTTCACCTCCCCCTCCAGCTACAGTCATCCCAGTGCCTCAAGAGCATCACAGCCCCCTGACCCAATTTGGGTGATGGATTTGGTTAGGCCGTTCCCCCAGACCAATGGGCAAAGAAGGTTCCTATTGGTAATGATTGATTATTTCTCTAAGTGGTGGAGGTGAAGGCGCTGGCCATGGTGACTTCCCAGGTCATCAGGAACTTTGTTTGGGGGGAGATCATCTGCCGCCATGGGCTGCCTCAGGCCATTGCCACGGACAACGTGCCTCAGTTCGCCAGCACAGAATTCGCCATCTTCTGTGGGCAGCTCGGGATCAACCTCAGGTTCGCCTCTGTCCACCACTCTAAGAGCAATGGACAGGTGGAGGCGGCAAACAAAATTATTGTAAACCTCTTAAAGAAGAAAGTAGAGAACCTGAAAGGGAGTTGGGTGGAGCAACTTCCCTCGGTTCTCTGGGCCCTGAGGACCACCCCCAACACAGATACAGGCGAGACCCCTTTCAAGCTCTCCTATGGGTGTGGGGCAGTAATCCCCGTGGAATTCGAAGTTCAAACGCCTCGAGTTGTCGCAGTAGGGGAAGGCAGGGAAGAATGACAGACTGAGAACGAGGAAAAGCTGTGACTCTCCCTGGATATGGTGGAGGAGCCGCATGACCTCTCCGCCATCCGACAAAAAGAGGTGAAGTGGAGAATGACTAAGTACTTCGATAAGTACGTCAGAGTCAAACATTTTGTAGAGGGGGACTTGGTCTTGAAAAAGGTGGATGAAGCAGGAAGGTCGGCAACCGTGGGGAAGCTCAACCCCAACTGGGAAGGCCCATACATTGTAAAAGAAACATTGAGATCAGGAGGGTATCGACTCCAGAATGTGGAGGGCGAGACCTAAGTCTCACCTGGAGCGGTGACGACCTGACACGCTTTTATCCTTGAGAATGTGTAAGTGTTGTTTTATTCCTAATAATGCCTCTTGATGTGCTAATTATGCCACAGTAACTCGGTGAAGTATTCATTCGATAGACCTAGAGCAAATCCCGCTGTAAGGCTCTCACCTAGCTGGCAGGGCTTGATGTCACTCGATGGTGTCTACCCTAACCGCGAGCAGATCACGCTGCTAGGCTCTCACCTAGCTGGCAGGGCTGGATGTCACTCGATGGTGTCTACCTGGACCCCGAGCAGATCCCGCTACCAGGCTCTCACCTAGCTGGCAGCGCTGGATGTCACTCGATGGTGTCTACCCAGACCCTGAGTAGATCCCACTGCCAGGCTCTCACCTAGCTGGCAGGGATGGATGTCACTCGATGGTGTCTACCCTAACCCTGACCAGATCCCGATGTTAGACTCTCACCTAGCTGGCAGGGCTGGATGTCACTTGATGGTGTCTAACCAGACCCCAAGCAGATTCCACTGCCAGGCTCTCACCCAGCTGACAGGGCTGGATGTCACTCGATGGCGTATATTCAGACCCCGAGCAGCTCCCGCTGCCAGGCTCTCACTTAGCTGGCAGTGCTGGATGTCACTCAGGGAAGTAGTGGACTCTCCAGATATTACCCAGGAAGTTGGGCGTTTTCCCTAAAAATAGGGGGAAAGGCTCTTCACAGGCGAGTCAAGACTACTCAGCTCGGCCTTGACAGAAGGGTGGCGAGCCGGGCCCTTGGATCTCGCTGAAGAGAGGCGGGCTCCGGCCGGGCGCTTCACCCCTTCTCTATTTTACTTGCTAAATTTTTGATTTGGTCTTATATTAATAAAACGATATGCAGCTCGCGAGCGAGCTGAGGGGTGGTGCGCCCAGTGTGGCGGGTAGTCCACCCCCGGAACATCTGAAAATTAGCGAGCTCTCTAGGTCTACTCTCGGGAACGAGTCCTAACAACCATCCTAATTGCAAAATCTATCTACGCGAGGTCGCCAGGGGAAGGGCTCGCGAGCAACCAGGATACAACAAGGAAACCCTGAAAAAAGATGGAAAAAAATAGACAAAGATTATATCAAAAGTGTATTCAGTTAAATAATGAGTTACATGGGGAGCTCGCCGCGACGAGATTACAAGAAACAAAAATAAAATAAGATCAGCATTTGCCCCCATTGCCGGACTGGCGATCCTCCCCCCTTCACCGGGAAATTCCTGGAAGCCCTTCCTGAAGAGCGTGTCAAGGCTATCTTCCTTCTCACTGGGCGGTGTCGATGGGAACAGGCTCGGCATGTTGTCCCGGACTGAGATATCCTTGCAGCCGTCCACCAGCATCATGTATCCTTCATCATCTGGAGGGTACATTCGGCAGTCTGGATCGAGTTGACCCACAACCTCTCAGCGACGTCAGCCTCGCCCAAGATCCTCGGGCTCTTGTACGGGAATGTTGGCACGACGTCGTGAGCTGGGAAGAAGATCTCCACTTGGCGGCGGACCTCGCGGCTAAGGCTCGTGTTCTCCTCCTTCATCTTCGTGTTTGCCCCCTCCAGCTCGGCAAGGCGGGCGCGCATCTGGCCATTCTCGCCTTCCAGCCCGGTAGCGTGAGTCCGTAACTCCCTGGCAGCTTCGGCATCCTAAATAATAAGGCAGCACATTTATTACAGGGCAGAAAGTTCTAAGTACAAAGGAAAGAAGCAGCCCGATGCTTACCAGTCCGCCGGTGGCTTGGGAGAGAAGGTTCTCAGTAATGTCGAGCTGCCTCGCCAGGTCGACGACCTTATCCTTGGCGACGTCGCGTGCCTGCTCGACTTTTTGGAGATGGTTGCTGAGATTGAAGCTGCGACGGACCATCATATGGTGGAGCTACATGGCCCACATGTGGGCCTGCATACCCTCATGGCCGAGCTATCGCAGGGTCATGCCCTTATAGGCCTCAGCGTCCTCACGGCCATAGAGGCCGAAGACGAGTGCGTAGGCGTGACTGGTGAGAGTTCGTGGTCAGCCCAAGAGGGGTGGAGGGTGGAGATGGATACTCGGTGGGCCAGCGTGTCCCACTAGACCATGGGCTCGCCAGCCGAGTCCTTTCACCTCCCCCAAAGCTGAAGAGTGGATGTTCCTTTGGCGTGGCGGGCTCACGAGCCACCTTCTTCACAGTAGGGAGAGCAGAGGTCTCGCCACCCATCTGCCCCTTGCTCGTGATCTCCTTGAGCGGGCTCTCCGGCAATGCATCTGGAATGACCTCGGGCGAGCTCATGTACTCGGGGCTTTGTTGTTGTTGTTGATGGCCCCCCCGAGGAACCACCATCGCCCTTCTCATTCTCTTTGGTAGTGGTTGATGACTGGGCGGGCTCGACCCCACATCCTCAGGTCGCCTCTTGATGGAGGAGGGTTTGGAGGAAGACGCCTCGTCTCGGCAAGCCGCTGCCGCTGCCCTCTCACGATCCAGAGGGTCTGCATATAACCCCGAGTCCGCGAATGGCGGGTTCATGTGGATCAGTCGTTCTCCTGCATGAAAAGACTTAGAAAATTTTCATGATGATATGGTGGACTGAGCAATGGGAAAGAGGACAATACCTTCGCCGGGTAGATCGGGGCGGAGCGAGTCGAGGCCCCTTCGCAGGAAGGCGACCTCGAAGTCTTTGTGGAGGAAGAACTTGTGGAGCTCGACAACGTTGCTGGACACAGTCGGCGGGCGGTAGACATCCTCGCCCTTTTGCTGGGGCGAGTAGGGGATGTTGTCGAGGTTGCCCTTGATAAAGACGATCTTGGTCATCCAGTTGTGGTACTTGTTCGCGATCTCGCGAACCTTGATGAGCGAGCCCCCGAAATAGGCGACCCCATCCGGAGTCGCCTTGTAGGAGAAGAGTTTCCTGAACACGATCAGGTTGAACTCTATTTTCTCTCGGCATAGGTAGCAGGCGAACGCCACCATCATGGCGATGGCGTTCGAGTTGAGCTGCGCGGGCACCGCGCCGTAGTACTTCAGGATCTGGCGGACTTCCGGCCAGAGGGGTATGTACAACCACACCTCAAAATGCGAGATGGCGGAGGCGAGCTCGTCATTGTATAAGGTGTTGATGGCCTCCCCTTCACTCGGTCAGTGCACCTCAAAGCCAGACGGGACATGGTCGCCGACGAATTCGGCGAGGTCTGCCTCGGTCGTGTTCCCGTCAAAGAAGCAGTAATACCTGAAGTGCTGGGTGCATTTGGAGCGACCGTCGGCATCGACGTTAGTCTTGCCCATGTTCGCGGAATGGGTTGAAGCACGAGTACAAAAAAAGAGCGCAAGAAGAGAAAGAAAGAGTAAGCAGTTAAGACAGTGGTACGGGGTTGGTGGGGTGGAGGGGGCTATTTATAGAAAAAGAAATCTGAGGCCAAGCTATCCAATCAGCCCAGCTCGCCATCCCAGCTTGCCAACCCCAGCTCGTCGACTTTTGACGCGTCCCATCCCATGCCGAGTTAGATATAAAGCAATGCATATACCATTATTCGAATACCAGGCACTAGTCTAAAAAATGTTCGAAGTTATTACAGGAATCAGATATAGAAATAAAAAAACAGGGCGCGCAAGCAGAGGGGGACCAGGAGGTGAGTGCCGGTCGGCCCGGCAATAGAGCCACCTTCTACCTACCTCGACCTCGCATCCCCCGCCCCCAGACTGCTGCGAGGGAAGAAGCTCGCGGATCCGCCCCGAATTCCTCTGCGCCACTGAGAGGCCATCGTCGATCTCGTCTAGAAGTCGGGAAGGAGACATTACCTCGCCAGACGGGTTGCCCATCACCTCTTCAGCGAGCCGCACATATTCGCGCTGCAGTGCCTCGTTGACCTCTTGCACCTCGCGCACGCCGCGCACGAGCTTCTTGAAGAGCTTGATCCCCCTCCTCGTCAGCTCGTCGTTCTCCACTTCAGGGCCCAGATAAGAGTCCAACGAGTTCGGGGAAGGGAGGGGGAATAGTGGGCTGTCCACGAAGACTCCTCGGCCGCGGATTGGATGGGGGGAGCTATGAAGACAAAAACATCAGCAAGGGGAGGTGTCTCGGAAAACCACATGACGAGAATCAAAGGCCAAGCCTACCTGATGAGCTCGGTATCTCCAGGAAGGTGCTGAGAGGGGCGAATCTCAGGTCCTTACCGCGGCCTGGGCGGCGCATTCCCGGCGAGAGCAGGTCGAAGCCCGGAATATGGATGGCTGCGACACCTGCCCCCGCGGTCCCGACAGTCGCTGAGGGGAAGGGGCACGAACCGGCGAGTTCGGCCTCTACGAGTCCAGCCCCAGGGTCCCAAAGGGGGGCGACGGGTCCCGGGGACGATTCTCCGGAGTTCTAAATCACGAGTCGACAAGTATGTTCTTGGCTCGCTGGGTGGAGTCTCGAGGCGGGTTGCCTTCGATGCCATCCAGTTGGCTGTCTGGGCCATCACAGATGTCAACAATATTTTTGCCCTTTTCAAGGGCAGGCAGATTGGAGGAGCCAGTCCCATGCTCCAGGGCTGTCTTCACGTCCTAAAAGATGGGCTCGGCTGCCGGAGGAAATGGCTTCGCCCTCTTGGCGGAGTTGGGCTCAGCTGAGCCACCCTGCGGGACGGCAAGTGGAACTACAGTTAGGGCAGCTACGCTAGCAGAATAGGCCTGGTGAACTCGGGCAAGCCGCTCTTGGATCTCCTTTGGGATCGGCATCTCGACAGGGCTATAGCAAAGGGAATGGAAAGAGTCAGCTAGGTACGCATGCGTATATATATAGCCATAGGTGGACCCCACCCTAAGATTCTCTCTGGCCCCCCCCACACTCGCCGAACACTTAGGGTTGTATGTTTCTTTCTGAGCTTTGCCAAGCTCAAAAAGAGCGGGGATTGTATATAACCCCGTATCCGGCGAGTGGGGTTGCCAGGAACCAGACCGGCCGGCCCCCCTTTTTTTTCTGAGACTCGGGCAAACACCAAGGGGGGACAGGGCTCGTCAACATTTAGCTCGCCTAGGTGAGTCCGACGCATGCCACGCGAGTTCGGCCAACCTCGCGAGCTCGGCGTTCGACGAACTGAGCTCGGCATTCGTCAAACGGAGCTCGACGTCCGTCGTTCTCTCGACCTTTTTGCTGACCTCCAGATGGCTCACCGAGTCCCGACAGCTTGGCGGGCTCGCAACTCGCGAAAAGTGCAGTCTGTGCCCGTGCTCTCCGCCCTTGCCGAGTAGAGATTGCCGAGGGCTACTCGCCCATTGATCTGTGAGGTATTTTTACCATTTTGTCACCGCTGGCCTGCCCATAGCCTGCTAAAACAGCGGAGTTACGCTGTTGGCAGACCTGGTTGGGCTGCACATAGCTATTCAAAACAACAGGAGATGGCTATTTGGAGGCCGTTTTCAGAAATCTATAAATAGGACCCAAGCGCTACCTCAGAAAGCATGCTTCTTGTGCCCACTTGTTCCCTGATCTTTTAAGCACTTTCTGAGGTTACCTTAGCTCGGCCTTTGGCTAAGGAGGGGAAGCGCTCTAAGATCTTCCGGGTGTGTGGTGGATCCTCCACGCCAAGCCCTTGGGTCAGTTCTTCTTTGCTTCCTTTGTTATTTTGCTTGCAGGAGAGAAGTAGGTGCGCGATCACCCCTTCCCCACGGGTGAACTCCACAAGAGACCGTGTTTTCGGTTTCAACAACCACCAACCTAGAGGTTTCCACTGCCTTTGGGTTCCATCTCGAAGTATCGAATAGTAACTATCGGGAAAGGATAAGATTTTTCGGAGAAGAATGGAGACACAATTTGAGACGAAGTCGGTGAGGACTGCTCTTGATGAAATCAACGATGAAGTCCTGCACTGATGGAGGTGAATCATCAGCTAATACTCTCTTTCGGGAGTTGAATCAATGGAAGGTTTCGAGAAGTCTTGATGAAATATGTGAAACTCGAATCCCTTTAAGTCCTGCATATATAGTTTTAAAGTTTTGAAGAGAGAGGGAGGCGCGTACCTGTTTGGAAATTACACTTTAGATCCAATACAGAAGACTTGGAAAAAAATTGACCTTCAATAGATTCGATGAAATGTCTTGAGAGATCCTGATAAATTCATAGAAATGAATCATGTAAGCTAGGGTAATTCGTCAAAATGTCTCGTGAAAAAGTCCTGATTTCACGTGTAGTCTCGACAAAATCGTCGAAATTGCATGGGTATACTCGACGAAGTTTCCTTAGAATTTCTGAGATGATGAATTCATGTACTTTTGGCTGATTTCGTCACTCTTTATGACTCCTTGTTGACCATACGAGGTTCCATCTTGAAGAAATTGAACTTGGCCACATCTAGCGGCCTCGTGAATATGTCAGCAACTTGCTTATCTATCGAGACATAACTGAGATTGATGTCCATGTTCTCCACATGCTCCCAAATGAAATGGTACCTTATCTCATTGTGCTCTGTCCAGCTGTGAGAGACTGGATTGTGAGCAATTGTTATTGCGTTGGATGAGTCGCAAAATATGGGAATCTCCTCTAGCTTCAAGTTGTATTCTTCAAGCTGATTCCTTATCCATAGAAGATGTACGCAACAACTGCCTCCAGAGATATACTCTGATTCAGCAATTGAGATTGCAACACAATTTTGCTTCTTACTGTTCCATGAAATAAGCCTTCTTCCTAGGAACTGACACGTCTCATAAGTGCTTTTCCTATCATCCTTGCTTCATGTAAAGTCAGCATCTGAAAAACCAATTAGTTCACGGTCATTACTTCTTGGGTACCATAAGCCAAGATTTGGTGTACCTTTAAGGTATCTCAAAATCATCTTTGCAGCGGCATAATGAGATTCCTTAGAGTTAACCTGGAATCTAGTACATACACATGTTGAAAATATTATGTCCGATTTACTTGCAGTAAGGTAGAGCAAGGATCTAATTATACTTCTGTACTTGATTTCATCAAAAGGTTTCCCTTTCTCATCCTTGTCCAGAGTCATAGTTGAACTTATTGGAGTCCTCAAAGAGGTTGCATTCTCCATTCCGAATTCTTAATTATCTCCTTGGTGAACTTTGTCTGAGAGATGAAATTCCATCTTCAGATTGTTTCACATGAAGTCCTAAGAAATACTTCAGTTCTCTCATACTGCTCATTTCAAACTTCCCTTGCATCAAGTTAGAAAGCTTTTTACAAAGGTTATCATCCATAGATTCAAAGATAATGTCGTCGACATAGATTTGCACTAGCAAAATCTTGCCTTTAAATTCCCTAAGAAATAACGTCTTATCTATCTTTCCCCTTGTGAACGTTTTCTCAAGAAGAAAGTTAGATAACGTCTCATATCAAGCTCAAGGAGCTTATTTAAGACCATATAAAGATTTGTGAAGAAAGTAAACATAATTAGGGAATGAAGAATCTATAAAACTTGAGGGTTGTTTTACATATACTTCTTACTTTAAATTACCATTAAGGAAGGTTGACTTCACGTCCATTTGATAAACTTTAAACCCTTTGTGAGCAGCGTATGAGAGGAACAACCTGATTGCTTCGAGTCTAGTCACTGGAGCAAAGGTTTGATAAAAGTCAATCCCTTCTTCTTGTTTGTACTCTTAGGCTACAAGTCTGGCTTTTTTCTTTATAATTATGCCATCTTCAAGCTTGTTTCTGAAGACCCATTGTAACACCCATGTTTTCCAGCACTTGAGCCTCAGGAAGCTATCGTACGGTGATAGGTAGCTATCGCCCGGCGATAGCCTTATTTCGTTGAGATCAGGCATTGAGTAGAAAGCACTGAGAGCATTGAGTGCTAGCATGCGGTGTTAGATAGATACCGCTTGGCGGTAGCCTAGCGTTGAGTGAGTTGAGTAGAAGGCGTTGAGTGGAGGCGTTGAGTGGTAGACGTTGAGTGGTAGGCATTGAGTGCGTCGAGTGCTAACGCGTGGCGTTAGCCTTCGTGTGTTGAGACGAAAGCATTGAGTGAGCTACCGTGCAACGATATTTCTACCGCCGACGGTAGCGTGACATTTTTTGTCGAGGGCTCGGGAAGATACTATAGTGCAGTCGGTAGTTACCGCTCGGCGGTAGCGGATGAGTGCAGTTCCATGGATCTATGTTTTGACCGTACAATTTCCCATCGATTTTGATCCTATGGCCCAGGACACTCCGTCCAAGGGGAATAATTAGGGTTGAGACACTCTTTCCCCTCATTTCTTCTCATTTTGAGAGTTGAATTTAGGGTTTTGGGGAGAGAGGGTTTGGAGGAAGAGGAAGAGCATCTTCCACCATTGACAACGCTTCGGGGCTCCGATCATCGATCTGAGGCCAGATCTGTGGTGAGGACTTGAAGCTACACACTTTCATCCGTGCAAATCGAGTATTCCATGGCTAGGAAGAGGAGTCGTAAGGTAATGACACTTCTCCTCTCGGTCTTTAGTATGCATGCATGACATCTATTTTTAATCTTGCTATCTTTCAAGCATTTAGGGACCGAATCTCTCAAATGAGAGAGGTTCGGGTTGCCATGGTTCAAGAGGAACCACCGAGTCGATTGTGCCCATCCCCGACATGATGTTGCATTAGAAATCCTCTCTGCTAGTGGATTAGGCATTGTGGGTGAAGCCGAAGTCGTGACCGTTAGTCTGACTCGGTGATGTTGCATAACGAGCCTTAAGGATTTTGCTAGAAATATGTTTGTGGCAATAAGTCAGTGGTGATGTTTGTTCTCCATTATTTTTGTGTGAGTACGAATGGTGGATTAGGGCGGGAAAGACTTTTGATTATGATGTGTGAATACGTGGTTTGTCTCTGTGGTCGGCTGGCTAGCCCGTGACGTGCAAGTCATGTGTGGAGAGTGTCCCAGTGAGACAAGTCACCTTCTGTGAAACTGACGAGAACGCCAAGCTTTTGACAAGCCAGGGCAATGAAGCCCACAAGCGGGTGGAGTCAAGTAAGGGTTCTTAGCATCTGTTTGTTATTTGTGAGACGAAATCCTAACGTGAGAAGTCAGAGCTTGCAGACATGCCCAGGATTTGAGACCTACGGCGGGTGGATCCTTGGCAAGAGATCCCTCTGGCGGCTTGAATGCTGTTAGGGGAAATTGGAAGTACCTGTGTGTTTGTGGCTTGAACGTCGATGGGGAAATTGGAAGTAACCGTTTGATGATGCGTTATGATGTGTTAGATCCATGCGCTATAGGGTGCCTTGGGTGAAACACAGGTTTGTATACATGCTGCATAGTAGGCCTCTTTTCTTATTAACTGCTCAACATAGAAACGTGTTTATTGTATGAGACATCCAAACCTATTTTATTGCTCTCTATGTTTATGTACATTTGCATACAAAGTGCTGACCTGTAGGGTGATGGAGTGCCCTAGGGTCCACTAGGGATGGCTGGGATGAGCCTTTGCTGACCCACGTTACAATAAATTTTTACAGGGCAAGGATCGCAAGCAGGAGCAAGCTCGCCAGCCAAAAAGGCTTATGCCTCACGAAGTGAACTTTTTGTTTGTTTTGTTGAGTGCTATGCTTGGTGCATTATTTTTTTGGCTTCCATGTCGAGGTAGCCTAAGAGTGTCAAGGCACATTGCTTTGTTTGTGGCTGTTGTTTCAGTTTCTGGACAATTGATTATTCTAGATAACTTCTGGTTGCTTGTTTGTTTCTGCTGGTTATTTCTGAGTTTTGAGTTGGGTAGTTTTATATTATCTTATAATTCTTAAGTTGTGGAGTCTGTATGTTGTGGGGCCCCGACCGGACCCATATTATACGGTCATTATAGGGGAGGCGTTACTGTTGAAGCAGGAAAATTCCCAACCTCAGAAATCGGATCAAGGCAGCCTAAGGTTACTGATTTTACAGTCTGACATCACAGATCAGGTGGCAAGCACGAGAGAGAGGAAACTATCTATAAGCATACCCCAAGTGCTCTAACAGGGAGGTCCTACCACGTACCCAGAAGCTTAGAAGAAGCTTCCCCTCTGCAACTAAAAACTGGGCAAGGTACTAGACATGCATGGGCTTGGCGAGTATCCACTTGGGGGGGACTTCAATCTCTTCCAAAAGTGTCATTTCTAGTACTCCTGAGGGCCTATTTATAGAGAAATCCTGGGGGTATAGGAAAGTATATAGGTACTGGCAACGAGCTCCAAGGGATACTCTCCCAAACTCGCGAGTTACTCGCCCAAGCTCGCCTCTGCTCGCCCAAGCTCGCCTCTGCTTGCCCAAGCTCACCTATACTCACCTATGATCGTCTCTGCTCGCCCAAGCGCACCTCTGCTCGCCCAAGCTCGCCTATACTAGCCCAAATTCGCCTCTACTCGCCCAAGCTCGCCTCTGCTTGCCCAAGCTCGTTGAATGGTCCGCGAATAGCCGTAAACTAGGTTACTTCTGATCTCAATGAATTACGAGTTACAATTTGATATCAGAGGGAGGTTTGTGTAAAAGGTAAGGTTAGTGGTCGATTTGACATAATCAGATCGAGTAAAGAAGTTATCCACATAGGAGTATTGCATGACCATGAGTGTCCTAGTGTCTAGGTTTTACAAATAGAAGTTGATTCTTATTTTACCTTACTTTTTCTAAGGGTGCAAGCAATGATGCGGGGATGTCGAGGCCACAAGAGGACCCTTCAGTGAGTAGTGCTACTACTCCGGGTCTTATGGGCATGGGTGTGACCCTGACCGATTTTTGTTGCATGCTTGCAGAGGCAATGGTAGCGGCCCAAGCCATAGTGATAACGCAAGTTGTGACCCCTATTGTACAGGTAGCGACTCTAGTTACCCCAGATACGACACCATTCATACCGGTCAAAGGAGCCAGGCAGGCAGAGTCATTGGCTGAGAGAATGGTTGTTGGGCAGGGAGACCGACAGATGAAGTATTTTCTAAGTTTTCATCCTCCAACATTTAAGGGAGTAGGCACGCCGACCGATGCGAAGGACTGGTGGGTGGGGATTCAGGATCTTCTGAGGGTGGCAAAGATGTCAGAGGAGAAGCATTCTCAGTTTGCGACCTTCATATTAGAAGGTGATGCTAAGTTGTGGTGGATGAGCCATAGTGGCCGCCAGTTTCCTGGGTGCACCCCGTCCATATTAGAGTTCGAGAACGCCTTCTTAAAGAAGTATATCCCTTCGTCAATAAGGTTTGCCCATCAGAGGCAGTTTCTGCACTTGGTGTAGCGGTATAAGACTGTAAATGAGTACGTTCAGGAGTTTACTCGATTGGGTCATTATGTTGAAATGACTATGACTGATGATGAGGAGAGGGACAATCTCTTCTACCATGAGTTGAGAGAGAATCCGAGGCAACCCCTAATACCTTTGAAGAATGCACCTTCAACGAGTTGATTTAGGTTGTCTGGACATTGGAAAGCAATATGGAACTAACCCAACGTCAAAAGGGACTGGCAGTCAAGCAAGGAAAAGGAAAGCCTTCTCAATAACAAGGAAAGTCTGAAGGGTGTAAATGGAGGAAGAAGCCTTATCCCTTCAGGTTAGGTGAGAAGAGCAGTATGACGTCTGGGGGATCTCGCTTCAAGTGACCACCATCATGCTACAAGTGTGGCAATCCAGGCCACATTGCTCGTTTCTGTACTGAGAGTGCTGCTGAGCAAGAGCCATGGCAGGAATAGTCAGTAAGTTCTGGTCCCAGCGTCGTGGAGAAAGGGAAGATGGTAGAGTCGAGCGCTTCACGATTCCAAACTGTGCAGCCAAGGGATTAGAACCTTGGGCAGCAGGAAGTGATTCGACAACCCTGTTGGAACACCCTATTACTAATTTGGGTCAGGATCACTATGTCTCTAGGAACAAATGCTTGACCTCCTGTATAGCTCAAAAGGTCAATTAGAATTGAGTCTAAGGGTTAGAAGTCTAGGTTTGGAAGCTGCCCTGAAGACCAAGATTTTCTGTTTGGAGACTAAGTCATATCGTCGAGCTCAGCACGACGATTCGTCGAACTCAGATCGACGATCGTCAAGCTCAACTTCGACAGATCGTCGAACTCCATTCGACGATCGCTGAGCTCAACTTCACCATATCGTCGAACTTCATTCGACGATCGGTGAGCTCAGTTCGACGATCTTGACTCAGCTTTGGATCTTTATCTCTGAGCTCAGTTCGACGATCTTTGAGCTCAGATCGACGATATTTTACTGCTGTATATTTCCAGATCGCTGAGCTCAGTTCGACGATAGCAGAGCTCAGTTCGACGTTTTCAGATAACTTCAAGGATTTTCTAGATTCAAATTCAAATCAGTTAAGGAGTTATTCTACAATTAATTCTGAAGATTTCCTAGCCGTTTTCATTCATTTCTGGACCAAGTTTCAAGGAATATTTCTATGGACTTTCCTTCAGAAGAGATTTTGCAATTAAGGATGCAATTAATGCAGACCAACGACTATTCTTCTCAGAGAATGTTTTTCCATTCAGTACCAGAGAATAAAAGAGAAGAATTCTTTTCTGAATAACAAGAAGACACACAGACAGACATCAGTAATCTTCAACAAAATATTTTTGTCTAAAAGAATTCTCAAGAACACTCATCCAAGGAGATCAACCTTTTCAAAAATCTTCAGATCTCTTTAGTTTTCAAGTGTTCAAGGCCAACATATTTCAAGACTTCAGACATCCAACATTTCAGTCATTGCTGAAATCATCTATTGCTGGAGTTCAACCTTTGAAGGCCTATCACCCTCAGCAAAGCTTTTCTTCCTGAAGATCTCAAGGATTAAGGGGGAGCTTTGACATCAACAATCCACATAGTCTTCTCAGTTGTTTGAGAAAGAGAAGACTTCCATCACTCTCTCACCCCCTCTCTGTAAACGGTTTCTCAAACTCCCTTCAAAAGTTTGAGCTTGGTTTTTGAGCACCTTGTCAAAAGCTCATTGATGGCAAGATACCTGATCAAAAAATCTGCTTTGGTTTTTGAGCACCTTATCAAAAGCTCATTGGTGCCCAGGACACCTGATCAACTCATCCTGCAGTGGATTCCTACCTAGGGTGGTAGAAGAGTGGATGTACCCAAGTTTAGGGGAACCACTATATTTCCTTGTGTCTTCTGGTTTTGCTTATCTTTATTTTTGTTTCTGGCCTTGATTCTTCTGTGATTAGCTTTTCATTAACTTAGTTCTGTGATTAGATTTTCAACTGCTTCCCTGCTCACTCTTATTACAACAATTATCGTAAAAAGTTTCAAAGCACCATATACTCTATTCACCCCCTCTAGAGTATATCAGATCTAGCTGCACTTTCAATTGGTATCAGAGCGAGGTTGGTTAAACATACCATACCTGATTGGTTGTACAAGCTAACACCTGAACCCAAAGATCCCAAGTTAGATCTGTTTTCTTTTGTACTTTATCATTAGATTTTGTTTTCACAAATCATGGCCCAAAACAAAGATTATGCTAGCACCAGACCTCCAGTGTGCAATCTATCCAAGTTTACACTTTGGAAAGAAAGGATCAGACTATACATGAATTCTATTGACGAAGATATTTTTAACTCTGTTTTGACAGTGTGTCCAAGATCCCCAGAGAACACAAGTACAAATGCTGTTCCACCTCCATCAGGAACAGATGTTGATATCAAGAGATGGAAGGTAGCTGATGTCAAGGCTATGAACATCTTGGCCCAGACAATGTCTGATGACATATTTCAAAAGGTGGATGAATGCAATTCAGCAAAGGAAATTTGGGACAAACTCTCAGAAATAGTCTCTGGCTCAGCTGATGAGAGAAAGTATAGGAGATCCCATCTCATCTCTCAATATGATAATTTCAAAAAGGGAGAAACTGAGTCAGTGGGAGACATGTACAACAGGCTCAGTCTAATTGTCAGTGAACTCAGAACATTGGATAAAGAGATTTCACTAACTGAACTCAATGACAAGATTCTAATGTGCTTCCCTAGCACTTGGGATTCAAGAATCTGGCCAATTAAGGATGCCAGAAGTCTGAATGAGATCACTACTGAAGCTCTATTGGGTAAGCTCAAATCTTATGAGCTACTCATCAAAAATAGAGAGGAAGAACAGAAGGCTGCCTTACCAGCCACAAGAAAAGAGAAGACCATAGCCTTCAAGAAAACTAAAGATCTGCCTGAAGATAAAGCCACAGGCAATGATGAACTGCTCAGTCTGCTGGCCAAAAGATTTTACAAAATGGCCAGAAAGGACTTCAGAAGGAGATCATACAAGGAGCATGATAAGCCAAGGTATGACAAGTCCATTAATAATAATAATAAAGACATTATTTGCTTTGGTTGCAGGAAACCAGGGCATATAGTTCCTGACTGTCCAGAAAACAAAAACAAGGACAGAAGGGACAGGAAAGAAAGAAGAAAGGAGAAAGACTCCAAGAGGAATGGCAATGGCAAACCCTCATCAAGCAAAAACAAACATACAAGAAAGGGGTTTGTTGCTGAATCCTAGAGTGAGACTGAAGAAGAGTCAGAAGCATCATCCAGCTCCAGTGATGATGAAGATGATGCAGAAGAGAAAGAGTTCTGCATGATGGCAATCAATGCCTCACAACACAATTCAGAAGAAGAAGAGTCAGAGTCAGATTCAGAGACTCAACCTGAAGAAGATCAGGTAATCAGCTCTTTTGATTTTAATTCAGAGGACTTTAAATCTGAATTTAAAGCATTGTGTTTAGACCTGCTAAAGTCTGAGAAAGAAATTATCTCTCTCAGAAATCAATTATCTGAACACAATACTTTAAAGTCAGAAAACCTCAAACTCTCTCAGGAGTTGGAGTGCTGTAGGGAGCAGATAGCTTCACTGAAAAGTGAGCTGTCTGAGGCCAAGAAGCTTGAAGAATCCCTTAATGGGAGAAGCATCAAGCTGATGGACATCACAAGCACAGTGAACTCCAGATTTAACAGTACACTGGGCTTGGGTGCTTCATCCAGCCAACCCATAGTTCTAACAACTCCAATCAAATTCATCTCTGACAAAGGAAAGGGAGTTGTAGAAGTTGCTAGGAAAAATTCTGATCTGCCCCAGAAAACTAAGTCCCAGCAGAAATCGTCGAACGGAGATCGACGATCGCCAAATAGAGATCGACGATCGCCGAACGCAGATCGACGATCTCAGGCAAAATCATCGAACGCAGATCGACGATCTCAGCCAAAGTCGTCGAACGTAGGTCGACGATCTCAAGTACCTGATCTCACCCATAGTCGACCGTCGAACGGAGCTCGACGATCTGACCCAAGATTGTCGAACGCAGCTCAAAGATCGTCGAACAGAGGTCAGAGCTCTGGAAAATGTTTCAAGGGCAAATCAAAATTCAATCCTAAGGGTCCTTCATCCCAAATCTTTAACCCTTATACTGAATGGATTATACCTCCAAGGAGATATCATCCTGAAGGATATAAGAGTCAACCTGGGATGTCCTTTATTTCGGAATTTAAAGGTTATCAACCTAGGCCCAAGGTAAACTGGGTCAAAAATAAATGAATTGTCTTATGTGCAGGTGAAGACCTATCCAACATCTAACCAGCAATGGTACTTGGATAGTGGGTGCTCTAAGCACATGACAGGGAACAAGGACAACCTCACATCCTTTAGAGCCAAGCTTGGACCCAAGGTTATCTTTGGTGATTCAAATTTTGGACAGACTAAAGGATATGGTGCAGTCCAGATTGGATCAGTAACTTTCAAGAAGGTAGCTTATGTGGAAGGACTGAAGCACAACCTAATTAGCATCAGTCAGCTGTGTGATGAAGGCTACCAGGTGACCTTCAGCAAAGCCTTATGCAAAATTAAGTTAGAGGACAACACAACTGTGTTGACAGGTAAAAGGAAAGGTAACATCTATCTAGTAGATTTTCTTTCAACTAATGTAGACATTTGCTTGTTTAATTCTGTCTGTAGACCAAATATTTTATGGCATAAGAGACTAGGACACCTAAACCTTAGAACTATTGTTAGGCTATCCAAGGACAACCTTGTTAGAGGACTACCTTCTGGCCCCTACAAGAAGGAAGGACTCTGCAGGGCTTGTCAATTAGGCAAGCAAACTAAAAACAGCTTTAAGTCACTTAATAAGAGTGATTCACCTAGGATATTGTACCTGTTACACATGGATCTTTTTGGACCCATCACAGTACAAAGCCTAGGAGGGAAATCCTACACTTTAGTAGTTGTAGATGACTTCTCTAGATTCACTTGGGTGTTCTTTCTAAGGAAGAAGTCTGATAACTTTAAGTGTCTGACAGAGTTTCTCAAATGTATACAGATTGAGTTCAATACTCACATTGCCCTAATCAGAAGTGATCATGGGACAGAGTTTGATTCTCTTCTTATGCAAGAGTTCTGTCAGAGTGAAGGGATCAGGCATACTTTCTCAGCTCCTAGAACTCCTCAACAAAATGGGGTAGCTGAAAGGAAAAATAGAACCCTTATTGAATCTGCCACTACATTGTTGTCAGATGCTCATCTACCTCTATCCTTTTGGGCAGAGGCAGTGAACACCTCCAACTATGTGCTGAATAGAAGTCTGATACATAAACTAAAGGGAAAGACTCCCTATGAATTACTCAAAGGGAAGAAACCTAAAGTTGACTATTTTAGAGTCTTTGGTTGTATTTGCTATATTCATAATAATGACAAGAAATATTTAGCAAAATTTCAAGCCAAAGCTGATGAAGGAGTGTTTCTGGGATACTCCATGATCAGCAAGGCTTATAGGGTCTATAATAAATCATCTTTAAAAATTGAGAAATCTGTGCATATATCATTTGATGAATCTAACATGTCTTTCAAGGAGAAGATCTCTTCTACCATAGAACCTTTGTAGGAACATTCTCTAGTTGAAGACTTAAACAAGTTACAGGTTACTCAAGAGGATGAAAGCAGTGGAGATGAAGAAAATGCTCAACATATTGAAGAACAACTTGAAGAGCCAGTTGTTGTACCACAAGAGGAAACAACAACACAGGTTGGTGAACAATCAACACCCCCTGTTGATTTAGTAACATCAAGAGACCATCCAATTTCCCAAATAATTGGAGAAATCTCAGCTGGTGTGCAAACCAGAAATCAGGTCAACCAAAACCTGTTGCACACTTGCTTCCTATCTCAAATTGAACCTCAGTCCATTCAAGATGCAGAGCAAGATCCACACGGGATCATTACAATGCAAGAGGAGTTGCATCAATTTGAGAGAAACAAAGTATGGGAACTAGTGCCAAAGCCTAAGGATCACTCCATTGTTGGAACAAAATGGGTATTCAGAAACAAATTGGATGATCAAGGAGTAATTATAAGGAACAAGGCAAGGCTAGTTGCTCAGGGATACTCTCAAGAAGAAGGAATCGACTACGACCAGACCTTTGCACCAGTTGCAAGATTAGAAGCCATCAGAATATTCTTAGCCTATGCAGCACATAAAGGCTTCAAGGTATATCAGATGGATGTCCAGAGTGCATTTCTAAATGGAGACATCAAAGAGGAAGTTTATGTCAGACAACCTACAAGTTTTATCTCTCCAACTTATCCTGATTATGTTTTTAGATTGAATAAAGCATTATATGGTCTCAAGCAATCTCCTAGAGTATGGTATGAGACCCTAGCATGCTTTCTCTTGGAAAATGATTTTATAAGGGGTAGAGTAGACCAAACTCTTTTCATTAGAACCCATAGGTCCCATACCCTACTAGTACAGATTTATGTAGACGATATTATTTTTGGTTCTACTGACTCCAAATTGTGCAGAAGGTTTTCCAACCTAATGCATTCTAAATTTGAGATGAGTAGCATGGGTGAGCTATCCTTCTTCCTAGGATTGCAAGTCAAGCAACATGCTGAAGGCATCTTTATTTCTCAAACCAAATATGCAAATGAATTGGTTAAGAAATTTGGTATGTCTGAAACATCTTGTATGAAAACACCCATGCCTACTAATGTTGTATTGGATGCTGATGAACATGGGAAACCTGTTGATCAGACAACATATAGAGCAATGATTGGCTCTTTACTATACCTTACAGCTAGTAGACCAGATATAATGTTTGCTACATGTATATGTGCTAGGTTCCAAGTAAGCCCTAGAGAGTCACACCTAACACTAGTAAAGAAGATTCTCAGGTATGTTAAAAGTTGTCCAAATCTAGGTCTCTGGTATCCAAAAGATTCAGCATTTGATTTAACTGGATTCTCTGATGCTGATTATGCTGGATGCAGAATTGACAGGAAAAGCACCAGTGGAACTTGTCAGTTCCTTGGTGACAGACTTGTCTCTTGGTTTTGTAAGAAACAAACATCTGTGTCAACTTCAACTGCTGAAGCTGAGTATATGGCTGCAGGCAGTTGCTGTTCACAAATCTTATGGATTCAAAACCAACTCCTAGACTATAGAGACAACTTAGAGAAGTCTAAAATCTTTTGTGATAACACCAGTGCTATTTTTATAGCTCAAAATCCAGTCCTCCATAGTAGGACAAAACACATAGAGATTAAGCATCATTTCTTCAGGGATAATGTTGAAAAGAATAAAATTGAACTACAATATATCCCAACTGATTTACAAAGGGGAGATATTTTCACCAAGCCATTGGATGAAAAGAAACACACCTTCTTCCTAAATCAGTTAGGAATGTTAGATGGAGAAAGTCTTAAATAATATCCAAGATTTTGAAAGCTTAAAAATTGACCAAGACTAGGCAAACATCCTGATTTTTTCTTAGTGTCTAGAGTTTTTCTGAACTCTGAACTGCACTCGACGATTTTCCCTCAGATCGTCGAACGGAGATCGAGGATTTCCAAAATCGTCGACCTGAGTTCAACATCTTTCAGATAGTATGAACTATCTCTTCCGGTCCACGATCGTCGAACGGCGCTCGACGATTTTGTTCTTTGAACGATCATCGAACAGAGCTCGACGCTCTCCAATATCGTCGAACGGAGATCGACGATGTTGAAGACTCTTCAGATTCCTTTAGAAGCCTCGATCGTCGAACTAAGTTCAACGATCTTTCCAATTCTGCGTCGAACCCTAATATAAAATTCATTTTTCGCCGTCGTTCTTCTTTGCGCTTTCGATTTCTCTACAAGAATTTTCTTTCCCTCTAAACAATTCTACACTTGGTCGTTTTGTCTGTTGAATTTTTGCAGGTACCCATGGCTGTGTCTGTTGCTGTTCTAGCCGCCATGAAGTTTGATGCTGGTTTCGATATTGACATGGAATCCTTCAGCACAACTGACTAGGCTTTTCAAGATATTTTGGGATTATTCAAAGAACAGAACCTGACTGTCATTATGACCACAAGGATCAAGCTGGTATCTGATGAGATAAAGGAATGGGTCTACACTGCACACAAGCAAGACAACTCCACCATTGTTGGGTCAATATCTGGCACACAGGTACCTCTAACCCCAGCAATTCTATCAGAAGTTTTTGAGTTGAGGAATGGTGAAGATACTGCTGACCTGTCTGGAGAAGAGTATTCTGACCTGCTTGCCAGAATGGGTCATTCTGAGGCCAACCCTAGCAAGCTCTTCAAAAAGCACCTTTCTATGGAATACAGATTCATGGCAGATGTTGTTGGGAAAGTGCTACTGGCTAAGCACTCTGCCCATGATACAATCTCAAGGTATCAGCTCTGCCTCATGGGAGCTCTTGTAGACAGGAAGAATCTGCATTGGGGAGAAGTCTTATTTGACCTTATCAAGAAGAAAATCAACAAAAGCTTTGTAAACTTTGGAAGGATTATTGGGGTGTTTCTGCAGCACAGGTGCCCTGCTTTGCTGGTCTCCTCTGGAATCCATATCAATGCTTCCAAGAGATTGTCTTGTGCCCTCTTTGGAAAGTGGGACAGACAAATCAGCAAGCCCAGCAGACCCTCCTCTAGCACTCCTTCAGGCATAAGGACTCTAAGAGTCACTTCTCCACAGGTCTCTGCCCCTGTAGATGACCTGCCTGTTGTTGTTGCCTCTCCTCCTCCTCCTCCAATTCCATCCCTTCCCATACCATCCACCATTCCAACCCCATCCACCATCATCATTTCCAGTCCCTCTCCAACATCCACACCATCTCCAGTACCTATTCTTCCAACACCAGAAGACCACTTCCATCCATTATTCTCCTACCCTCTACCAGATGTCACTTCATCACCCTCCCATCCATCCTTCACCATCATTGATGATTCCTTTATGGATGATTCACCATCCTCTCCTCCTGAGCTACCCTCATCCTCCACTTCCTATCCAGACCTTCTACAACAAATCATTGACCAACCCACATTCACACCATCTATCTCCATCCCATTGTCCTCCATATCCACCTTACCCACACTTCAGCCATCTCTTCCCCCATTCACCAGCTCTCCACTACCCTCACCAACAGCTGCTCCTCCATCTTCTACCTCTGCTCCAGTCACCTTTGAGCAAGTAGACCTTCCATCCCTTGCTGACAGGTTGTATGAGTTGCTTGCCCCCAGGCTCTCTCTTCTGTTGGAGACCTCCTTGGCTCCCTTACACCTGTTAGTGGCAGCCCTCTCTGCCAGGCTCTCATCCATATTCCCTCAGGCAGCCCCTACAGCAGTGTGCCTTGATCCAGCCTTGTCTGAATCTAGGCAGGGGGAGATACCCTATGAAGTGAGTCTTCCTGCTGCTGCTATTGCTGCTGTTTCTCTGAGCCTGTCTGCTGCTGCTGCTGTTATTGCTTCTTCTACTGCTGCCTCTTCAGCTCCTGTTCTTGCTGCTCCTGCTGCTGTGTCTCAAGCTTCAGATCAAACTCCTCCTGCTACAATCCTTGCAATAGACCTCAGGTCTTTGCTTTCAATTTTTGATTCTGCATATTTCAGCTGTCTGCCAGAGATAACTGCTGTCCAGCCTCCAGAGGATCTATCTAAGGCACTTGTGCCATTCTCTTGTTGTGACCCAAGCATTATCACCTCTTTTGTCAACTCAGTGTATGCTGCTGCTTCTTCTGAAGAAAGCATTGTTGTTGCTTCTGATATTGTTGCCCCTACTGCTGCTGAAAATGTTGATACTGCTGCTGAAATTTATGTTCTTACTGTTGAACCAATTTCCAAGGAAATTCTTATGTCAGAGGCACCTGAGTTTGAGTCTTCTACAGTTTCTGTTGATATTCCTCCTGTTGATGTTGTTGTTAGTGAAGCTGTTGTTACTGCTGTCACTTCTCCAGAGCCCATAGTTGCTGCTGCTGTTGTTACTGCTTCTACTCCAATTGCAACACCTGCAATATCTGCTGCTGTCACTGCTGTTACTACTTCAACACCTGCTGCTGCACAATCTGTTGCCTCATCTGCTTCTGCACAGATCAAGAAGGATCTGATGAAGAAAATAGATGCTCTTTATGATGACCAGAGTTCTGAAAGTGATGAGTTCAGAACAGACTCTGATGACTCTTCTGCTACCATTGCTAGGAAAAGAAAGGAAAGGAGCAAAGCTATGAAGAGAGTACCTCCTGCCAAGGTCAAAGACAACAATGATATTCCATACTACATTCTACATGACTGCCATATTACTGAGCACTGGATGCAGTACTCTAAGAACCAACTGAAGGCAATGAAAAAGAAGAGAAAATATGAAAAGGGTTCCTCACAATTCCAACACTCTCATCCTCCTCCACCACCTCCTCCTGATGCAGGTGCAGGTGGAAGCTCTGCAGCTCAACCCCCAGCCAGAAGTCAGGCTCCCTATCAGCCTCATGCTAGATCTTATAATAGGGGAAGCCAATCCAGGGGATCTCAATCCAGGAGAGGAGGATACCGAGAAATCAAAGAGATCTCCAAGTCTACTCCAAAGGTTACTCAAGGCAGCATCCGTATTCCAGGGGAGGACAAATTTCAACTGATACAACATCTGGTCCTTTTCCCTATATGCTGAAAGAAACTGTGTCTTCCAGGCCTCCTCAAGACAATCCCTCCAACAGATATGAGCCACCTGTACCTTTTGAGGATCCTGAGAACAATCCAGCTGCTTGGGCTACAAGATTAAAAGAACTAGCTGCACTGGATCAGATCAAAAAGCTAGAGAGCAAGGAAAAGATTCATCTAATATCTCAACAATGTCTGAACAAAGAAAGAAAGTGCTAGAAAGATATGCATCAAGCAAGTTCTTTGATTCTAACAGGTACATGGAATTGCATCCTGAAGCTGTAGTTCCTATGCCTAAACAGCAAACATCTTTAGGTGCAGCAGATGATACCAGATCAAAGAAGGAAGCCCTCAATCCCAACAGAGAGATCAAACTTGTTAAGGGCAAGGAAAAGAAATGATAATGTAAGATGACATTCTCTGTGATTTCTGATTACTATCTGGATGATATATATCTCTGTGGTTCTGCAATTGTCTAGCTTGTTGCTTTTCTGTTTTGCTGCTTGAATGTTGTTATTTAATTTTTCCAAAGTCTGTAAATAGTAATCCTAACCCAAATAGGGGGAGATTGTTGGAACACCGTATTACTAATTTGGGTCAGGATCACTATGTCTCTAGGAACAAATGCTTGACCTCCTGTATAGCTCAATAGGTCAATTAGAATTGAGTCTAAGGATTAGAAGTCTAGGTTTGGAAGCTGCCCTGAAGACCAAGATTTTCTGTTTGGAGACTAAGTCATATCGTCGAGCTCAGCACGACGATTCGTCGAACTCAGATCGACGATCGTCTAGCTCAACTTCGACAGATCGTCGAACTCCATTCGACGATCGCTGAGCTAAACTTCACCATATCGTCGAACTTCATTCGACGATCGGTGAGCTCAGTTCGACGATCTTGACTCATCTTTGGATCTTTATCTCTGAGCTCAGTTCGACGATCTTTGAGCTCAGATCGATGATATTTTACTGTTGTATATTTCCAGATTGCTGAGCTCGGTTCGACGATAGCAGAGCTCAGTTCGACATTTTCAGATAACTTCAAGGATGTTTCTAGATTCAAATTCAAATCAGTTAAGGAGTTATTCTGCAATTAATTCTGAAGATTTCCTAGCCGTTTTCATTCATTTCTGGACCAAGTTTCAAGGAATATTTCTATGGACTTTCCTCCAGAAGAGATTTTGTAATTAAGGATGCAATTAATGCAGACCAACGACTATTCTTCTCAGAGAATGTTTTTCCATTCAGTACCAGAGAATAAAAGAGAAGAATTCTTTTCTGAATAACAAGGAGACACATAGACAAACATCAGTAATCTTCAACAAAATATTTCTGTCTAAAAGAATTCTCAAGAACACTCATCCAAGGAGATCAACCTTTTCAAAAATCTTCAGATCTCTCTAGTTTTCAAGTGTTCAAGGCCAACATATTTCAAGACTCCAGACATCCAACATTTCAGTCATTGCTGAAATCATCTATTGCTGGAGTTCAACCTTTGAAGGCCTATCACCCTCAGCAAAGCTTTTCTTCCTGAAGATCTCAAGGATTCAGGGGGAGCTTTGACATCAACAATCCACATAGTCTTCTCAGTTGTTTGAGAAAGAGAAGACTTCCATCACTCTCTCACCCCCTCTCTGTAAAGGGTTTCTCAAACTCCCTTCAAAAGTTTGAGCTTGGTTTTTGAGCACCTTGTCAAAAGCTCATTGGTGGCAAGACACCTGATCAAAAAATTTGCTTTGGTTTTTGAGCACCTTATCAAAAGCTCATTGGTGCCCAGGACACCTGATCAACTCATCCTGTAGTGGATTCCTACCCAGGGTGGTAGAAGAGTGGATGTACCCAAGTTTAGGGGAACCACTATATTTCCTTGTGTCTTCTGGTTTTGCTTATCTTTATTTTTGTTTCTGGCCTTGATTCTTCTGTGATTAGCTTTTCATTAACTTAGTTCTGTGATTAGATTTTCAACTGCTTCCCTGCTCACTCTTATTACAATAATTGTTGTAAAAAGTTTCAAAGCACCATATACTCTATTCACCCCCCTCTAGAGTATATCAGATCTAGCTGCACTTTCAAACCCAATGTGGTGACAGATATGGAAGAGTTCAATTTTATTTATTTACTTTAGGCTTTCGAGACCTTTTACGTGTGTCGCCTGTGTTTTATGCTTCGTGCTAGTTTCCGGTTAACCTGCTAGGGTATTATTCGACATGGGAGCATCACACTCATTTCTTGTGGAAAGCTTTATCCGGAGAATTGGAGTCAAACCCTTTTCGGCAGACACAGAGCTTAGGGTGTGCATGCCCGATGGGTCTTTCATGACTACCGGGACGAAAGGGCATGTTGGTTGGAGTTTAGACGGAGTTGACTTCATGTTGGTAGCAGTGGTTCTACCAATAGCCGAATTTGATGTGATCTTAGGGATGGTCTGGCATGCAGAGAAGCGCGCCAGAATTGACTTCCTATTTAAGGTGGTGACCCTGAGAAGCGAAGGAAAGGAATAAGTTAAATTTGGGGGCCTCGGTGGAGTGGCCTGCTCCCTGATTTCAGCCATGCAATTGTTGTGGGTAGTTAACCAGGGTGGAGTAGCTTTAGTAGAATTGTTGGAAGTTTACCTTTCCAGGCTCTCAATTGGAGAAGCGCTGGTAGTGGCAGGATTTGAGGATGTGTTTCTTAAGGAGCTTTCTAGAGCAGCTCCTTAGCGGGAGATCGATTTCTCGATTTAGATAGAGCCAGGAGCTAGAACAGAGTCACGTCCTTCTTTTAGCATGACACCAAAGGATTTGGCCAAGCTTAAGGTACAGTTGCAGGAACTATTGTAGCAAGGGTATATTTGACCCAGCTCTTCGCCATGGAGCGCACCCGTGCTGTTCATGAAGAAGAAAGATGGTAGTATGCGATTGTTCAAAGACTACCGAGAGTTGAATAAACTGACCGTTAAGAACAAGTATCCGCTACCATAGATAGATGACATGTTCGACCAGTTGGTAGGGTCGGTGGTGTACTCTAAGTTGGACTTGAAGTCAAGGTACTATCAGTTATGGATTCGAGACGAGTACATACCAAAGACAACATTTGGTACGAGGTATGGCCACTTCGAGTTCTCGATGATGTCGTTCGGGCTGATGAACGCGTCATCGGTATTCATGGATCTGATGAACTAGGTATTTCAGGAGTACTTAAACTCATTTGTAGTAGTACTCATCGATGATATCTTGGTGTACTCCAAATCGGAGGCGGAGCATGAGAATCACTTGAGAGTAGTCTTGCAAGTATTGAGAGAGAATCAACTTTATACAAAGTTCTCGAAATGCGAGTTCTGGTTAGAGAATGTGACATTTTTGGGCCATGTGATTAGTGGTGATGAGGTTGCGGTGGATCCAACGAATGTTGAGGCCATCAGGGATTGGCCAGTTTTGAGCACAGTGGCGAAAGTCAGGAGTTTCCTTGTACTAGCTGGGTACTATAGACGATTTGTGGAAAACTTTTCGCGAATAGCTCTTCCCCTACAACTCTGACTCGTAAGGACCAGAAGTTTGTGTGTACTCAAGAGTGCGATCAAGCGTTTGATACCTTGAAGTAAAGGTTGATGTCAGCTCCAATACTAAGTCTTCCTAAAGGGACTGAAGGATTTTAGATTTTCAGTGACACGTCAGGATGCGGTTTAGGTTGTGTGCTAGTGTAATATGGCAGTGTGATAGCCTTTAGATCTAGATAGTTGAAGGCTCATGAGAGGAATTACCCCGTCCATGACTTGGAGTTTCTGGCGGTATTTTTTGCGTTGAAAATGTGGCGGCACTACGTGTATGGTGCGAAGGTAGAGATCTTCATAGACCACAAAAGCCTGAAGTATCTTCTAGATCAAAAAGACTTGAACATGCGGCAACGCAGGTGGGTATAGTTCCATGGAGACTACGATGTGGCAATTTAGTATACGTCGGGCAAGGCCAACATGGTGGGTGATGCCTTGAGTAGGAAATATTCTAGACAAGGGAATTGGATTGAAGCTCATGATGAGCGGTTGGTGCGAGACTTTGAGTCCCTTGACATCGATTATGTAGCAAGAGGCGAGTCTAGTATGGCTCGATTGAACTGGATAGAGTTGCAGAATGACTTATGCAATCATATCCAGAAGCAATGAATGTGGATGTGGAGTTCTAGCCATTTGTGGTGGAAGCTCAAAAAGGTGAGGGTAGTACCTGGGAGATGATTGATGGAATCTTAAGGAAGGACAGAAGGGTATGTGTACTGCAGTTTGGCAAGATCCGCGAGGGGTTGATGTTTGTGGCTCATTTCACAAAGTACTCCATTCACTTGGGAACCACAGAGATTTACTTGGATATGAAGAAATCCTTTTGGTGGCCTGGTTTGAAGCAGGATGTAGCTTTGTACGTGAGTCAGTGCCAAACTTGTGACTTAGTGAAGGCTGAGTGTAAAAAGTCGGGCGGGTTCCTGAAGCCTCTTCCTATCGCCGAGTAAAAATTTGATGACATCTCTATGGACTTTGTGTATGGATTACCTCAGTCGCAGCAGGGTAACGATGTGATTTGGTCGATCGTGGATCGCTTGACCAAAATGGCTCACTTTATCCCGAATTGGAAGGAGGACAACGTGGAGAAGCTGCTGGAATTATATGTTTGCAATATTGTATGGTTGAACGGAGCTCCAAATAGTATTGTTAGTGATTGTGATGGGCGGTTCACGTCCAAAGACTGATGGTTGGTACAGAAGAGTCTTGGAACAAGGCTCAAGTTTAGTAAGACGTTCCATCCTCAAACTGCTGGTCAAACCGTACTATGGAGGATATATTGAGAATGTGTATCCTCTATTTTGGCAAGAGGTGGGAAGATCACCTTTTCATGGTGGAGTTTGCCTATAATAATAGTTTCCAGGCGAGTATCAAGATGGCCCCATATGAGGCCTTGTATGGAAGGCAGTGTCGAATACCGATGTCAATGATAGAGGCAGGAGACACCAAACTTTTGGGAAAAGAGGCGGTGGCCGATGCTTATGAGTTGGTGCGAACAATTCAGGAGTGCATGAAGGTTGCTCAGGATCGACAAACGAAGTATTTCAATGTGCTCAATAGGAACGTGGAGTTCATGGTAGGAGACTGTATATATCTAAAGATTAAGTTGTTCAAAGGTGTTTCACAGATTAGCCGACTCAAGAAATTGAGTCCGAGGTTTTTGGGGCCGTTCAAAGTTACGGAACATATTGGAGAAGCAGCCTATAGGTTGGCATTGTCCCCAAATCTGAGTGGATTACACGATGTCTTCCATATTTCAGTTCTAAGGAAAGCCTTGGTGGAGACAAGTGTTGTGGTCGAGTCAACGACGGTGTCGGTAGAAGAGGACTTGAGGACGAAAGTCCATCCAATTGGCATGAAGTATTCCGAAGTTCAGCAGTTGTGGAATAAAGAGGTTAAGCTCATGAAAGTGCACTGGGATAACTGCGGTCAAGACGAATACTCTTGGGAACATGAGCAAGAAATGCGGGAGGGCTTCACAGAACTTTTGTTTCAAGTATGCTTTTGTTTGAGTACATGCTAAATTTTAAGGACGCAATTTTTCTAAGGGGGCAGGAGTTGTAACACCCCAATTTTACAGCACTTGAGCCTCAGGAAGCTATCAAGCAATGATAGATAGCTATCGCCCGACAATAGCCTTGTTTCGTCGAGACCAGTCTTTGAGTAGAAAACACTAAGAGCATTGAGTGCTAGCGTGAGACATTAGATAGATACTGCTAGGCGACAACATGGCGTTGAGTGCGCTGAGTAGCAGGCATTGAGTGGAGGCATTGAGTGGTAGGCGTTGAATACATCGAGTGCAAGCAAGAGGCGTTAGCTAGTAACTGATTGGCGTTAGCCTTCATGCATTGAGACGGAAGCATTGAGTGAGCTACCACACAATAATATTTCTACCGCTGGCGGTAACGTGAAATTTTTTCGCCAAGGGCTCGGGAAGCTACCGCGACACGGTAGGTAGTTATCGCTCGACGGTAGCGGACGAGTGCAATTCTATAGATCTATGTTCTGACTGTCTGATTTTGCTTCAATTTTGATCCTATGGCCCAGTACACTCCGTCCAAGGGGCATACGTAGGGCTGAGACACTCTTTCCCCTCATTTCTTCTCATTTTTAGAGTTGAAGTTAGGGTTTTGGGGAGCGAGGGTTTGGAGTAAGAGGAAGATAATCTTTCACCATTGACGAAACTTTGGGGCTCTGATCGTCGATCTGAGGCTAGATTCGTGGAGAGGACTTGAAGGCGTACACTTTCATCCATGCAAATCAAGTTTTCCATGGCTAGGAAGAGGGGTCATAAGGTAACGACACTTCTCCTCTCGGTCTTTAGGATGCGTGCATGGCATCCATTTTTAATCTTGCTTTCTTTTAAGCATTTAGGCATCAGATCTGTCAAATGAGAGGGGTTCGGGTTGCCATGGTTCAAGAGCAACCACCAGGTCGATTGTGTCCGTCCCTGGCATGATGTTGCATTAGAAATCTGCTCCGCTAGTGGATTAGGCATTGTGGGTGAAGCCGAAGTCGCGACCGTTAGTCTGACTTAGTGATGTTGCAAAATGATCCTTAAGGATTTTGCTATAAATCCGTTTGCGTCAAGATACCATTTGTGATGTTTGTTCCTCCTTATTTTCGTGTGAGTATGAATGGCGGATTAGGGCAGGAAAGGCTTTTGATTGTGATGTGCGAAGGCGTGGTTTGTCTCTGTGGTCGGCTGGCTAGCCCGTGACATGCAATTCATGTGTGGAGAGTGTCCCGGCGAGACAAGCCCCCTTCTGTGAAGTTGACGAGAACGCCAAGCTTTGGACAAGTCTGGGTAATGAAGCACACGAGCGGGTGGAGTCAAGCAAGGGTTCTTAACATCAGTTTGTTGTTTGTGAGACGGAATCCTGACGTGAGAAGTCAGAGCTTACAGGTAAGCCCTGGTTTTGAAACTCACGAGCGGGTGGGGCCTTGGCAAGAGTTCCGTGTGGCGGCTTGGATGTCGTTAGGGGAAATTGGAAGTACCCGTGTGTTTGCGGCTTGAACGCCGAGGGGGAAATTGGAAGTACCAGTTTGATGATTTGTGAGGATGTGTTAGATTCATGCACTATAAGGTGTCATGGGTGAAACCCAGGTTTGCATACATGTTGCATAGTATGCCCCTTATTTTGTTAACTGCTCAACATAAAAACGTGTTTTTGTACGAGACATCCAAACCTGTTTTATTGCTCACTATGTTTATGTACATTTACATGCGAAATGCTGACCTGCAGGGTGATGGAGTGCCTCGGGGTCCTCAAGGGACGACCGTGATGGGATGTGTTGGTTACATATTTGAGGTCAGCCTTTGCTAACCCATGTTACAACATATTTTTACAGGGTAAGGATTGCAAGCAAGAGCAAGCTTGCCGGACAAAAAAGCCTAAGCCTCATGAAGTGAACTTTTTGTTTGTTTTATTGAGTGCTATGATTGGTGCATTATGTTTCTGGCTTGCATGCCGAGGTAGCCTAGGAGTGACAAGGCACGTTGCTCTGTTTGTGGCTGTAGTTTCATTTTCTGGATAATTGGTTATTGTAAGGCCTTAAGACCATTTTGATACTCCTTTAGTAGTGGATAACTTCTTGTTGGCACTTTGTTCTCTTGTTTATTTTTGAGTTTTGAGTTTGCTAGTTTTATATCATCTTATAATACTTAAGCTGTGGAGTATGTATGTTGTGGGGCTCCGGCCGGACCCATATTATACAGTCATTATAGGGGAGGCGTTACACCCATTTGGTTCTGATCATATTGTGTCCTTTGGGTCTTGGTACTAGCTCCCAAACTTTGCACCTCTTGAATTTATTGAGATCTTCTTCTTTTGCAATGATCCATCAAGCTCCTCTATTTGCTTCTTCAAATTTCTTTGGCCTGACCTGCGAATGAAAGTGCAAAATTTCGTTAGTTGTACCTCTTCTTGTTCTTACTCCATCATGAGGGTCTCTAATGATCTGATCAACTGGATAATCTCTTGAGTTTCTGATCACTAAATACCTCGCATCCTCTAGGCCATCAGTAGGTTCCGCTACTTCTATTGCATGTTCTTTAATTTGTTGGTGCTCTTCATCTTGAAGTTCTTCTTCCACCAAGCTTGGAATGTTGACCTTGACTGAGCTTAGAGAAGTTTTCCTTTTCATTTTCTTCCAAGCTTAACTCTTTTAACCTTGTACTCATTTCTTCAATAAATATATTAGAAGAGCTGCTATGAAGCATTCTTGTCTCATCAAATACAACATTTAAGGTTTCTTCTACCACCAGGGTTTTCTTATTGAAAATCCTATATGCCTTACTATGGCTACTATAGACTACGAAAATATCTTCAAAACATTTTTCACTAAACTTAGTTTTGTAGTATTTCTCAGTATTAAGTACAAAACATTTACTGCCAAAAATTCTAAAATAAGACACAGTTAGTTTCATGCCCTTCAATAGTTCATAAGGCATCTTACGGTGGTTCTTGTTTATGAGTGCTCTGTTTTGCACGTGGCAAACAGTGTTGACGGCCTCTGCCCAGAAATACAATGGTAAATAAGAATCATTCAACAAAGTTTTGCATGCCTCTGTGAGAGTTCTATTCTTTCTCTCAGCGACTCCATTTTGTTGTGGAGTGTGAGGAGAGAAAAACTCATGAAATATACCTAGGCTTTAATAGAATTTTGTCATGCCACCAGATTTAAATTCTGTTTCATGGTCACTTCTGATTTTGACCACAGAGTAGTTCAATTCATTCTAAATTTGCCTAACAAAACAAGTGAAGGAATAATATGTATCTGACTTGTGTTTCAGAAATAACACCCATGCAAATCGTGAGTAATCATCAACAATAACCAACGTGTAAGCTTTACCTCCTAAAATACGAATTTGAAAGGGACCAAATAAGTCCATATGGAGCAGATATGAACATCTGGTAGAATCTTTGCCAACGATCCTCTTAAAGGTAGCCATTCTCTGCTTGCCCATTTGGCATGAGTGACAAGGTCTCTCTTTAACGTACTTAATAGTATGAGCATCACGCACTAAGTTGTGAGAAAATAATATATTAATAGTTTTGAAATTAATATATACTAATCTATTGTGTTATTGTTCACAGAGAGACGCACTATATTTGCTAAAAACCACACTGGTGTAGAAAGGTCTAAGCAAAGAAAATTCAAACGTAAAATATTTCGATTCCGAGTGCCTATTAAGATAGTTTCTGAGCTATCAGACAACTTTATCAGGACCTTATCCTTGTAGAACTCTACCATATAGCCTTTGTCACATAATTGACTTATGCTAATGAGATTATGTTGTAATCCCTCAACATATGGCACGTCCGTGAAAGATACTATACCATTAGTAATCATAATGTAGCCTTTTGTGTTTCCCCTCTCTGAACCGCCAAAAATGACTTTTGGACCATTCTCAACTGGTGTATACTCTTGAAGGAGACTTCTTGTCCCGGTCATATGCCGAGAGCATCCGATGTATAAATACACAATAGGCATTTTGTTGGCTTTTGGATATACCTGCATTTACAAACTAATTTTACTTAGGAACCCAAACAAATTTGAGTCCTTAGTTTCGGGTTAGCATGATATCATTGGGGGTGTTAACATTGCAAGTGGTCGTTCTTGCAGTGTTAACTAGTGGATTCTTACAGTTCATGGGGTTAAACTAGAAATCGATGGCAAAGTGACCAACCTTGCCATAACACCAACATTCAAACATGTTATATCTTCTTTTATTCTCCTGCTTTACCTTTTGAATGGGAGGTCTAATAGGAGCTACTGACTTCGAAGACAAAGCCTAATGAGATCATCAAACACATGGCTTCTTCTCAAGTTGTTTTTCAACAACAGGTTTTGCCTTTCGTGCTTTCTTAGCCCTCGATCCATGAACATACGGACACTAATCCTTAAGGATGATTTCTTCATGAGGAGATTTTACATCACTCATTCTGAAATCTCTAGGGCGACTCTATTTTCAGAAGTTTTTGTTAGGTTCAACATATGTCGGCATAGAAAAGTGACTATAGGATGCCTCAAAGTCATACTTGTTTGTAGCGAAGATGACTTTCTTGAAGGTAGTTTGACTTTGAGGGGGTTTCCCTTTACCCTTAATGGATTTGTGTCCCACTCCACTCTCCTTCTTGGGAGCAGAAAATCCATCGATAAGAGGAAGGACAATGCTGGGATTCGAGAAGCTTGCTACAAGCTTCTTCTCACGTAAAACCCTTTCTTTTAATTCATCGATGACTTTCTCTTTCAGACATACTTGTTCAGTAGAGGTCAGGAGTTCCTCCTTCAAGGATTGGACTTCGTGTTGGAACATGTGTTCTGCATCTCTTGCTTTGAGAATAACAAATCTCAGTTTGTATTTGATCATGTATGTTGTGTGTTTATAGTGTGCAGGTTTACAAATGTGAAGAATGAAAGAATCCAGTACTTGCACCTACCGCCACGCGGTAGTCATTACCGTCGGGCTGTAGCTAGAATTAATGGATAGAGTGCTTGGGATTCTACCGCATCGGGATAGTCCTACCGCTGGGGCTAACTTAAAGATTAATTCAACATGGCCATCGGTAACCTACCGCTAAGCGCTAACTATACCGCTTGGCGGTAACCCACTCAACGCTCCAAGGCATTGAGTGCGTTGAGACAGAACTACGGCCGAGCGCTAGTTTGGTATAGCTCCGCGGTAACCCACTCAATTGATGGCGCGGCCCCTCCAACACGTCCTGATGATGACCCGGTTGCTGCGGCCCCTCCAACACTTCCTGATGATGACCCGGTTGCTGCGGCGCAACAAGTTAAAGATTTGCGGCGTCATGACAACGCCACGGACGCTAACGGAAAGCTGCGATACAACCTCCGTCCGCGGCGCGCAAAGCTTGCTTAATAATTCTACTTAGTTTAATTTTAATTGCTTAAAACATTTGGCTTGTATTATTTTTATTTTCATGTTGGTGTGCTATTAAACCCTTGGTGTGTATGTAACCGCCCGGATGGATGAGATTTCATCTCCATCATGGATGGTTGGATCTCTTTTGTAACTCCTATTTAAAGGAGGCTATTATGATGAGTTACACATTGGAAAAAGAAACCTAAAGAAACCCCCCTTGAGGAATTTCGGCCACCATGGTGGAAGCCATAGCCACCTCCTCCCCTTTGGTGTGAAGCCAAGCCTTGCCTCCTCCATCCCCGTTCGGTGCGACTCCGGCGTGGCTTCTCTCGGTGCGACTCCGTGGAAGAAGGAAGCAGCCCCTTCGGTGTGAAACCGGTGGAACCGTGGAGAGAGTGATTCTCCCACAAATATTGTGTGATCTTCTTCCTGGTTGGGTAATCTCTTCCCTATCTTTGTGTTTCTTGCTGTGAGAATTTTGTGGAGGTTATTCATCCGTCTTTTCCGTGATTTTAAAGTGTTTTTCGCTTGCAAATCTGAATCGAACGTTGCTATTGACCCTCTTGTTTTCCGGATTGGAAGATCCGCTAGAGAACAAACTAGGCCAAGCCTTGACTTGTTCTCCAAGATTGGGCACGCTTTGGTGCTAACAAGGGAGTTAATCTCAACTTGTTCTTGATCCCTCCTTATCGTTTACCGCCGCTCCTAAATATATTTTTGCTGCGATTGACGGCTTATTGTGAAAAGAATAGATGCTTGTGTAGGTGCGGTGAGATGTGTGCTTGTTGGAGAGGTAGGTCCTAAGGTCGTGGTATCGAGTCCGGCTAGGCGCGAGTTGTGTGCTTGTTGGAGAGTAGGTCCTAAGGACGTTGTATCGAGTCCCGTATTTTGAGAGCCAACCGACCCCTTTTCGTTCGCTTTTGGTCGGAGCACTCTCCTTTTTTTCTATGTTCTGTGATGGGTACCCGCCGTTAGCGTAAGCACGTCCATCTCACAAACATCCCTACACCAATTTGGTATCAGAGGCGGTCGTTTCAACTTTCACGTTGCAAACATCCTCTCTGCGTTCCTTGTTAGAGATCCGATCGTTAGAACTCAAAAAAATTATTTTCTGTGGTCTGCAAATAGCGGGCTGAAATCTTTATTTTTCAGCAAAATTTCAAAAATAAAATTTTTTAACGATCTACGTGTTATTCACAACGGGAGTATATAAAAATATCTTATTTTCAATATAGCTTCCGTCCTAGGAAAATTCATCTTGCCTGGGACCTCCCAAACCTGAATGCGCACTAGGCTAGGAACGGAGTACGCAACCCCGTCTACGTCTAGGATGGCTGCGAACGAGCATGGTGATCCCAACACCGAGGCTATAGCAGGTCTTCGTGCCGAAATGACAGAGCTTAGGAACGCCTTAGCCCAGATCCTACAAAATCAAGCAAGGCCACCCCCACCTCCCGTTAATGCTGCGCAGCCCAACCGGCACCAACCGAACTTTGATTCGGATTCTGAGGGAAACTCTCCCCGTATGCCCCCTCGAGAACCCCGCCCCGAGCGAGGCTTTGATATCACGAGGGCTATCAAGATAGATGCCCCCACCTATGATGGCATGGGAGATCCCCAGATCTTCCTCCATTGGGCTATAGACATGGAGTGCTATTTCGAATGGCACAACCTCACGGACCCCCAAAAGGTTCAAGTTGCCAGGATGAAATTAATGGGACGTGCCAAAACCTATTGGCTGAATGAAGAACGTAGGTTAGGAGCTGGGCACGGGGTCCCACGCATTGGATGGGCTGTTATGAAGAACCTGCTAGCCGATCAGTACGTTCCCGCGTACCATCGGACGCAAATGTTCGATGAGCTTGCCACCCTTCGGCAAGGCTCAATGTCTGTTGCTGAATATATGGGAGAACTTAAGGACCGTATGGTACGATGTGACCTTCGAGAGATCCCCGAAGTAACTTTATCTAGATTTCGAAAGGGACTTCACCCCGACATTCAGCGGAAACTCTTGCGTTATGGTCACACGGACTTGAATACGACTTTCAATGCCGCCTTGGACATTGAAAAGAACCTAGCATCTAAAGCTCACTCCCGTTATTCTAATGCGAAGAATAAGTCCACCGCTGGGGCATCTTCTTCCACTTTTCCTGATAAAGGAAAATTTAGATCCTCCGAGTCGAAATCCGTTGTGATTACCGCAAGAAATACCAAGAACCCCGCTAGTGAGCGTATCCCTGTTGGAAAGGTTAGCAAGGCTAACACCACTTGTTACTCATGCGGTGTTCAAGGCCACTATGCCTACGAATGCCCCACCAAGACGAAGGCCATAGCCTTACTAGAGTCCACTACCGACCCTGACGACTATGTCCATGAGGCCGAAGAGGAGAGCGACCTTGACGGAGTCCCTAGTGACTTGGAGGACGATCACCGCCTTATGGTGATGCGTTGCATTATGACCACTCCTCGTCCTGTAGACGATTGGAAGAGGACGAGCATCTTTTCCCTGATCTTTAAGAGTGGAGAAAAACTTTGCAAATTAGTTATTGATGGTGGTAGTTGCGTAAACGCTGTTTCTGAGAATGCCGTTAAGCGTATGTCCTTGACTGTCGAGCCGCACCCGACCCCCTACCAGGTCGCTTGGATTAGTAAGGTTACTATTAAGGTTACCCAACGATGCCTAGTCCCCCTGTCTTTCAAATCCTACTCGGATGAGGTTTGGTGCGACGTCCTACCAATGGACGTTTGTCATGTGTTATTAGGCCGCCCTTGGCTATATGACCGTGATGTGACGCACTATGGTCGTGCCAACACTTATGAGTTTAAATTCAATGGCAAGATCGTCACCTTGAGACCGACTGTGCCAAAAGAGCCGGTAGTGTTGGCTAAGGATACCACCATCCCAGCTGAGAGGAAAGCCTTGAGTTTAGTTGGTAGGAAGGAATTTGTGAAGGATCCCTTTATTGGGGGAATAATGTACGCTCTTGTACTTCTGAGTGAAAAAACTGACGGTGGCGTGTTGGAAGATTTACCCCGAGAGCTACGGGTATTGTTGGATGAGTTTAGGGATGTATACCCGGAGGAGTTGCCTTCGTCGTTACCACCGCTTAGAGATATACAACACGCAATAGACCTTATCCCCGGATCGTCCTTACCCAACCAACCACACTATAGGCTTAATCCAACTGCCCACATAGAGTTACAAACCCAGATAGAGGAGTTGTTAAATAAGGGATTTATTAGGACGAGTATGAGCCCATGTGCTGTCCCTGCTCTTCTTGCCCCTAAGAAGGATGGCACCTGGCGCATGTGTGTTGATAGCCGAGCTCTCAACAAAATTACTATAAAATATAGGTTTCCAATTCCGCGACTAGATGATCTCTTGGATGTCCTATCGGGTGCCACTATCTTCTCTAAACTGGACTTACGGAGTGGTTACCACCAAATCAGGATCCGAGAGGGGGATGAGTGGAAGACGGCGTTCAAGTCTAAGGACGGGTTGTATGAATGGCTTGTGATGCCCTTTGGGCTATCCAATGCCCCCAGCACCTTCTCCCGGATGATGACGCACATCTTTAGGCCATATATGGGGAAGTTTGTTGTAGTGTATTTTGATGACATCCTAGTGTTTAGTACCTCCCCCGCCGAACACCTCTCTCACATCAAAGTAGTCCTCTCCACCTTAAGGACTGAAACCTTATATCTAAATCTAAAGAAATGCACGTTTTATGTTTCGGAGGTTGAATTCTTAGGTTATATAGTTGGCTCTGAAGGAATTCGTGTTGACCCAGGAAAGGTTCAAGTGATTAGAGACTGCCCCGAGCCCACTAGCCTTCGTGAGGTGCGTAGTTTCCACGGGTTAGCTACCTTTTATCGTCGTTTCATGCGTGATTTTAGTAGCATTATGGCACCCATTACGGACTGCATGAAGAAAGGAGAATTCACATGGTCCAAATCCGCCACGTTTGCATTCCATCGTATTAAGGAGCTTATGACCGAAGCACCGGTGTTACGTCTCCCTGACTTCACCAAGGTCTTCGAGCTTACTTGTGATGCATCTGGCGTAGGGATTGGAGGTGTCTTGAGTCAAGAGGGTCACCCGGTTAGTTATTTTAGTGAGAAGTTAGCGGGTGCCAAATTAAATTATTCCAATTATGATAGGGAGTTTTATGCGGTCATTAGATGTTTGCATCATTGGAGGCACTACCTCCTTCATAAGGAGTTCGTGATCCTCTCTGATCATGAAGCGTTGCGATTCATCAATGGTCAGCACAAAATCAGCCCGCGCCACGCTAAATGGGTATCCTTCTTGCAAGAATACACATTTACTCTCAAGCACCTTAAGGGGACCGACAATCGAGTTGCCGATGCACTCAGTCGCCTCACCCTCTTACTTTCCTCCATGCAAGTCCACGTGGTAGGGTTCGAGCGCATAAAGGATGAATACGCCACATGCCCTGATTTTCAGGAGCCATACTTATCAGCCCAGGATAGCTCTCCCACGACCATCACGGCCTATTCACTTAGAGACGGATACTTATTCAAACACGGAAAATTGTGTATCCCCCACTCCTCTTTGCGACTCCACATCATTTGGGAGTTACATAGTGGTGGCTTGAGTGGCCACTTTGGCAGAGACAAAACGATAACGCTCGTGGAGGAGAAATTCTTTTGGCCTAAACTAAAGGCGATGGTTGGGAAAGTTGTGAGCAGTTGCCGTACGTGCCAAGTTTCTAAAGGTACTAAGTCCAATGTAGGTTTATACACTCCGCTACCTATTCCGTCCGTCCCGTGGGAAGACGTGAGCATGGACTTTGTATTAGGCCTTCCCCCCACCCTGCGACGTCATGATTCTATACTCGTTGTTGTGGATAGGTTCTCCAAGATGGCGTACTTCCTCCCCTGTAGTAAGACCAACGACGCCTCTCACATTGCGAAACTGTATTTTAAAGACGTCGTTAGTCATCGTGGCGTTCCGAAGACTATTGTCTCAGATAGGGACGTCAAGTCCACTAGCTACTTTTGGAAAACCTTGTGGGTTCTTATGGGCACAAAATTATTATTCTCCGCGGCTTATCACCCACAAACTGATGGCCAGACGGAAGTAGTCAATCGGAGCCTAGGAAATCTTCTTCAATGTCTCGTGAGAGACCATAAAGGCACTTGGGATTTACTGCTTCCACATGCACAACTGGCTTACAATAATTCTAAAAATCGGTCCACGGGTATGTCTCCGAATGAAATTGTCCACGGGTATAAGGCCCCTGTGCCACTTGACTTGGTCCCCTTACCTCCCACATACAAAACAAGTCAATTTGCACAATCCTTTGCCCAACATATTCACGACTTACATGCACGTATACGAGCTACCTTGACTGCTCAATATGAGTCTTATCAAGCGCACGCTAATCTACATAGGAAGGTGTCACACTTTAAGGTCGGCGATCTGGTTTTAGTACGGTTAGTTCCCGAACGAATGCCAACTGGCACCGTTAAAAAGTTAGCTCCAAAACGCGCCGGTCCTTTTCGGATTATCAAGAAGCTAGGTGACAACGCTTTCGTTTTGGATTTGCCTGCTGAATGGGGTATCTCCCCTATTTTTAATGTCTCGAATTTGACGTTGTTTGTTGCGCCTCCACAAGAGTTGGTTTCTTTGTCGTCTTCTCCCTCCACTGAAATTTCTAATGGGTTGGGGAGTGGTAGTTTGGATGATCTCTCTCCTCCGGTCCCCGCAGGTATAACATCGGATGGTACGTTGCCTTCTTTTATTCCTACTGCTGACATGTTTCCCAGGTTTCCCAAGATGTTTCTCCATCCAGATATGATACTCGCTGCTGAGCCACTTACTACTCCTGACGGTACTACCTACCGCTTCCTCATCCGTTGGCGTGACCGCCCACCGTCGGACGACTCATGGGTACTCGCGACAGAGCTTCAACGTTTGGATGTCGAGCTTCTCCGCCGTTTTCTATCAGCCCATGCATCGGAGATGCGCGATTTTGAGTGGGGGAGGATTGATGGCGCGGCCCCTCCAACACGTCCTGATGATGACCCGGTTGCTGCGGCCCCTCCAACACTTCCTGATGATGACCCGGTTGCTGCGGCGCAACAAGTTAAAGATTTGCGGCGTCATGACAACGCCACGGACGCTAACGGAAAGCTACGATACAACCTCCGTCCGCGGCGCGCAAAGCTTGCTTAATAATTCTACTTAGTTTAATTTTAATTGCTTAAAACATTTGGCTTGTATTATTTTTATTTTCATGTTGGTGTGCTATTAAACCCTTGGTGTGTATGTAACCGCCCGGATGGATGAGATTTCATCTCCATCATGGATGGTTGCATCTCTTTTGTAACTCCTATTTAAAGGAGGCTATTATGATGAGTTACACATTGGAAAAAGAAACCTAAAGAAACCCCCCTTGAGGAATTTCGGCCACCATGGTGGAAGCCATAGCCACCTCCTCCCTTTGGTGTGAAGCCAAGCCTTGCCTCCTCCATCCCCGTTCGGTGCGACTCCGGCGTGGCTTCTCTCGGTGCGGCTCCGTGGAAGAAGGAAGCAGCCCCTTCGGTGTGAAACCGGTGGAACCGTGGAGAGAGTGATTCTCCCACAAATATTGTGTGATCTTCTTCCTGGTTGGGTAATCTCTTCCCTATCTTTGTGTTTCTTGCTGTGAGAATTTTGTGGAGGTTATTCATCCGTCTTTTCCGCGATTTTAAAGTGTTTTTCGCTTGCAAATCTGAATCGAACGTTGCTATTGACCCTCTTGTTTTCCGGATTGGAAGATCCGCTAGAGAACAAACTAGGCCAAGCCTTGACTTGTTCTCCAAGATTGGGCACGCTTTGGTGCTAACAAGGGAGTTAATCTCAACTTGTTCTTGATCCCTCCTTATCGTTTACCGCCGCTCCTAAATATATTTTTGCTGCGATTGACGGCTTATTGTGAAAAGAATAGATGCTTGTGTAGGTGCGGTGAGATGTGTGCTTGTTGGAGAGGTAGGTCCTAAGGTCGTGGTATCGAGTCCGGCTAGGCGCGAGTTGTGTGCTTGTTGGAGAGTAGGTCCTAAGGACGTTGTATCGAGTCCCGTATTTTGAGAGCCAACCGACCCCTTTTCGTTCGCTTTTGGTCGGAGCACTCTCCTTTTTTTCTATGTTCTGTGATGGGTACCCGCCGTTAGCGTAAGCACGTCCATCTCACAAACATCCCTACACCATCAATGCTCCAAGGCGTTTAGTGCATTGAGACCACACTACTGCCGGGCACTAGCTTGGTACTGTGCCACGGTAACCCACTCAATGTTCAAAGGCGTCGAGTGCGTTGAGATGAACCTACCGCCGGGCGCTACCTTCTACCGCGTCGCGCTAGCTTGTAAAGAAGGAAAATATTTATTTTAAATATCTTTCCAAACTTGCAGGACAGCTGTCATCTCGAAGAGAGCGAACCTACCGCCGGGCGCTAGTTCTACCGCCAGCGGTAGCGTATTTTCTTAAAGACGAAGGGAGTCAGAGTTCTATCAATCCTAGGGTTCGGCTGCCTCTTCGTGGTCCATTCCACCGTCTCCGTCGAAGGATAAAAAAACCTCCTCCCTCCCGATCGTGCATGAAGATCTCTGACAAGCCAAGGACTACAATGACTACGAGGAGTTGTATTGTTGCAAGCACATGAAGAAAAGGAAGGATTTTGTTCTCTGGATGTTACCGCCACACCATAACTAGTTACAGCCCCCCGGTAGCTTCCTGTAATGTCTTTTCTATTTAAAACAACCCGAACTTGAGTTTTGTGCGATAGTTTTTCACGAAATTCGAAAGGGGAGTTCGCCCTAGCCGTGTAAAGGGAAGGGAGGGGTCATCCCAACTCATTAAGGAGGAGAATTCTTTAGAGGACATCAAAAGGAATTCATGCACAAGGATTGAAGGCTACCAACATGATGATCAAGAATCCTTCATCCTAAGTTTCACTTGAAGGATCCTCACTATGAAAAACTCTCATCAAGCACACACCTTCACGGAGCTGAAGAACATCAAAGAGGAAGACTCTCAAGCCACAAAGATCGAACCTTTGCAAGTGAATCGTCATCAATAAAAAGGGTTCTAGTTAGAGGGGAGTTTTCTCTTATTCCTGTATTTTACTTTGTACTCCTATTGTCTAGTTGTTTGGGTGAGGGAAATTTACCTTTAGTGTCGTCGAAATCCGGGAAGGATTTCATGGAAAATCGACCGGAGGGTCGTCGGAATTCGGGAAGGATTCTGTAAGAAATCGTCCTGGGGAAGGGACGTCTAGATTGGGAGATCTAGCGGGTCTCTAAGACCCTTCCTTACATGGAGGTGAAGTGCCAGCTCGAAGACCTTTCTTGGAGGGAAATGGAGAGAGCCAACCAGCCCGAGTAGTGGGTCGGTATAGAAAACAAAACGAGATTTCATTTTCACCACCTCCGATCTCTGATATCATGGAGATCAAGATTTTGCAATTAATAAAACATATTATTGATTCTGTTTTAATAAATTTATTTGTGCTTTAATTCTATGAATATTATTCTGGGTGTTCTCTGATGAATCTTTAAAGTCGGTGTATTACTCCAAAGGGAAATTTGGCCAGGAAAATGAGGTCTGTGGCTGACCGCCGCGCGCTAACAATTTAGCGCCCCGCGGTATCTTCCAGAACTAGTTTTTCTAGATAAAATATTTTAAATTTCAAATAACGCTCGAAACCATATTCACCCTCCTCTAAGGTTGTCCACTAGTCCAACAAGTGGTATCAGAGTCAGGTTATTCCAAAATGGTTTCACCACCGGGAATAATGGCCAACATCGATCGCGAATCGACTAGGAGGGATGAAAAAGTGTACACAGAAAATTTGTTAGCACCGCCTCTATTTATAGGATTGAATTATAACAAATGGAAAACTCTAATGAAGAAATTTCTTATATTATTAGATATAGAAGTTTGGAACATGACTTATATCAAACCCCCAAATAATTTAAATAAGCATGAATGTCATTTAAATGCCAAAGCTATGAATAGTCTATTTTGTGGGTTTGGTCAAGATATTTTCAAACTAATCTATATGCTTCCTACTACATATGATATGCGGAAATTTCTTGAGTTAACATACAGTCCTCTTTCTGAAGATGACGAGTCAGAGCAATTTATCATGGATCCAAGTGAAGAACCAAATAGAAACTTGCTCTTGGAGAAGGACATGGCAATCACATCACGTGAAAGGGAGGTTGAAATCTCAACCATGGATGAGGCAACACACAGAGAAGTCAAAGACACTCAAAGCACCAATCTGGCTTCATCTAAGAGCACTGTAAGAAAATCGAATTCCCTTCGTATATGCAATTCCATATTACATTGATTGTGCTAGATAGGAAAAACTGTAGAATTAAGAAATTGACGAGTATTAATTCAAAGCTACGTTCAGAAAATAACCGCTTAAAAGCATGTGTTAATGTAGAACCCACCATGGCTATATCTAGTTCGCATGTTTTCTCTTTAGATAACATTTCTACACCTTATATAGATTATAATGAATTAAAAGAATATATGGTTCTTGAAAAAGAGCTCCGTTTTGCAAAGGAATAAAATGATAAATTATGTTTAGAAAAGTCATCGTTGAAAAGTGATTGTGTTGGATACAAGATTTATAAAACTAAAATTAAAGAGATGGATGAGACTTTTGAGGAATACAAAAATAAGTACGAATCTCATATAGAATCTCTTGTCTCCACTCTTAAAAATAGTGTAATCGCGTACAACAAGCTATACATAATCTTAAAATTAAAAATAATGAATTAATTACAAAAATCAACATGCTTAAGGAAATTATGTTTAAAAGCTCACAACACGCAACTCCTAAGTTTCAAGCAAAACTTGAAAGCATGTTGAATATGAATGGTCATATAATAACTGAGTAAATCAAAGGGAGTAGAAACCCCAAACTCATGCAGGTGAAACTATTAAACATACAAATCACCTTCACCTGCGAAAACAAATTACTCCCTTCTTAAAACCGAATGAATTTAAATTTCCTTTTAAAAATTAGTACTCTATGAGTCCCTATGTTAAGCGAAATAATCTTAACCTGAAGAACTATGTCAATATATTTAAACCTCTGATGCAATATTGTTCAACTTAAGTTTATCACATAAGGACTCGTAGAAATCTAACTAGAAATTTGCAACATAAAAATAACATTAAGCCAAAGTATGAGTGGAGGCCCATCATTCAAAATAGCGCACCTATTCCACTCAAAAGGGCCCATTCATTGTTATCTCTCCAAGGTGTATCACGTTATGTTTGGGTACCCAAAGGAACCGTCACCTCCGGCTCCTTTTGGATACCAAAATCTTTTATCCATCAGTATCCACCAATTGCGTGAAGTAGAAACTAATCAAACCAAAATTACTCGATTATCTACTTCACGATATGCTCAATGTTCTTTCTATTGTTACTATTTTGTTTTTGTTTTCTTTTGTTTTTGTTTTTTTGCCAACATGCCATGAACACTGTAGATACTTTATTTGCTATATGACTTTCTCATATTAGGATTAAAGATAAATCAATCTAACTAAATAAATTGGAATAAAGTCATATAATATTTAAGTGACCATAATTTACCTTTTTATCATAATTCTATCACGTTGTCTTAGTATGCCTGCGACCATTCACCCATTTTGTATGTCTCGTAATAGCGGGGGCGTAGGTGTGTGCTTTAGCAATGTTAACCTGTAAACCACGTCTTGTCCTTAACCGGGGAGGGTTCCAGTGGGTCCTTGTGTGGCGCTGGGGGGAAGAGTGTTAGGTTGAGTGGGTTTTTCTGTGTGCACATGGGATTAACACCCCACCCTATAACATTTATGCAGCTCCTCATGATCATCTGTCACTTAGTATGGGGTGAGGGTGTATACATATAACATTGGTATTGGACTATTGGGCATACTTAGGATTCACATATCCACTGCATGAACATTGTTTCACTTATCATGCACGTTATATTCATGCACTATAATCTATCAAGCTATCCTGTGTTTGCATCATATAGCTTTTTGAGCCCTCATGTTTTTAGAAAAAGACAAGTATTTTTTAAATATATATATATGATTATAAAATAATTTTAAAGGACAAAAAAATTTATATATCTCTTTGTGTGTTTATTGTTTTGTATTTTTATTAAAAAAATAAAAAATATATTATAAAAACTACTTATTATTCATTGTCATTGTCAAGGATGAATACATTCTATCAAATAAAGATTAAATACAATATTTGATTTAACTGTCAAGTTTCTTAAAACATTGCTTTGGTTATATCATGCCTTGAATATTATCTTATTATGTGCAATGAAATTGAATATAAAAAACATATGTAGGATTGCTTAATGTGTCTCTAAGTATGAGAAATATTTTATGTTTGATAATGATTCTATTCACTCACCTATTTTGATAACCTACATGTGATTTTAATCTTATACCTGCATGATTGTGTAGTGTAACAATATAATAATTAAAATGCATAAATAGATTATCTGCAATACACTGAATTGATTATTTCAATTCTTTGTTTTTTCATGCGCCTATTCATTGGAGAAAGGTGTCTTTACAAAAATTATTATTGTTTGCGCAGTAAGTGAATTCATATTCCTTTGTCACTAACATAAAAATCAAATAAAAATTGATGAGGAATACTCCACCAAGCACTACTCACCCTCCTGATAAGTCTTAATAAGCATTGTGAGGTTGAGCAACTTGGAAAAAGAATTGTAAAGTATCTTGTTGCAAACAAATTTTTTCACCATTTCTCTTAGTACACCGGATCACAAAAATAAAAACAACACTAAAAATGGCATAAATGTGATTCCCCAAGCACTACTCTACTCCCTGATAAGTTTTAATAAGCACTGTTTATGTAGAGCACCTTGGTAGTTGTACTTCTTACTCATGTGCATTGAAAAATAGTGGAAGTAATATTATATTTGTACTTTAAATATTGTGGTTTTTCATTATATATGTCATGTGTTTTTATTAATTCACTTGTATACTTTATCAAAACACTATTTATACACATCATTATTTCTCATAAAACTTTTACTCATGAGAATTGGATCATAATACATACCTATACTATTAACCCCGAAATCTGCGATCCTTCCCAAAGGGAGCCAGCTCGCTCGTCACGGCCTGCCCCGAGACCCTCCTGGAGGCCGTGGTCCCCTGGTTTGGGCGGACAGAATTTTTTTTCCGCTCAGACCGCACGACCTGCGCGGTCTCAACGGTCTGACCCCCCAGGCCGCGCGCCTTCCCTTGGTCGGCAGGGTCCGCGGACTTCTTGCGCAGTCCGCCTCTGCAGGCTTCCCCCCTTTTCAGCTTAACCACAAGGTTGTTTCCGCAGATCCCTCTCTACCGGACTCAACTTCCTGTCCGCACAAGCCGGCAACAGGTCGCTCAGTCCTTGCCACCAGCTACATGGGCAGCCGACTCCTCCAGCTCGCCTACAGAGTGCGGACTCCAACTCTGGCTACCCGCCAAGACCAGCAACCTCCAAGTAGCTCGCAAGCTGGGCGAACTCAAAGTGTGATCAAGACTTCCAGTCCACCTCCATTGGTGAACCACAACAGCCTCAACAGCCAGGCTTTCCATCTCCAACATATGCAGACTCAACTTCGCAGCAGCCGCGGACTCGGCGGACTCGGCGGACTCTCCTCGCAGTCCGCCCTTCCCTTAGCCAGCACCAGCTTCTCGGCAGCAGCGAGTTCTATTCCTCCTCAGTCCGCAGGCCTGTCGCAGACTCAGCCAGTAGTGGTAGCTTCCTCCTTAATCCGCAGCATTCGTGTGGACTCCGTCAGCAGTCACGGACTTTTTCCAGTCCGCCACTCAGCAGGTCCTTCAGAGAGTAGTCGCAGTCCACATATCTTAGTGTGGACTCGCTAGACTCTGCGGGAACTCTGCTGCCCGCACCCCTTGCAGCTCGCTCAGTTCAACAGTGGCGGACTCCGCGGATTCTCCTCGCAGTCCGCCACATAGCTTCCAGCATCCGCCACCCCAGCAGTTGGCGGACAGTTCCAGCTCGGCAGTGACGGACTCCGCGAACTCGCATCGCAGTCCACCACTAAGTATCTCTTCTCGCCAACATCAGCATAGGCTTCAGTACTAAGTCCCAGTCTGCGTGGCCTGTTGCGGATTGGACAGACTCCGTCTCCATCTCGCTCAAGTTACCGTCTCACCAGGGGTACGTCACCGCAAGCCGTTACCTCCTCGGGCCTATAAATAGCCCCCCATGCCTCGCATGTAGGGGAATCGCAGCATCAAGGATCGCCGCCGGAGGGTCGTCGCCAAAGTGTTCATGCGGACTCTGATTCTCAGACCGCATCCGGCTCTGCGGCCTTAGTCGCGCGGCCTGCCGTCCTGGATTTCCAGTCCGCGCGGTCTGCTTCCTTTGCTTAACCGCTCGGCCTGCCAACTTTGATCTTCAGTCCGCGTGGCCTCCTCTGGCATTCTTCTCCCTTAGCTGCCAGCTTCCTTTTGTACCCCTTTATTTCTTTGTTGTAAAGGAGTATTAACAAGCTTGTAACTCTCGCTATTAATAAAAGGAAAGCCCGTCGCAAGAGTGGAATTCAAGCCGCTGTGAGAGAAGTCTGTTGTTGCCACTGCTAGCGGCCCCTTCTCTTTCCATTCTTCCTAGCTCAGCTCAGCTCTTCTCGGCAACCAACCTGCAAGCACAACCGTCATATTAACCTTCTGCTCGACAGCTCCTGTTAAACCTCCTCCTCTCTTGATCGACCTTCACTGTTGATCAAGCCTCTCTTCTATCCCCGTAACCTCCTTGACAAGCTGTTTGCTCCACTCTCGAGCACTCAGAAGCTTCCTTCTCCTCTATCCCCGCAACCTCCTTGACAAGCTATTTGCTCCACTCTCGAGCACTCAGAAGCTTCCATCTCCTCTATCCCTGCAACCTTCTCATTCCTCCTCTCCTAGCCTGTGAGACAGAACACTCCCTCCGTGTTAGCTGTGCCCCGGTGCTGTTTTCGCGCATCAACATATACTATTCTCTAAGATCATAAGTAAATACACTAGATAGCAAAGCATGACCGCTATAATGTTTATTTTTTACTTGAGATGCAAATCAGCTTACATTGTGGTTCATATCTCTCTCTGATATTTTTAAATCATGCTTGCAAAAAATTTAGTGAAATAACATCTCTTGGATTTGTATTGAATTGAAAACATCTTCGTATTAGGCTTAAAATTTCATAGACTTAATATGATAATATGTTTCTAAAAAAAGGGATGTTCATCTTAAGAGTGCTTAACATATTCTTATATGCACTACTTCTGCTTAATCATGAATATTTACTCTTTAATCAAGTGGTAAACTATGAGTACTAAGTGGTATTATGTGCTTAATAAGTGCTATGTTTAAAGTTTATTCAATCATGCATACATTTTGCCCAATAAGTCAAAGAGAGTTTTTTATGATCTTGCTCAATGTATCCCATTTGTTTCTATAACATAGACTTTTAATTATCATTGCATACACTCACATCTACCCTCCTTCTATTCCACCAAAAAAGGGGAGAACATCAAGCATCAATTTCTTTATGTAGGGGGAGTACATTATATTTCATATAGAAAGCATGTATATAAGGGGAGTAATCATAGGACGTTGATACTTTACTTATGCCCGATCATGATAATTATCTTAAAAAGCGGTAACATGTTTTTGTTCACAAGTGGCAACTTATAGTAATAAACTAGAGGCTTATATAAAAGCTCTACTCACTAATATGCTCTATCCCACCCTCTTTTGAAAATACCAAAAGGGGGAGAATGTTTTTAAATAAATATCTCAACTAGGAAGAGTGTATGTAGGAGTAGTATCCATCTAGGGGGGTACGCATTGAACGCTTATCGTTCACTATAAACACAAACACTATTTTGTAGTATTTCTTTATAGTAGATTTGTTATTATCAAAAAGGGGAGTTTGTTGGAACATGTGTTCCGCATCTCTTGGTTTGAGAATAACAAATCTCAGTTTGTATTTGAACACGTTTGTTGTTTGTTTATAGTGTCCAGGTTTACATATGTGAAGAATGAAAGAATCAAGTACTTGCACCTACAGCGTGCGGTATCCATTACCATCGAGCGGTAGCTGGAGTTAATGGACAGAGCGAACGAGATTCAATCACACTGGGATAGTCTTACCGCTAGCGCTAACTTAAAGATTAATTCAACACGACGCTCAGGAAACTACCGCTAAGCGCTAATTCTACCGCTCGGCAGTAACCCACTCAACGCTCCAAGGCACTGAGTGCGTTGAGACAGCACTACCGTCGAGCGCTAGCTTGGTATCGTACCGCGGTAACCCACTCAACGCTCCAAGGAGTTGAGTGAGTTGAGATAGCACTACTGCCGGGCGGTAGCTTGGTACTATGCCACGGTAACACACTCAACATTCAAAGGCGTCGAGTTCGTTGAGATGAACCTACCGCCAGGCACTACCTTCTACCGCGCCGCGCTAGCTCGTAAAGAAGGAAGATATTTATTTTAAATATCTTTCCAAAACTGCAGGACAGCTGTCATCTCGAAGCGCGCGAACCTACAACCGGGAGCTAGTTCTACTGTCAGCGATAGCACATTTTCTTATAGATGAAAGGAGTCAGAGTTCTATCATTCCTAGGATTCGGCCGCCTCTCTGGTCCATTCCGCAGTCTCCGTTAAAGGATAAAAAAACCGCCACCCGCCTGGTCGTGCATGAAGATTTCTGATGAGATAAGGACTACAATGACTACGAGGAGTTGTTTTGTTGCAAGCACATGAAGAAAAGGAAGGATTTTGTTCCCTTGAAGTTACAGCCACGCTATAACTAGTTGTTGCCCCTCGATAGCTTCCTGCAATGTCTTCTTTATTTAAAATAGCCAGAACTTGAGTTTTGTGTGACAGTTTTTCACAAAATTCAAAAGGGGAGTTCGCCCTAGCCGTCTAAAGGGAAGGGAGGGGTCATCCCAACTCATTAAGGAGGAGAATTCTTTAGAGGATATCAAACGGAATTCATGCGGAAGGATTGAAGGCAACAAAAATGATGATCAAGAAGCCTTCATCCAAAGTTTCACATGAAGGATCCTCGCTACGAAAAACTCTCATCAAGCGCACACCTTCACGGATCTGAAGAACATCAAAGAGGAAGACTATCAAGCAACAAAAATCGAACCTATGCAAGCGAATCGCCATCAACATCAAGGGTTCTAGTTAGAGGGGAGTTTTCTCTTATTCCTGTATTTTACTTTTTACTCTTTTTGTCTAGTTGTTTGGGTGAGGAAAATCGACCGCGAGGGTCGTCGAAATCCAGGAAGGATTTCGTGGAAAATTGACAGGAGGGTCGTTGGAATCCGGGAAGGATTCCATAAGAAATCGTGTCGGGGAAGGGACGTCTAGATCTGGAAATTTAGCGAGACTCTAAGACCCTTCCTTGCGTGGAGGTGAAGAGTTGGCTCGAAGACCTTTCTTGGAGGGAAAGGGAGAGAGCCAACCAGTCCGGGTAGTGGGTCGGTATACAAAACAAAAAGATATTTCATTTTCACCGCCTCCGATCTCCGACATCATTTAGATCAAGATTTTTAATTAATAAAACATATTACTGATTCAGTTTTAATAAAGTTATTTGTGCTTTAATTCAGTGAATATTATTCTTGGTATTCTCTGGTGAATCTCTAAAGTCGGTGTATTACTCCAAAGCGAAATTTGGCCAGGAAAATGAGTTCTGTGGCCTACTACCGTGCGCTAACAATTTCACGCCCCATGGTAGCTTCCAGAACTAGGTTTACTGGTCAAAATATTTAAAATTTCAAATAACGCTCGAAACCTTATTCAACCCCCCCCCCCCCCCCTCTAAGGTTGGACACTAGTGTAACACCCTAAATCTCATGATTGAGTGCAGGATGGTCAACACGGCCTGGGACACAGGCGTGTCCCACGCTGTCTCCTACTCTGTGCACTCAAGTGGGTCTCGAGTGAGGCACACAGCCTGGGACACGGGCATGTCCTAGGCTGTGTACTCCTTTGGGTCGACGAACTCCACTCGACGAAATGTACTCGACAATTCTCGAGGTACACGGCCTATGACACGGGCGGGTCAGAGGTCGTGTCCTTTTATGTTTGTGGCCAGGGCTGTGAACACGGGCTGGACACGGGCGTGTCCAAAGTTGTGTCAGGGCACACAGCCTGCGACACAGTCATGTCACATGGCCGTGTCCTGGACAGGTTGAGATAGTTCCTTTGACGCTTAAGGAACACGGCCTGTGACACGGGCGTGTCACAATCCATGTCAGCCCAAGAAAATGATTTTCTGGGCAAATCGTGGCCGTTTATTTCCTTCAACTTTGATCGAAGGGTCCAGGACCTTCCCTGCTGTTATGAAGCCGAGAATTGAAGGATAACCATTTATTCATCTTTGACATTTCTCTTTCTAAAAGAGATAGGGAGAGAGGAGAGCAAGAAAGGAAGGAGGATAAGGACTCCGGCTGCTGGAGGAGCTTCAGCGTGCCGAATCGAGAGCCGAGTTCAGATTTGTGGAGGTGAGGCCGTGGCGGTGATTTCCATCTGGCTATATTTTCATATCTCCAAAGCGATCATAAAGAGTGACGATCTTTTTCTTGGACAAGTGAAGTCCTCCTTTATGCATGAGCATGGAATCCTCCACCAAGTGATGGAAAGCGTTAGTGATTCCGGTGGGTTGATAGTTGATATCCCCGATTGAGTCTGCATCTAGAGCCGGAAATGTGTACTACGACATAGGCATGCTGTGTGAAGCCCATCCAAACGGTTAGTCTGGATTGGTGATGTTTATGTTGTGAACTGGATAAGACTCCGCATATTGTGTGGATGCCTGTGAATTGTGAATACTTTCAAAAGCTCTATATGAGACCTTGTATTGTTTGTGCTGAACTGGAAAGCGGCTCTGCGAGAGCTGTGTGCTGATCCGGAAAGGGAAAGCCGACCCGCATCAAGATCTGCTCTATTGACGAATTGAGCAACGGGAAAGGGCTGACATGTACCTGTGTTGTGAGAGATCGATTGGTGGCAATGCAAATGGGGGGCTGCGGGCCAGACCCGGGTTGTCACACCACGGGGGTGGGTCGATCTAAATGCTCAAGTTTTTCGTGAGGTTAGCACCTCTCAGTGGGATTGGCGAGGATGTCCCTAGCATGCGTGTTGTGGTGGACTAAGGCCCATAGCCAACTAGTTAAAAACCTCTGATCAGTGGTGGTGCCAAGGATGATTCGGTACACCGTAAATGTGCCCTGAGTGCACGAAGCGTCTGGCGGAGGTGGGCGCTTGTGATGTTATGGTGCTTGAGAGCACTTATCGTGATATATATATATATATATATATATATATATATATATATTGTGATTGCGATGCATACAGGGAAGGAATCACTACCCCGGGTAAGGGGTATGGTCATTATAATTGGTTAGCTAATGCTGACCATTGTTTTATTTACCACCCTTGGGGTGGATGTCCAACTGTAGGTGCTGACATGCTGAATTGGATTGAGCGGGTTGAAGCCCTTGCTGTGTAAAAGCCCTTTAAGGCCGTGCGAAGTCTTATATTTCATGTGTGGTCGGCTTGCGTGCCGATGTATGAACCATATTTATAAAGAGAAACTTGTAAGGCCTTAAGGCCATGAGCGTTTGTGTATTTGTATACATTCCTGGAGATATATATAAATATGTGGTTTATATATTTAGTGGACATTCATTGCGTTGAGTTCTTGCAACTTAAAACGCTTTCGCTAGAATGCTCTGAGTTAAGAAGCTAGTAGAACATGATTTTGATATTCATACGTGATTCTGCCATTTTTTTGTGAAATATGGCGTGGGGCCACGGCCGGACCCACTGTTATATTCCATATGACGAATGGAGGCGTTACAACTAGATCCAACACTTCCTCTCTAAGTGGAGTCAATTTTTCAATTTCTTTTCTCAGATCAGATTCCACAGCCTTGAGAGAGTTAATCTCCTTGGCCTGTGTTTTGACAACCTTACGACATTTGTCAAAACTTTCCAACAGTACCTTATGAAAGGGGAAACTAGATCTGATATACTCTAAAGGGGGGGTGAATAGAGTATATGGTGCTTTTAAAAATACAAAGAAAAACTTTTGCAAAGCTTTACAATAATTGTTGTAATGAGTGTAAGCAGGGAAGCAGAAATAAAACTAAGCTATGCAGAAACTAAGCACAAGAAAATCTAGGCCAGAAACAAAAATAAAACATGCAGAACCAGATGACACAAGGAAATATAGTGGTTCCCCAACTTGGGTACATCCACTCTTCTACCACCCTAGGTAGGAATCCACTGCAGGATGAGTTGATCAGGTGTCCTGGGCACCAATGAGCTTTTGATAAGGTGCTCAAAAACCAAATCAGATTTTTTGATCAGGTGTCTTGCCACCAATGAGCTTTTGACAAGGTGCTCAAAAACCAGATTCAAACTTTTGAAGGGAGTTTGAAAAACCCTTTACAGAATGGGGGTGAGAGAGTGATGGCAGTCTTCTCTTTCTCAAGCAACTGAGAAGACTATGTGGATTCAGTGATGTTGTCAAAGCTCCCCTGAGTCCTTGAAATCTTCAGGAAGATGAGCTTTGCTGAGGGTGATAAGCCTTCAAGGATAGATCTCCAGCAAAAGATGATTTCAGCGAGCTGAAATGTTGAGTGTCTGGAGTCTTGAGATGATGTTGGCCTTGAACACTTGAAAGCTGAAGAGATCTGAAAAATGTTTGAAAGCTTGATCTCTTTTTGATGAGTGTTCTTCTGAATTCTTGTTGACAGAAGATTGAGAGAGTCTCTGTGTATTGAGTTGTGTCCTGTTCTTGTCAATCTTTATTCTCTTGTTCTTGTTTCTCTTCTTGTCTGATTCAAAAAAACATTCTATCTTTTATTCTCTGAGTCTGAATAGAAAATTGCTCTGTCAAAGATAGCCGTTGGTCTGAATTAATTACAGCCTTAATTGCATAAAATGTTCTGACGGAAAGTCCACTGAATTATTCCTTGAAAAATCCCTTGAAACTTGCTCCAGAAGTAAATGAAAATGGCTGACAGATCTTCTGAATTAAATGCATAATAACTTCTATCTGATTTGAATTTGAATCTGGAAGATAACTGGATTCGTCGAACTGAGCTCTGCTATCGTCGAGCTGAGCTCAGCGAACTGGAAAATGCAAGTAGCAAAGAAATCGTCGATCTGAGCTCAAAGATCGTCGAACTGAGCTCAGAGATAAGGATCCAGTGCAGAGTCAAAATCGTCGACCTGAGCTCAGCGATCGTCGAATGGAGTTCGACGATATTGAGAAGTTGAGCTCAGCGATCGTCGACCAGAGCTCGACGATATTGTGAGGGTTGAGCTCAGCGATCGTCGAATGGAGCTCGACGATCTGTCAATAGTTGAGCTAGACGATCGTCGACCAGAGTTCGACGAAACGTCGTGCTGAGCTCGACGATTTGGACTTAGTCTCCAGAAAAACTTGGGTCTTCAGGGCAGCTTCCAAACCTAGACTCCTGATCCCTTAGACTCAATTCTAATTGACCTATAATCTATACAGAAGGTCAAAGCATAAATTCCTAGAGACATAGTGATCCTGACCCAAATTAGTAATAGGGTGTTCCAACACCTTATACTAAACCAATAAGTCTGACTCCTCCTTAAAAGAATAATATTCATGGCCTTTCAGGACTGTTTCACACTTAGAGAGAGGTGTGTGAGAGTTTACCTTCCCGTTGTACTATGAGTTGCCTTCATGCTCATCAGTATGTGTCATTAGCCCAAAGTATGCTTCTTCATCTGAGCTTGACTTGTTTGACTCACTGTGGCTCAGAGTCTTCAGCTTCTTTGTGATGAAGCTCTTCTCCTCCTTCTTCTTACCTTTGAAGGGCCTTCACTCTTCCTTCTTAGATCCATCCTTCTTCTTGTAAGGACAGTCAGCGATTATATGTCCTGGCTTATTACAATAGTAGCACATGACGTCAGTTTAAATATGTTTGTTCGGTTTCGAGTTATACCTATTTTTGATGTTGTAATTTTTCTTATATTGATCACCATCACTACGTGATCTCCTATAATTCGACGATGAGGGATGATTTCTCATCTGCCTTCTCTTGCTGAGCTTCCTCTTGAATTGTTTAGAGAGTAAAGAGAACTCTCCGTTTGACATTTCAAAGCATGAGGTTCCTGGCTCCGAGTCTTCCTGATCACATGAGGTTTGTATTCTGGCAGGAGACATAGCTCTAGTCTTCCTTGACCCTTCAACCTTCAGGGTCGCATACCTTTCTCTAGTTGAGGATATGCTTCCTTCATCTTCAGCTTTCCTTGTGTTTATTTGAAGCTCATAGGAGAGCAGCTTCCCAAATAAACTCTAAGGGTAGTGTCGGCAAGTCTACCAAACTCCCTTATTGAGCAAACCTCATTATCCCATTCATTCATCAGGAATCTCAAGAATTTGATGTTAAGTTCACCGTTTGTAAACTTGTGACCGTAATTCCTTAGTCTATTAACAATCAAGAAGAACTTCTTGTAGCATTCAGATATGGAATCTCTTCTGTCTTTTTTGAAGGCATCGTACTCCTGATTGAGGAGGGATTTTAGGTCATCCCTATCCTTCTCTATACACTCCATGAGGACAACCAGAGAGGTCCACATTTCTTTAACGACTTATATTGGTTCATATTCTATAACATTGAGTCGTCACAGCACTTGCAATAATAGTCTTTTCTTTCTTGTCTAGAGAGACAAGGATAATCTCATCTTTGGTTAGATCCAGCATCTTCTTAGGAACCATCAGAGTTAGGTTGATGGTTGAAGCAATCATGGGAACATACGGACCATCTTCAACAATCTGAAAAATTCTGGGATCGACAGCTTCCATGAAGAACCTAACTCTTTCCTTCCACATGGGGAACTTTTCCTTTGAGCACACAAACAACTTTATGGGGGACATATCCTTGCTCAATCCATGACAGAAAATATTATGCTTTGAGAACTAGATGGAGATCGTGTTCAAGTTGTTAACCTTTAACAAACAACCTCTCCTCTGATATCAATTGAAAGTATCTAGTTGTCTACCTAAATAAAGTAGAGGGGGTGAATAGGTAAGTTTTGCGTCTTTTTGCGGAATAAAAATTAATAAGAAACAAGCACACAAGGATTTATAGTGGTTCCCCAAAATGGGTACGTCCAATATCCTGCCTCGCCTATCTAGCAATTCAGGCTAGCCTCGGCCACTTCACCAAAACTCAGATTATACAAATCTTACACCTCGGATCCTCAACTCCTGCAACTCGGAGATAACTCTCCTATAACTCGGAGAACAATCTCTCCGATAACTCGGAGAACAACCTCTCTTATAACTTGATCCAAAACACGGATCGACAAACTCGGAAGTAAAAACTTCCTACAATAAGAAAAGTAGTTTTTACAACTCTCTAAATTGAAAACAATCGTTCTTCTTCATATCTTAATGGATTCAATCTTCTTCCTTCTAGGAGAATAGACCTTGAATTGAAGTTGAAGGAGAAGACTTGAAATCGTGAAAACCTTGATCTGAAATCTTGAAATCCAACTAGATAGAAACCACCATTGAGGAATCTGAAAGAAATGATCTTGTCGAATCTATCTTTGAGAAGACTCGTCGACTGTGAACTTCGAAGTCGTCGGGTTGTGTTTTCGAGAACAGAAGATCAGGAAGAGAAGTTTTTCGGTCGTTCACGATCTTGAAAATTAGGTCTAGAATTTTTTTGATTCTTATTGTTAATTTCTTCTCGAAATGAATCATTGGTATTTATATGGAATCCATCTCCAAAGGCTAGAAATTTCCTTCCAAAAATAGGCTTCCACGTGCACGGTGCATGACCGTCATTTGAAATAGAACCCGTCAAAAAAGTTGAACTAGAAATATCATTAAGTCCATTCGTTGAGATGACTCATGTAATACTTAGACCACTCGACGAATTACTTATATTACACGAGATCATTCGATGAATTACAAGAAAGAACTCGACGAATTACTTAGAACATTCGACGAATTTTACTTTGATGAAAATGAGACCAAAAAATTTTTCTTGTTAATAGTCACCAGACCACTCGAGTATATTCGACGAATTCCATGAGTATTCGTGTGACTTCTCGACGAATGACATGATACTTCAAGTGTATACTCGACGAATTTAACTTAGCCGTTTCTGAAGTAGTTTTGAGAAACTATCAGAAATTTCCCGAGTAAACTCGATGAATTCCACGAGTATTCACATGACATCTCGACAAATGGCATGAGACTTCACATGTATATCGGTGAATTTTACTTAGGAAAATATCTGATTCTCCTGAACTCGGCAACCTTCTTTTCCTTTGATTCGTATGCACTTGAAAAGGAAGTACACCCCAATAGAGAGATTACACATAAGTCAACACCATGTACTACTAAATGAGGGATTACATTGCATAGTCATGTGTTTCATGACCCATTTTAATCTGACATTGGTGTGTACTTGGCAATTTAATCCTGCAAGTACATAACTTGAAAACATTGTCAAATACAACTTAATTCATATTAGTTCATGCAGGACTTCTTCAAATTAGGGTTATTGTGGAAACAATACCCAACAGCCACAATCTTCAAAAAACCTATCAATTACTCCGCCGACCTTGATGAATTCAAAGACCAATTCTTCGCACCCACCAAGGATGGTTTCCGCTCGAGAATACCTCATACTCACGAGAGAATAAATTCTTTCTTCACAGACTAAATAATGTTGCATATTCACCACTTCAAGGTCGGACTTTGGTTACTGTAGTGGCCAAAATTCTGCGAGATCCACTGGCATTTCGAACTTACGCTGACCCAAAGTAATCTCGATGGTTTGGCGATCATCATTGGGCGCCATCCTTTTTACCCCACAACAGCCACCGAACGTGGTCTTAAACACCCCTATCTTGGAGGGACCTGTTGTAACATGAAAGATATGATACCTAAACACCTAGAGGGGGGGGGGGTGAATAGGTGACCTAAACCTTTTTGAAACTTTGTTGGCAGCAAAATAGTTATCTCACAGATTTCTACAGCTAACAGCAATAACAAAATATAAACTGCAAATCCACAGCACAGCACAGCACAGCAGACACACAAATTTATAGTGGTTCCCCAATCTTTGGGTACATCCACTTTCCCCCTTCGCCTATCTAGCAGTGTACTAGATTCGACCAAACTTCTCCACTATCTCAGAACCCAACTAGGTTCCTACACCTCAGGCCCAAAGCCTTACACTCAACCACCAAGGCCTACACTCAGCCACCCAGGCCTACACTCAGCCAATCAAGGCCTACACTCAGAGTTCTTCAACTCTTACACTCAGGCAACCAAGCCCTACCCTCAGCCTTTATAATATAGGCTTACAATTCACTCAGATCCAATGGATCCTACAAGTTAAAATTGAATTACAATAACTAACTCTACAACTCAGAAAATAAGAGAGGAGTTGAGAGTTTCTTGAAGAGTTCTTGGAAGAACTCAGCTAGATCCAAACTGACTTAGCTTCCTTCAAAGCTTCTTGAGTAGAACTGAATTAGTCTGAATCCTCTGCAGTTGATCCTTGACCTCTGCTTCTTGAGATCCAGATGATTCTGAATCCTTCTTCTCAGCCTTAGTTCCAAAGACTGAATTCTTGATTGGAGCTCTCTCTCTCCAACTTCTTAGATCTGCAGTTGGACTGCCAGATCTTCTTGTGTTGGTACTCTGTGTACCACTTTTCTGATTACTTGAATAATCTGATCTATTACTTCAAATAGCTTCAACAACACGTTTCTGTAAACTGTGAGTACCTATTTATAGGCATTCTTCATGGTAACCGGCTGGTCCGGTTCATAACAGACTTCTGACTTCCCTGACAGTTGCTGTAGACCGGCTGGATCAGCAGCTGTCATGTCAACCAGTCACTTCTTGAAATTCTCTAACTGTCAGATAGTGTCGAGACTTTCTATTCTTAAGTGTCGACACTTATAGACCAAGTGTCGACACATGTTGTGTAAGTGTCGACACAAGTCTACAAGGTGTCGACACAACTCCTTGTATGTCTCGACACAGATTCTTCTTCAAGTGTCGACACTGAAATTAAGTGTCGACACAAGTACTTGATCTTCTGTATCTTGTAGTATTCTTCTAAGTGTCGACACATCTCCTTTGTGTCGACACATCTTCATGTGTTGAAACTGTCAAGTGTCGACACTGCTTCTTGGTGTCGACACAAGTCTTCAATTTTGTTTCTTCAGTTGAGTGTCGACACATTCCCTTAGTGTCGACACTTGTACTTAGAATATTTTGTAAACTTTTCTGTTCTTTGCTAAGTGTCGACACAGCTCCTTGTGTCGACACTTTCTTCAAGTGTAGAGTCTTCAACTAAGTGTCGACACATTGTGCTGGGTGTCGACACTTTCTTCAAGTGTTGACTCTTCTGGTTGTGTGTCGACACATTGTGCTGAGTGTCGACACATACTTCAAGTGTTGACTCCTTTGAGTGTGTGTCGACACATTGTGCTGAGTGTCGACACATTCTTCATATGTTGAATCTGCTGATTGAGTGTCGACACATTGTGTTGAGTGTCAACACTTGTCCTTAGTCTCTGCAGAATTTTGCTGAGTGTCGACACAACTCCAAGTGTCGACACTTTCTGATGTAGACTCAGCTCTTCTAGGTGTCGACACTTCTGCTAAGTGTCGACACAGCTTTTCTGCATTCTTCTTCACTGAGTGTCGACACAGCTCCAAGTGTCGACACTTTCTGTCTGGTGTCGACTCTTCTTCTCAGGTGTCGACACAATTACTCTAAGTGTCGACACTGCTTGTCTGGGTGTCGACACAAGCTTTCTCAAGTGTCGACACTTTCCCTCTGGGTGTCGACACATGGACTTAGAAACTTTTAGCTTCAGTCCAGTGAATACCTAACCTGCACAAGTAACTCAAACAAACATCAAATACATTATGATGTATATCATTGAGTTAGGTGAGGCTTCTTCAAATCAGGTACATTTGACCAATGTACCCAACAATCTCTCCCTATTTGGAGAAGTCATAACCCTTAGTCAATGATATACACCACTCATAATTAAAAATTAGAAAATGATGTAAAGCAGGTATATGTCAACAGGGTAAACTTAAACATGTAATGAAGCACACATGTATATTCATTAAACATTGCAGAACAAACAAGAAATAGACACATGCTTCTGAACAATCATGAGATATATTTATCAAAAATTGTTCTAACATTGTTTTAATACATTTCCATTGTTTTACAAAATATTTCATATGTAAAAGATTACAACAATGTTTCTTAGTCTAATCTTAGTCTAGTTCTGATCAGGTTCTTTTATAACTATTCCTTTCCCAGCTTGTACTTTGGCCTTTACAGCAGCAGCAGCAGGCTCAGTATCAACAGTCTTCTTTCCTTTGAGATCGAGCTTATCAGCCTTGATCTTTTGCCTCTCAAAGTAATGATAGGGCTTAGGAAAGTACTTGCTAGGCTCCACAGCTGTAGGAGGTATCTTTCCTAACTTAGCCTTCCTTCTATACTGGACAATGGCTTCCTGCCTAATCTCATACTTCCTCCATTCTGCTTCTGAGAACCATTTGTTCCTTTCATGAGCATTGTCCTTGGCTGCTTTTCAGGCAGTTAGAATTATGTTCCTAGAGGTAGGGCTCCATTGTTCAAAATCTGGCTTTTGTTCTGCTTGTTCCCTAAACCTCCTCTTTGACAGCCTTGTCTCTTCTTCTTTGTCTAAAGCCTCTTGCATAGCTGCTGTTATAGGTTGAACAACCTTTTCTAAATGGACATTGTCCTTGCCCCCAGATGGGCTATACATAGTGCTCACCTCTGCATGAATCATTTCAAAATCTGGAGGTGGATAAATGACTTGAGCTACTTCTTGTGGCTCACCTCCAAAATAGGCAGGGTTCAGTCCAGATTCAGCAACTTCATTGTCATCACACAGGGGAGGATATCCAAGTATAGCCCTGATTGAATTTGATATCCATTTTGCATGCTCAGAACTTGCCTTGACTAACACTCTCTCCCCCTTTATGACTTCTTGGGCCACATGGTCTCTTACATCATCCTTTTGGAATCTAATCTGACTATCCAAATACCTGATGCCATCCTTAAAATAAGGTCTAAGCTTTGTAAGTTGTTCAGAGATTGCTTTCTGGGAATCTTGTATAGCAGTTTTGACAGCAGTAATCTCAGCTTGAAAGATTTTATTAAAATCAGTCTTGGCAGCAGCAGCAGATGTAGATGGTTCAGCAGACTTATTCTTCAATTCAGTGACTATAGCATTATGGGAGGCAGTTAAATTATCATTCATTCTCAACTGATTCTCCAGCACATAGCCTTGCTTCAGTGCTATATCATCTACTTGAGACTTTATCTTCTCTTGGTGGGTTGCCAGATAGACCACTGCATTACCACCCTTTGAAAAACATTCAGTCATCTCCTGTTTATTAAGGTTCATTTCAAACCTTATTGACTTGATGTCCTGTGCCAGATCAAATTGTAGGGTCTTGTGTCCTTCATCAACATAAGTCTCTATAGCCTTCATTTGCTCATCCAGCTTGATCTGTAGTGCAATCAAGAAAGCACTATAGTCAGCAGTTGGAGCTTGCTGAACTATAGGCTGTGGGGCAATGGATTGTAGAGCTTTCTTGTAGCTCTGACTTCTTCTCTTGAATACAAAGAGTTTCTTCTTTTTAGCCCTAGCACTCTCCTCATCTTCAGAGGCAGAGGTGCTTGCAATATCAACCCTGTCCTTAGGGCTTTCTGGCCTTTCAGTCTGCACATCTAGTGCTGTCTCACTTGCTTGCCTTCCAGGCTCTTCCTGAACTTGCAATTGCTCCCCCTCAGCAGCAGCACCCTTCTCTTCAGCAGCAGCAACTTTATCCATGTCAAAGTCCTCTTGATCTAGATTTAGAAATAGATCTTCCATGGTAAATTCTACTGGTGACTGTGCAGGAGAAGTACTGGGTTCATCAACTACTTTATCAGGAACCACTTCTAGGATAACTGAGGTGTCTTGGAGAACAACATCTGGTTCTTGATTTGCTTGCTGAGTTTGCTGATGGACATCAGACAAATCAGAATCTATTACAGAAAAATCTAAAGTATTGAGGTCAGTAAGTACCTCTTGGATAATGATTGTGCCTTGCTCACTGTCCAGAGTAGAGGGTTCTTCTACTGCTGGAAGCTCCCCCTGGCTTGGATCCTTATACTTGGGGCTAGCTGGAGGCAGCTCCCCCGGGATTTCAGCTGTCTCTTGAGGATCAGGAGACTTCTCTGCAGCCACTTCCTCTTGACTATCAGGAGTGAAAACAACTTGTTCTTCACTACCTGAACTGCTGGAGGACTCCTGTGTCACAGGAGCTATCTTCCTCTTCGTCTTTGGAGGTGAAGCTTTCTTAGTAACTGGCTTCTCTGGGGTAGGTATTTCCTTAGATAGTACTCTTTCCCACCTGGAAAATATCCTTTGATCCATCCTTCTCATGTGATTGATTTTAGTACCAGCAGCATTGCTCATTACCTCTGGTATTGTACCAGCCAGGTAGAGACTTAGTATTCTGCCCAGATTGGGCTTCTTCAGACTCTCCTTAATTTTCTCATACACAACCATTGACCAGTCTGTTTTTAGGTTGAAGATAATTCTGGTCATAACACTGAACATGGAGGCTGACACCCTGTCATGCCCTCCAGTCTTGCTGAGTATAACTTTCCCCACAATTTCAGACAGGAATTTTCCTTGGTTATTCATTCCTTTCCTGTTGAATACAGATCCTATCTTCATCTTAGGATCTAGACCACACCAGGTAAGTGCTTCCCTGGTCTTAGATGTAGTCACTTCCTCTTCTGCTTGAATTTTAGGTAGCTGAAGTACCTTTCTCAGAGTTTTGGGTGAAATCTTGACCTTGGTTCCATGCACTCTTGATTTGATTATGTAACCTGAGTCATCTACAGAAGCTCCAGTAAGGAATTCAAGAACTTCCTTCTTCCATATTTTGGTTGGTTCTGAAACCAAGTACTCCAATCCAGAATCGGTGACTAGGGTTACCACCGATTTGATTTCTTGATCGTCATCGTCGAACGCGCCACGAACCAGTTCATAGCCTTCATTGACGTTCTCCTCGAGCTTGGGAGCCATTAGGGTTTGTAGAATTAGTCTTTAGAAAAGAGAAATGTCGACACAGTAGTTTGGTCTCGAAACTCTGAAAGCGTGTCGACAAACAAAGACAGAATCCTATTTATACCTTTCTGGTTTGAAGACGAACAGGCGGGATGGATTACTAAAGATGTGTCGACACTGGCAATAAGTGTCGACACTGACTTATAATGTCTCGACACTCATGTGTCGACACAAGTTTAGTCAACAGATTTTATGTGTCGACACTTGGTTATGTGTCGACACCACACTACTCGACATGTAGTCGAGACGTTACTTAGAAAATTCTGAGTAAAACTTAAGTGTCGACACCTCATTGGATGTGTCGACACCAACTCGACATGTGTCGACACTAACATGCTGAAGTGTCGACACCAACTTCCTAGATGTGTCGACACCATTTTCCTGAAGTGTCGACACTTACTATTCTGTGTCGACATAGACTTGTCTATGTGTCGACACCTTTTTACTTAGCCAATTTTTAGTTCTGTAAACTTAGTCTAAGTTTATCATACCTAGTTCAATTTTGAACCTATTGAACTTAGCTTCTTCTAAGGGCTTAGTAAACATATCAGCTATCTGATTATCAGTTTTAACATATTCAAGTGCAATATCATTTCTTTCTACATGCTCCCTAAGAAAGTGATATTTAATCTCAATATGTTTAGTTCTACTATGTGATACAGGATTATTAGCTATTGAAATAGCACTTATAGAATCACAGAAAAGTGGAGTTCTACTTACCTGAAATCCATAGTCTTCTAGCTGATGTTGAATCCACAGAAGTTGAGCACAGCAACTTCCTGCAGCTACATATTCTGACTCAGCTGTGGAGATAGCCACACTGGTTTGCTTCTTACTACTCCATGAAATGAGTCTTCCACCTAGGAATTGACAGGATCCAGTAGTGCTCTTTCTATCTTCTTTGCATCCTGCAAAGTCTGCATCTGAATAGCCTGTTAGATCAAAATCTCCATTCCTATGGTACCAGAGGCCTAGATAAGGTGTGCCCTTTAGATATCTCAAAATCCTTTTGACTGCAGTCAAATGAGACTCTTTAGGGCAGGCTTGATACCTGGCACAAACACATGTAGCATACATGATGTCAGGTCTACTAGCAGTCAAGTATAAAAGGGAGCCAACTATCCCTCTATACAAGGTTTCATCTACAGGTTTCCCTGCATCATCCTTGCTAAGAGACATACTTGACCCCATAGGAGTCTTCATGGTACTGGATGAATCCACACCATACTTCCTTATGAGTTCTAGGGTGAACTTGGACTGACATATGGATAGACCACTTTCAGTCTGTTTAACTTGGAGACCCAAGAAAAACTTCAGTTCTCCCATACTACTCATCTCAAATTGACCCTTTGCATAAGTTTTGCAAACTTTTTGCAAAGGCTGCTTTCAGTAGACCCAAATATAATGTCATCTACATATATTTGGACTAGTATGACTTTGCCTCTAGATTCCCTAAGGAATAGAGTCTTATCTATTTTCCCCCTTGTGAACTTGTTCTCAATGAGGAAACTAGATAGGGTTTCATACCAAGCTCTAAGAGCTTGCTTTAACCCATACAATGCTTTCCTAAGTCTATAGACATAATGTGGAAGAGTAGGATCAACAAAACCTGAAGGCTGCTCCACATATACTTCTTCCTTTAGATTACATTTAGGAATGCTGACTTCACATCCATTTGGTATACCTTGAATCCTTGATAGGTTGCATAGGCCAAGAACATCCTTATGGCTTCCAGTCTGGCTACTGGAGCAAAGGTTTGATCAAAATCAATACCTTCTTCTTGCCTATAACCTTTAGCAACCAATCTTGCTTTATTCTTAATGATGACTCCTTGTTCATCTAACTTATTCCTGTAGATCCACTTTGTTCCTATCACATTGTGATCTTTAGGTTTAGGAACCAGGTCCCAAACCTTGCACCTTTTGAACTGATTAAGCTCTTCCTGCATTGCTTCAGTCCACTGTGGATCTTGTATAGCTTCTTCAAATTTCTTTGGTTCTATTTGAGACAGAAAACTTGAATATACTACAGCATTCTGATTTCTGCTCCTTGTCTGAACACCTTGTCTTGGATCTCCAATAATCAGCTCTACTGGATGATCTCTTAGATGCCTGTTGGCTGGAGGCATCCTTACTTCTGGTTGAACTTCTTCAGCATCTTCATCAAGCTGTACTTCTTGTATTTCTTCAGCTATTGGCACATGTAGTTCTCCCCCTGGACAACTGCTATTGCCTTCTACTTGCTGTCTTTGCAGCAGACATCTCTTCTATGGTAAGCTTGTCCAATTTCTTTGTCAAACCTGTGGGGCTGCATACATTGCTAGACAACTCATTGTTAATAAGTTTTGTCTCATCAAAAACTACATGCACAGTCTCCTCTACAACTTGTGTAGTCAAGTTGTATACTCTATAAGCCTTACTATTATTGCTGTACCCAACAAACACTCCCTCTTGGGACTTGGCAGCAAACTTAGTTAAGTAAGACTTTCCATTGTTAAGTATGAAGCATTTGCAACCAAAAATCCTGAAATAGGATAGGTTTGGTTTCCTGCCTTTCACAACTTCATAGGGGGTCTTGTTTAACCTTTTAGTGATGGTAGCCCTATTTATCACATGGCATGCAGTGTTAACTGCTTCAGCCCAGAAATACTCTGGCAGTGATGAATCACTTAGTAGGGTTCTACCAGCCTCTATCAAAGTTCTATTCTTCCTCTCAGCAATGCCATTTTGCTGAGGTGTTCTAGGTGAAGAGAATTCTTGAAATATCCCAAAGTCTTCACATAGTTTTGTCATGCTTTCAGATTGAAACTCAGTACCATGGTCACTTCTAATTTTGACCACAGTACTATTTAGTTCATTCTGAATTTGCTTGACAAAGCTGTAGAAGACACTAGGTGTTTCAGATTTCTGCCTTAAGAAGAACACCCAGGAAAACCTTGAGTAGTCATCAACAACTACAAAGGTATAGACCTTCCTACCTAAGCTGTGAACTGGCATTTGACCAAAAGATCCATATGCAAGAGGTATAAGCACCTCACAGCATCTTTGTTCTCAATGCTTTTAAAGGTGGATTTGGTCTGCTTGCCCTTTTGACAAGCTGAGCAAATGCCATCTTTAACACACTTAACTTGAGGACCATTCCTCACTAACTCTTTGCTAAAGAGTTTGCTAATAGTCTTGTAGTTAAGATGAGCTAGCCTCTTGTGCCACTTGACACAATGAGAGACTGTCTCATCAGCTACAAGACAAACAGGAGAACCATTGTTCTCAATCATGATGTCTAGACAGTAGACATTCCTCTTTCTATATCCTGTCAAAATGATCTCTTGATCACTTGACCTCTTGATATGACAACCATTTTTAACAAATGAGATGTCATACCCTACATCACTTAACTGACTTATGCTTATAAGGATTGTGTTTCAACCCTTTAACATAAGCCACTTGAGTAATGGTAACAAGGTTTGAAGAAATGTTACCAAATCCTTTGATGATTCCTTTTTCAGAATCACCAAAGGTCACTTTAGGACTATTTTTGATTGGAATATAGTCCTTCAGTAGTCCCCTTGTTCCAGTCATATGTCTGGAACATCCACTATCCAAGTACCATGTTGGGGTATGGTCACTTGGATTCACCTGCAAAACAAATTAATGAACCTTAGAACCCAAAGTAAACTTGGGTCCTTGGTGATTGTTAGTTTGCAACATGACATAGCTACCTACTGGCTTTCCACCAGGTAACTTGCTACTCAACTTGGCACTGGCATTGTGCCAACAATCCAAGGCAAAGTGGCCAACCTTGCCACAACACCAACATTCAAACTTGTTGTACCTTTGCTTAGGTACAGACTTTGCTGTCTTAACTGCAGCTGACTTATTGAATGTTGGGGCCTTGCCCTTGGACTTGGACTGATCCTGAACAGTCCTAGCAGGTTTAACAAAACCCAGTCCAGCCTTACCTTTGTGATGAGTAAAATCATCAATCAAGGTAGAACTGATTTAGGCTTTGAAAACCTAGCAACTAGCTCTCTTTCCTTCTGAAGATTGATCTCCAGTCTCTTAATTTGATCATTTTTATAGGTGATAGTTCCCATCTGAATCACAGTAATGTGTTTCAGCCTGGCTATCTCATTGAGCTTTTGATCAAATTTCTTCTCAAAATCTGTTGCAGCTGCCTTGAGATCAGCAATCTCCTTTGCCTGACTTTTGGCTAGGGTCTTGCTTTTCTTATAGGCTTGCAACAGTACTTTATATTCATCTAAGAGCTGATGAATATCTCCCTCAGATTCAGAAACACTTCCATCACTTGATGAAGATGAATCTGACTCTGAACTAGAACTGGAATCTGAACTTTGAGTTGGACTTTGTACCTGACTAGGTCCTGGCTGCTCCAGGATTTTGGTACTTTCAGTCAATGCATCAGTCCTTGGCACTGACACTCTTCTTGTTCATAGATTGATTCCATGATCTGCATAAACTCTTCTTCTTCTTCAGCAAATAGCCCTATGTAGGCTTCAGCATCTGTCTCAGTGTCTGAAGAAGAAATGTCTGAAAGAGTCTTCTCATTCTTTGCAACAAAGGACTTCTCCTTCTTTCCTTTGAAGTGAGTCTTCTTTTTGTCACTGGATTCTTTTCTTCTCTCAGGACAATCTGCAATAACATGACCCTGTCTATTGCAGCAGTAACATACTATCTTAGACCCAGTTGCCTTGCTAGTCTTTGTCTTTTTCTTGTCCTTCTTTGAAGGCTTCTTCTCCTGATACTGGACTTCTTTCCCTTTGGAAAATGAAGGTCTGGACCTCCACTGTTTCTTCTTCAGGAATTTCTGAAAATGTCTGGTGAATGCAGCAAAGTCTTCATCACTTTCACTGCTTGTAGACTTTGTGCTAACAGACTCATCAGATTCTGATTCAACTACCTCTGGAGGAGGAGTTGATGACTTAGTCCTGCCCTTTCTAGGTACTTCTGACTTGAAGGCAACAGTCCTTTCCCTGTGCTCAGTCCTTGTTGATTTTTCCTCCTCTTTTCTCACTGACAGCTGCATCTCATAAGACAACAACTTGCCAAATAGTGTTGGAGGAGGAATTTCTCCCAACTTTGCCATTTCTCTGATGGCACAGATCTTGGTGTCCCAATCTTTGGTTAGGGACCTTAAGAACTTATCATTCAATTCATAGTTAGTGAACTCTCTTCCATAGGACATGAGTTCATTAACAATTCTATAGAACTTCTTGTAGCATTCAGTGATGTTATCTCCTCTTCCTTGCCTAAAGCTCTCATACTCTTGATTAAGCAAGGACTTCCTATCTTGCCTAACTTCTTCAGAACCTTCCATATAGACAATGAGAGTATCCCACATCTCTTTTGCTGTTTTACAGTGAATTAAGTTCTGAAAAGTGGCATCATCAATGGCACTTACTATAATGTTTTGTGCCCTCTTGTCCATAGTGGCTAGGACAATTTCATCCTTAGTCATCTCAGAGAAATCCTTTGGAGTTCTCTGTGTAGCATCCAAAACTGAAACCTTCATGGGCACATATGGCCCCTCTTTGACTGTGATGTAGATTCTAGGGTCAGAGGCCTCCATAAATAGCATAACCCTTTCTTTCCAGATCCCAAAAATTTCCTTTCTGCAAATAGGTAATTTCATGGAACCCAATTCTTTATGATTTTCAAAAGAACCCATGGTTCTTGATTTTCTTGAAGCTGTTTTCTGACTTAGACTGTTTCTGCCAAACAGGATCTCCTTAGACTGTTAGTCCTTGTTTTGAGGAACCTGGCTCTGATACCACTTGAAAGATATGGTACCTAAACACCTAGAGGGGGGGGTGAATAGGTGACCTAAACCTTTTTGAAACTTTGTTGGCAGCAAAACAGTTATCTCACAGATTTCTACAGCTAACAGCAATAACAAAATATAAACTGCAAATCCACAGCACAGCAGACACACAAATTTATAGTGGTTCCCCAATCTTTGGGTACATCCACTTTCCCCTTCGCCTATCTAGCAGTGTACTAGATTCTGCCAAACTTCTCCACTATCTCAGAACCCAACTAGGTTCCTACACCTCAGGCCCAAAGCCTTACACTCAGCCACCAAGGCCTACACTCAGCCACCCAGGCCTACACTCAGCCAATCAAGGCCTACACTCAGAGTTCTTCAACTCCTACACTCAGGCAACCAAGCCCTACCCTCAGCCTTTATAATATAGGCTTACAATTCACTCAGATCCAATGGATCCTACAAGTTAAAATTGAATTACAATAACTAACTCTACAACTCAAAAAATAAGAGAGGAGTTGAGAGTTTCTTGAAGAGTTCTTGGAAGAACTCAGCTAGATCCAAACTGACTTAGCTTCCTTCAAAGCTTCTTGAGTAGAACTGAATTAGTCTGAATCCTCTGCAGTTGATCCTTGACCTCTGCTTCTTGAGATCCAGATGATTCTGAATCCTTCTTCTCAGCCTTAGTTCCAAAGACTGAATTCTTGATTGGAGCTCTCTCTCTCCAACTTCTTAGATCTGCAGTTGGACTGCCAGATCTTCTTGTGTTGGTACTCTGTGTACCACTTTTCTGATTACTTGAATAATCTGATCTATTACTTCAAATAGCTTCAACAACACGTTTCTGTAAACTGTGAGTGCCTATTTATAGGCATTCTTCATGGTAACCGGCTGGTCCGGTTCATAACAGACTTCTGACTTCCCTGACAGTTGCTGTAGACCGGCTGGATCGGCAGCTGTCATGTCAACCAGTCACTTCTTGAAATTCTCTAACTGTCAGATAGTGTCGAGACTTTTTGTTCTTAAGTGTCGACACTTATAGACCAAGTGTCGACACATGTTGTGTAAGTGTCGACACAAGTCTACAAGGTGTCGACACAACTCCTTGTATGTCTCGACACAGATTCTTCTTCAAGTGTCGACACTGAAATTAAGTGTTGACACAAGTACTTGATCTTCTGTATCTTGTAGTATTCTTCTAAGTGTCGACACATCTCCTTTGTGTCGACACATCTTCATGTGTTGAAACTGTCAAGTGTCGACACTGCTTCTTGGTGTCGACACAAGTCTTCAATTTTGTTTCTTCAGCTGAGTGTCGACACATTCCCTTAGTGTCGACACTTGTACTTAGAATATTTTGTAAACTTTTCTGTTCTTTGCTAAGTGTCGACACAGCTCCTTGTGTCGACACTTTCTTCAAGTGTAGAGTCTTCAACTAAGTGTCGACACATTGTGCTGGGTGTCGACACATTGTGCTGGGTGTCGACACTTTCTTCAAGTGTAGAGTCTTCTGGTTATGTGTCGACACATTGTGCTGAGTGTCGACACATACTTCAAGTGTTGACTCCTTTGAGTGTGTGTCGACACATTGTGCTGAGTGTCGACACATTCTTCATATGTTGACTCTGCTGATTGAGTGTCGACACATTGTGTTGAGTGTCGACACTTGTCCTTAGTCTCTGCAGAATTTTGCTGAGTGTCGACACAACTCCAAGTGTTGACACTTTCTGATGTAGACTCAGCTCTTCTAGGTGTCGACACTTCTGCTAAGTGTCGACACAGCTTTTCTGCATTCTTCTTCACTGAGTGTCGACACAGCTCCAAGTGTCGACACTTTCTGTCTGGTGTCGACTCTTCTTCTCAGGTGTCGACACAATTACTCCAAGTGTCGACACTGCTTGTCTGGGTGTCGACACAAGCTTTCTCAAGTGTCGACACTTTCCCTCTGGGTGTCGACACATGGACTTAGAAACTTTTAGCTTCAGTCCAGTGAATACCTAACCTGCACAAGTAACTCAAACAAACATCAAATACATTATGATGTATATCATTGAGTTAGGTGAGGCTTCTTCAAATCAGGTACATTTGACCAATGTACCCAACATAACATACTGATTCGTGTTAGAATAATTCGGGATTCAGGAAGAGTCGAGTGCGTCGGCTGGACTCAACGAAGCATCGAGTGCGTTGACTGATGGGCAGGCGTCGAGAGGTACTCGACGCATAAGAAGAATTTGACTTAGAATAATTCTGGATTCAATGGCATTGAGTGAACACAATGCTTTTGACGAAGCGTCGAGTGATCATGATGCCCTTCGACGAAGCGTCGAGTGATACTCAATGAATATGACACTTGTTCTTAGAATGTTTTCGGCCAGTGGGATTCATTGAGAAGCGTCGAGTGATCACGATGCCTTTCGACAGAGCGTCGAGTGACACTTGATGCATACGACGCTTGTACTTAGAATGTTTTCGGCCAGTGAGATTCGTCGAGAAGCGTCGAGTGATCACGACACCTTTTGATGAAGCGTCGAGTGATACTCGATGCATACAATGCTTGTACTTATAATGTTTTCGGACAGTCGGATTCGTCGAAAAACGTCAACTGATCATGCCGCCTTTTAACAAAGCGTCGAGTAATACTCGACACATACGATGCCTGGACTTAGAAGATTTTTGGTCGGGCTATGTTTGCTTGTTTATGCTTATGGGTTGAACCGGCTCGGGATGTGTGCTGAGTGACTATTTATGGCCGGTCTCTTCAAGGAAACTTATTTAATGTAATGATGGGCGGTCAAATGAGGAAATGCTATGTGGTGGAGTAACCCTAACCCTAATACTTCCTTATAAAAAGGTATACCCCAAAACCCTAGCCGTCTCCATTCTTTTGCCGCATCGATTCTGTGCTAAGCCCAGTGGAAACAAGGAAGTTACCAGAGTCGGATTTTCTAGAGGAAGAACTCTCCCTCTCTGATAATGACGATACCGTCGAGGAAACCAAACATGCCTCCAAGGAGGATAATGAGATCCATGGCCGAAAATGAGGAGAGCTTCATAACCCCTCCCTTGGTGTTAGATCTTTGGTTATGAAGTAGGATAGATGTCAACTCAAGAGAGCTTGACTTTGGTACGAATTGAAGATATCTTATGAAGAGACCACGCTAGGACCTTTGTCCTAGGGTTTTGTTATCTTCAACCTTTCCTCTCTTCAATATGAAGATGATGGACTTGGTTTCACGAAGAATGGTGGTCTATTGAGAGTGAATGAGGGAGGAGGAAGAGCTGAATGTAACTTTGTATGAATGGCTAGAGGAAGATGACGAACCAATGTCGTTCGTTTGACTTAAAGATATGTGCAGAAATCTATTTGCTGTGTGCAACAAGCTTCATGCTCTATATCAGCCATGATTCGGGCACTTCTAGTTCTTGGGCTGAACACGAAAGTTGTTGCCCTCGGAAAGACCTTTCCAACAGATAGTTGTCTGTTGTTGGGGGAGTCTTGTAGCCTCAGGAATGTCCAGCCGAAAATGGCTGTGCTGTAATGTATTATGAGTAGGTTGTGATTTGTCTAAACTAATACAAGGCTAGAATAGACTCGTTGTCCAAGTAAGTTATGTGTTAGATGTGCATCCAGATGTTTATGGTTCAGTAGGAAGATCGTAGCCAAATGATATTTTGGATTGGGTGAATTTATTATATATAACCATGATAAGCTGAGGGTTTTGGATGAACCTTAGTTGTACAAATAATGCATTCATGAAATCCGGTGAAGATACACTTAATAACAACACGAAGAACATTATAAGTTTTGGAAGAGTTTGTGATGCATGATGCAAAAATGTGTAATCTATAGCGATGTAGTGATTTATAATTACTGTAAGAACCTGTGTTGTATTCCTTGCAAGGTTATGTTGAACATGTTAAAGCTTAAGTGTTTAATGAAAAATAGTTTGGGGAAAGATGCATGATTTGATATACAATTGCAAGCTAAATTATAAATGAAGGGCTAGATTAGAAAATGTCCATGGCCATGTGTTGTGTTAGTCTCTTATCACAGGTAAAGAAGATATGTCAGGATTGATAGCTAAGAGGATTAGCCTTTTAAGCTAAGGTAGGACTTGAGTGCTTTTAAGCACTAGACTGGTATGATAATAAGGGACTCAGTGTAGAGCCCTTGAGTGCTTTTGAGTGCTGGATTGGTAATGATGAGAAGGTACTCGATTGGAGCCCTTGTGATGGCGACCGCCACCATGACGGCCAACTCGATGATGATGACGTACATGACGCTTTGGTTGATCATGAAGTTGCGGCGGATGATGATGATGATGGCCCACCGACTAAAGACTTGCGGCGCCGTGGCGGCCACGGCTAGAATCTTCGTCCACACCACAAGAATTAATTATTAACTTTTATATTAATAATTAATTAATTAAATAACAATTAATTAATTAATTATTAATGTTTTATTTATGTCTTGCATTTTAATATTTTGACTTATTGGTGTGCAATTAGCATTTGTGTTGTAAGGCCTATATAAGGCTAAAAACTCTAATTAGAAAGCAGATTTTATTGTGTTGCTAAATTTCCTCTAACCTAAATTGTCTCCCCCTCTTTCCTTCCTCCTTGCCGCCGCCCACCTTGGGTTCTCTCCTCCAAAATTTCGGCCACCACCTTCTCCCCTTCCAAGATCTTGGCCACCATCTCTTTCCCCTTCTCCACCTTCAATATTCCTAAGCCCTTCTTTCACACATCAACCCCACGATATTTCTTCACTTGTTTCATCCTAACCGACCATCCTTGGAGGAGACAAAGTGATTGCTAGAGCCAAAAGGCTTTTGGGAGAAACTTCACGGTGCAAAGCGGAGAAGATGACCGAGTTTCTTCATCATTGGAGCATCTTCCGTGGAGTTCAAAGGAGAGCGATCATTTTCTAGTGGAACCAATATCCCGGATCTACTATTCCGAGAGGGGTAACGAAATTTCTACCAAGAGTTTTTTCTCTTCTAGATTGTTTATGTGGTGGACGATTTTTGCGTGATTTTGTGATAACGAAAGAAATTTCGCGGCGTTTTCTTAATAAATTTGTGGATCTATTTTCGTTTGATTTTTGGGTACTCTCGGGAGGATTGGCGATCCTCGTTATTTCTTGTTGGGGAAAGATCAACCGTTTTGCGAATCAGAATTTTCTTGGTAGATCTTTCTTTGGTACAACATCGCTCGTGCGGACACGAATATTTGTCCTTTTAGCTTGATCGGATCTCGGCCTTTAGTCGTGGTTCGATCTCTATCGGATTAGCTAACCGAACGTTGGCGCGTAAGATAAATAACATAATTGGTATTGCTGCGTTTTCGTTAGCGTGTAAACGAGATTGTTAGCGTGGCAAGAGAGAACTTGACGCCGTCTGCATAGGATCTGAAATTCGTGTAGGCTCATAGGACGGCGCTACATCAATTTGGTATCAAAGCGAGGTTGTGTTGATTTCTTAATCGACGCCATCCTTACGCTTTCCTGTCGTAGGACGTCGAACCACACTTGGTCGTGCACGTCGCATATTAGATAACGAAATTCAGAATTTTCGTTTTGGGCTGCAAATAGCAACATCAAAAAAAATATTTTTCTCCAGAAAATTACAAAAAAAAATCCTGAATTTTCTCCTTATTTTTCTAAGCAAAAAGTCTAAAAAAACTTTTGTATTCCTACTTTATAGGTCTCCAAAAAAAATCATCTTTTATAAAATATCTGGTCAAAATTCCTGGTTGTCCGGTAGTTCATGCGCACAAGGTCTGGTGCGGAATATTTTCCCTCCACCTCACACATGGCCGACCACTATGATGATGAGCACGCTCCTGCAGCGATTGCGGAGCTTCGGGAAGAGTTCAACGCTAGGTTCGATGCACTCACCCAGTTAATACAAGGGTTGGCTGTAAATCAGGCGGCGCCTCAAAATCCTGGCTTTGGGATAAATCGGCAGGGGCCCCCACCACAGCCCGCCAACCAACGAGACGAAAGACAAAACCACCATCGTGATCAGGACGACGATTTCAATTTAACTAGGGCCGTGCGACTACATCCACCATCCTACGATGGAATGGGAGAACCTCAAATTTTCCTAGATTGGATCATGGAGATCGAGTGCTACTTTGAGTGGCACAACCTGTCTGATGGTGATAAGGTGCGAGTGGCGCGAATGAAGCTTCTGAGTAGGGCCAAGACGTTCTGGTTGAACGAAGAGAGGCGAATGGGTACCGTGAATGGAGTACCCCCAATTGGGTGGGCTGCCATGGAAGCACTGTTGACTGACCAATATGTCCCCGCGTATCACCGAACCCAAATATTCGATGAATTAGCCACCCTTCGCCAAGGGGACAAATCGGTAGCAGAGTACATGGGACTAATTAAGGATATGATGGTGAGATGTGACGTCCGGGAAATGCCCGAAGTAACACTATCACGTTTTCGTAAGGGACTCAGGCCGGATATCCAAGGCAAGCTCCTGCGCTACGGTCACACGGATCTTAACGCAACGTTTAATGCAGCTTTGGATATAGAAAAGCACAATGCCTATAAGTCCAAGGGACGAGCTTTCCAAAAAGAAAAATCCATTTTAGGACCCCCACCCTCATCCTCCGTGCGAGACAAAGGAAAGTTTCGATCAACAGATTCGAACTCCGTGGTCGTTACCGCTAGGAACATCAAAAATCCCACGGGTGAGAGAGTTCCAATAGGGCGTCTTAATAAGACTAACGTCACTTGTTATTCCTGTGGAATCCAAGGGCATTATGCTAATGAGTGCCCCACTAAGGGAAAACCTCTAGCCCTTTTAGGCTCCACGTCTGATCCCGCAGAGATCGTTTATGAGGCCGGTACTGAGTCTGACGCCGAGCCGAGTGATATTGATGACGACTCTTTCATGATGGTTATGAGATGTATTCTGAATACACCGCGAGCGACGGACGATTACAACCGGACAAATATCTTTTCGGTAAATTTTAAGCACGGTGACAAGTGGTGTAAATTAATAATCGATAGCGGTAGTTGTATGAATGTTGTTTCGGAGAATGCCATCACTCGAATGCACTTAGTCACTGAGCCACACCCACAGCCGTATAAGATAGCATGGGTGAACAAAACATCTATCGCAGTTTCTAAAAGATGCTTGGTACCGCTTACGGTGAAGAGTTATGTCGATAAGGTGTGGTGCGATGTCATCCCTATGGATGTATGTCACGTTTTACTAGGACGACCATGGCTTTATGATTATGATGTTACCCATTTGGGCAGAGCCAACACGTACGAGTTCAAGTTCAATGGTAAGACCATTGTTTTGAAGCCCACACCACCTAAAGACCCGTCGATTGTTTCCACGGACACAGTGGTGCCCGCGGAAAAGAAAATGATAAGTTTTATAAGTAGGAAGGAGTTAGAACGCGAGACCTTTCTAGATGGCGTCATTTATGCGTTAGTATGCCTATAAGTAAAGGAAGATTCACCGTCCTTAGAGAACTTACCGTTATCTTTGCGCACGTTATTGGAAGAGTATAAGGACGTCTATCCGGTAGATTTACCTTCCAAGTTGCCACCCATCAGGGATATTCAACACGAAATTGACTTCGTCCCGGGCTCGTCCCTGCCCAATCTACCCCATTACCGACTCAATCCCTCAGCACATAATGAACTACAAATATTAATTTCCGATTTATTAGCAAAGGGATTTATCCTCCATAGTAAAAGCCCTTGTGCCGTCCCTGCCTTATTGGTCCCGAAGAAAGATAAGTCTTGGAGGTTGTGTGTAGACTACCGGGCCATCAATAAAATAACTGTCAAGTATAGGTTTCTCATTCCCCGTTTGGACGATCTGTTGGATATGTTATCCGGTGCCACCGTGTTTTCAAAATTGGATTTAAAGAGTGGTTACCACCAAATAAGGATTCGGGAGGGAGACGAATGGAAAACGGCCTTTAAATCTAAGGATGGGCTTTACGAGTGGTTAGTGCTAGGAGAGGGACTCACCAACGGACCAAGCACTTTCTCACGGTTAATGACCCAAGTCTTTAAGCCATACATGGGTAAATTTGTCGTAGTCTATTTCGATGATATTTTGGTGTTTAGTATATCGTCGATCGATCATGAAACTCATTTGCGGACAATCCTTACTACACTGCGCCAAGAGAACTTATACATTAATTTTAAAAAGTGCGCGTTCGGTGTGACTTCAGTGGAATTTCTCGGATACATAGTGAGCGCTGAGGGTATACATGTTGACCCTAAGAAGGTCCAAGTGATTAGAGAATGGCCGGAACCGCAAAATATTAGGGAGGTTAGGAGTTTTCATGGATTGGCCACGTTATACCGGCGATTCATTCGCAATTTTAGTAGTATCATGGCACCAATCACTGAATGTATGAAGAAGGGTGATTTTAAATGGACCAAGTCGGCCACTAGCGCGTTTCAAATGATTAAGGATCGGATGTCCGAAGCCCCCTGCTACGGTTGCCGGATTTTACTAAAGTGTTTGAACTATCTTGCGACGCTTCGGGAATAGGAATCGGAGGAGTGTTAAGCCAAGAGGGACATCCGGTACGTTGTCTCCAAAATTAAATTATTTTAGCGAGAAACTAGCGGGCCCAAAATTAAATTATTCTAATTATGATCGTGAGTTTTATGCCGTGATACGTTGTCTCCAACATTGGCGACACTATCTCATATCGAAAGAGTTTGTGATCCTCTCGGATCATGAGGCGCTAAAATTTGTAAGCTCTCAAAGTAAAATTAGCCCTCGGCACGCCAAATGGGTCTCCTATCTTCAGGAGTATACTTTCATTATTAAGCACCTTAAGGTTACGTTAAATCGAGTGGCGGACGCCCTTAGTCGTGTCACTCTATTATTGTCTAAAATGGAGGTGAAGGTAATAGGATTTGAACGCATTAAGGACGAGTATGTCCTATGCCCGGATTTTAAGGATATTTATTTAGCCGCCCAGGAACAGGCTCCCTCGACTATTTCGGCATACTACATTCGAGACGGTTATTTATTTAAGCATACACAATTGTGTATTCCCCGCTCTTCACTACGCCATTTCATTGTATGGGAGCTACATAGTGGAGGGTTAGGGGGACATTTCGGCCGGGATAAAACGATAATATTAGTGGAAGATAAATTCTTTTGGCCGGGGCTTAAGCCAATGGTAAATAAAATCGTAGGGAGTTGCCGCGTATGTCAATTAGCAAAGGGAAACAAAACCAATGCCGGTCTTTATACTCCACTTCCTATTCCGTCTGTTCCTTGGGAGGACGTTAGTATGGACTTTATTTTGGGCCTACCTATGACATTTCGGAGACACGATTCCATCCTTGTCGTCGTCGATCGATTTTCTAAAATGGCATATTTCATCGCTAGCCACACTACCAACGATGCATCCCATGTTGCTAAGTTGTATTTCAAAGAGGTCGTGGCGCATCGGGGCGTCCCCAAAACGATAGTGTCTGATAGGGACGTTAAGTTCACTAGCTATTTCTGGAACACTTTGGAATCTTATGGGTACGAAACTGATGTTTTCGTCGGCCTATCATCCCAAAACGGATGGGCAAACAGAAGTGGTTAATCGTAGCTTGGGTAGTTTGCTCCGTTGCTTAGTTCGCGATCATAAAGGTACGTGGGACCTTATCCTTCCTCATGCTCAAATAGCTTATAATAATTCAAGGAATAGGTCCACCGGTTTGTCTCCGAACGAGATCGTTCATGGTTATAAGGCGCCCGTGCCTCTTGATTTGGTTCCGTTACCACCATCTTTTAAGTCTAGTCAGTTTGCTCAGGATTTCGCCTCGCACGTTCACAGTCTCCATAAACATATTAGCGAAACGCTAGCTACACAATATGCTATTTATCAATCGAATGCCAACGTACATAGGCGAGCGGTCCCCTTGAATATTGGTGATTTGGTAATGGTTCGTCTCACCCCTGAACGGATGCCTTCGGGCACTATAAAGAAATTGGCGAATAGGCGAGCCGGTCCTTTTCGAGTGTTAAAAAAGTTGGGCGAAAATGCATATTTATTACAGTTACCCGCTGATTGGGGAATTTCCCCTATTTTTAACGTTTCCGATTTAACGCTTTTTGTCACTCCACCACATGAACTTTCTGTCTCGCCGTTTAATATTTCCACTAAATCTTCTAATGGGATGGGTGGTGAGATCAATACTGGATCTCTCTCTCCTGCGGACTCTACGGGAGGTATGCCGCCTACTGATGTTGAAACTTGTTTTTCTTATTTGCCTAACGCATTTTCGAGGTTTCCCCGGACCGTTTTCTTGCCTGACAAAATTTTGCAGGATGCTATGTTTCCAACTCCCGACGGTGATGTTCACAGGTTCTTGATTCGTTGGCGTGGTCGCCCAGCTTCGGACGACTCTTGGCTCTCGGCTTCGGAGGTGGAGATACTTGATGCGGATCTCCTACGTCGTTATGTTCCTGCCCACTCATCGGTGATGAGTCCTTTTGAGCGGGGGAGGATTGATGGCGACCGCCACCATGACGGCCAACTCGATGATGATGACGTACATGGCGCTTTGCTTGATCATGAAGTTGCGGCGGATGATGATGATGATGATGGCCCACCGACTAAAGACTTGCGGCGCCGTGGCGGCCACGGCTACAATCTTCGTCCACGCCACAAGAATTAATTATTAACTTTTATATTAATAATTAATTAAATAAATAACAATTAATTAATTAATTATTAATGTTTTATTTATGTCTTGCATTTTAATATTTTGACTTATTGGTGTGCAATTAGCATTTGTGTTGTAAGGCCTATATAAGGCTAAAAACTCTAATTAGAAAGCAGATTTTATTGTGTTGCTAAATTTCCTCTAACCTAAATTGTCTCCCCCTCTTTCCTTCCTCCTTGCCGCCGCCCACCTTGGGTTCTCTCCTCCAAAATTTCGGCCACCACCTTCTCCCCTTCCAAGATCTTGGCCACCATCTCTTTCCCCTTCTCCACCTTCAATATTCCTAAGCCCTTCTTTCACACATCAACCCCACGATATTTCTTCACTTGTTTCATCCTAACCGACCATCCTTGGAGGAGACAAAGTGATTGCAAGAGCCAAAAGGCTTTTGGGAGAAACTTCACGGTGCAAAGCGGAGAAGACGACCGAGTTTCTTCATCATTGGAGCATCTTCCGTGGAGTTCAAAGGAGAGCGATCATTTTCTAGTGGAACCAATATCCCGGATCTACTATTCCGAGAGGGGTACGAAATTTCTACCAAGAGTTTTTTCTCTTCTAGATTGTTTATGTGGTGGACGATTTTTGCGTGATTTTGTGATAATGAAAGAAATTTCGCAGCGTTTTCTTAATAAATTTGTGGATCTATTTTCGTTTGATTTTTGGGTACTCTCGGGAGGATTGGCGATCCTCGTTATTTCTTGTTGGGGAAAGATCAACCGTTTTGCGAATCGGAATTTTCTTGGTGGATCTTTCTTTGGTACAACATCGCTCGTGCGAACACGAATATTTGTCCTTTTAGCTTGATCGGATCTCGGCCTTTAGTCGTGGTTTGATCTCTATCGGATTAGCTAACCGAACGTTGGCGCGTAAGATAAATAACATAATTGGTATTGCTGCATTTTCGTTAGCGTGTAAACGAGATTGTTAGCGTGGCAAGAGAGAACTTGACGCCGTCCGCATAGGATCTGAAATTCGTGTAGGCTCATAGGACGGCGCTACATCACCTTGGTTGTTTGATGGCTTGGCCAAATGAAATTACAAGTGATGTGTGTTGTCGCGCGGTGCCATAATCTCGGGTTAAGGATAGTGTGGTAGGTCTATGGGCTCGCCAGTCGTCACACCGATGGAAGTTAGCAGATTGACCTTGGGCGGTTGGGCTTGGTCCTCGACACTCATTCTAGAGGCTCCCTTCATGCAGTGGATGGTTGGGCTTGGTCCTTTGGTGATACGCTTCCAGAGGCTCCTTCCTTGCCACGACGATAGGATAATTTGGGTTGTGTTCTTGGTGCACATCTACTTAAGACCCCTCTGAGTCGTAGTATGCAGAGGCTCCATTGTTATATTCTTAGCGTTGATGTGTACAGATGCCTAGGCTTGGTAGCGTGGATTCCCACCTAGTAGTGGATACGCCCGCTCTACTATCACGGTCTGGTCACGACGGATGACGCCTAAGTGGTTAGCTACCTGCTCGAAAAGTGGGAACTATTGTACTATGTCAACATAGCAGTGTGTGAGTGTGAGCATGAGTGAGTAATCATGTTGCATTCATATCATAGCATTGAATTACACCTCATAAGATCCTTATCATATAAATTTGTATGGGCACTTTTATATGACAAATTACTTTATGTTAAATCGATCCTTAACTTATAAATCTGTATGGGCATTTTTATAAGTTAAGTTACATTCCTGTTGTAGAATTATATGTTGTAGTTGATTGCTCTTACCTTTACGAATTGCAAGTGTAGAATGATGTTTTTACTTGTTATACACTACTATCGCTACTCTGATGATGAATAGAATTATACCACATGCTTGTACTCATAGTTTATATATATATTATACCTTCTTTCCTTTCTCGCGCCTGCTGCCTAAGAGTCGCTGGGGTGAGCGAATGTGATAGCCACTTAGTCTTTATGACTAACGGTTGCTATGTTTACCATTTTAGAAGGAAACCCCGGGGATGGAGAAGCAACAGGTTATGTAGGAGGGCAACCAGGCTAGGGGACAAGGCCTGATACGACAATACCTTCGCTGTCGTCGGAGACTGATGTGAGTTTGAGCGCTGTGGTGTAGCCTTTGGGCAAATTTTGCTGTACTCTGATATTAAAGGAACTGATGTAGTTCCTCATTATTCATGTACTATGTTTGGACATTTGCTTATTGTGATGATATGACTTCTATACTTTCTTTATGTTGGGTTGGCATGGATGATATTGTAAAGAGACGACAGAATAGGCGTCTTGTAGTACTGGTCAACCCGTTTGTTGACGCTACCGCAAGGTGACTATTCTGGGCATAAGACACCTCCCAGCCGTGTTTTGTGTTCTAGGAGGGGGTCTTAAAAATGGTATCAGCTTGCAATGATCATGAACTAAAGAAGTCATCGAACAATGGTGCCACCCCCACTCGAACAATGGTGAATAGAGTATATGGTGCTTTTTAAAATCACAAAGAAAACTTTTTGCAAAGCTTTACAACAATTGTTGTAATGAGTGTAAGCAGGGAAGCAGAAATAAAACTAAGCTATGCAGATATTAAGCACAAGAAAATCTAGGCCAGAAACAAAAAGAAAACATGCAGAACCAGATGACACAAGGAAATATAGTGGTTCCCCAACTTGGGTACATCCACTCTTCTACCACCCTAGGTAGGAATCCACTGCAGGATGAGTTGATCAGGTGTCCTGGGCACCAATGAGCTTTTGATAAGGTGCTCAAAAATCAAATCAGATTTTTTGATCAGGTGTCTTGCCACCAATGAGCTTTTGACAAGGTGCTCAAAAACCAGATTCAAACTTTTGAAGGGAGTTTGAAAAACCCTTTACAGAATGGGGTTGAGAGAGTGATGGCAGTCTTCTCTTTCTCAAGCAACTGAGAAGACTATGTGGATTCAGTGATGTTGTCAAAGCTCCCCCTGAGTCCTTGAAATCTTCAGGAAAATGAGCATTGCTGAGGGTGATAGGCCTTCAAAGATAGATCTCCAGCAAAAGATGATTTCAGCAAGCTGAAATGTTGAGTGTCTGGAGTCTTGAGATGATGTTGGCCTTGAACACTTGAGAGCTGAAGAGATCTGAAGAATGTTTGAAAGCTTGATCTCTTCTTGATGAGTGTTCTTCAGAATTCTTGTTGACAGAAGATTGAGAGAGTCTCTGTGTATTGAGTTGTGTCCTCTACTTGTCACTCTCTATTCCCTTATTCTTGCCTATCTTCTTATCTGATTCAAAAAAACATTCTTTCTTTTTATTCTCTGAGTCTGAATAGAAAATTCTCTGTCAAAGATAGCCGTTGGTCTGAATTAATTACAGCCTTAATTGCATAAAATGTTCTGAAGGAAAGTCCACTGAATTATTCCTTGAAAAGTCCCTTGAAACTTGCTCCAGAAGTAAATGAAAATGGCTGGCAGATCTTCTGAATTAAATGCAGAATAACTTCTATCTGATTTGAATTTGAATTCTGAAGGATAACTGAAATCGTCGAACTGAGCTCTGCTATCGTCGAGCTGAGCTCATCGAATTGGAAAATGCAAGCAGCAAAGAAGTCGTCGATCTGAGCTCCACGATCGTCGAACTGAGCTCAGAGATAAGGATCCAGTGCAGAGCCAAAATCGTCGACCTGAGCTCAGCGATCGTCGAATGGAGTTCGACGATATTGAGAAGTTGAGCTCAGCGATCGTCGACCAGAGCTCGACGATATTATGAGGGTTGAGCTCAGCGATCGTCGAATGGAGCTCGACGATCTGTCAATAGTTGAGCTAGACGATCGTCGACCGGAGTTCGACGAAACGTCGAGCTGAGCTCGACGATTTGGACTCAGTCTCCAGAAAAACTTGGGTCTTCAGGGCAGCTTCCAAACCTAGACTCCTGATCCCTTAGACTCAATTCTAATTGACCTATTATCTATACAGAAGGTCAAAGCATAAATTCCTAGAGATATAGTGATCCTGACCCAAATTAGTAATAGGGTGTTCCAACAATCTCCCCCTATTTGGGTTAGGAAAACTATTTACAGACTCAGGAAAAACAAACAACATCATACAGTCAGAAAAACATAAAAACAACAATAACATGACACAGAGCAGAACCATCACAGAGATATATATATATGTGTTATCCAGATAGCAGTTAGAAGAACCAAAAGTTGTCACCTTACAGAGTTACTCCTTTTCTTTGCCTTTTACCATTTTAATTTCTCTGTTGGGATCTAAAGCTTGTTGTTTGGATCTGGTATCATCAGCTGCACCCAAATAAATTTGCTTTGAAGCCCTGGGAACCACTGCAGTTGGATGCAACTCCATGTACCTGTCTGCATCAAAAATTTGCTGGAGGCATATCTCTCTAATTCCTTCTGTCTTTGTTCTGACATGGTAGATATGTTGGAAGTGTCTAGCCCTTGTTCTTTTGCTTTCTTGATCTGATCTAAGGCAACCAGCTCTTTCATTCTTGCAGTCCAAGCCATAGGATTTTTCTCAGGATCCTCAAATGGAACAGGTGGCTCATACCTGTTGGAAGTAGTTTCTTGAGGAGTCCTGGCAGTCACTGTATCTTTGAGCTTGTAGGGAAAAGGACCAGAAGATGTATCTGATGGAACATGTCCTCCCCTAGAATAAGGATGCTGCCTGGAGTGTCCTTTAGAGTAAACCTGAGTTTCTCTTTGGTTTCCCCTATATCCTCCCCTTCTAGAGTAAGACCCCCTAGACTGGCTTTCCCTTTGATAAGTTCTTGCATGAGGTTGGTAGGGAGCCTGGCTTCTAGCAGGGCCTGATCTTGCAGAGCTGCCACCTGCACCTGCATCAGGTGGAGGTGGTGGAGGAGGATGAGGGTGCTTGAACTGAGTGGAGTCTTTATCAAACTTTCTTTTCTTCTTCATTGCCTTTAACTGGTTCTTAGAGAATTGCATCCAATGCTCAGAGATTGGGCAATTGTGCAGAATATAGTAGGGGACATCATTGTCATCTCTGACTTTGGCAGGAGGAACTCTCTTCAAGGCCTTACTTCTTGCCTTCTTTTTTTCTTTGCAATTGTGGCAGATGAGTCATCAGAAGCAGTATTATAATCCTAATATTCAGAACTTTGTGCATCATACAAGGCATCAAGCTGTTTCATCAAATCCTCTTTCAGTTTAACAGCAGCTGATGGGGCAGAAGATACAGAAGCAGGAGGAGCAACAACAGGAGCAGCAGCAGATGTAACTATAGGTACTGGAGCACAGAAGTTACAACAGATATTGCTTCAGGAATGAGGGCAGCAGCAGCAGCTTCAGAAACAACCACTTCTACAGCAGGCTCAAAATCAACAGCCTCTGTCATCAAAACATCCTGTGAAATGGGCTCAACAGCAGCAGATATAACTTCAGAGGTAGACACAGCATTGTCTTCAGCAGCAGCAGCAGCAGTAACATCAGAAGCAGCAGTCACTGACAGAATAAAATCAGAGATGATTCTGGGGTCACAGCAGGAAAAGGGCACTAGAGCCTTGGACAAATCTTCTGACTGGGCAGCAAGAACCTCTGGAGGCTGGACAGGATATGGCTCTAGGGAGGCAGCAGAAGTAAGCAGTGTCAAAAGTAGATAGCAAGGACCTTAGGTCTATTGCTAGTACTGGTGTAGCAGCAGTAGCAGAAGCAGAAGCAGCAGCAGTAGTAGTAGCATGAGAGACAACAGCAGGAGGAGCAGCAGCAACAGCAGCATGGAAGCTGGCTTCATAGGGCATCTCCCCCTGCCTGGATGCAGAGACCTGTGCATCAAGGCACACTGCTGGGGGTGCTGCTATAGGAGTAAGGAAAGAGGACAGCCTGGCAGAGAGAGCTGCCACTGATTGTTGTAGAGGAGCTAAAGAGGCCTCCATTAGAAGAGAGAGCCTAGGTGCAAGGAGCTCATACAACTGATCAGCAAGGGCTGGGAGATCTACATGCTCAATGAGAGGAGCAGAGGTAGAGGGTTGAGGGATGGCTGACGGAGCTGGAGGAGGAGGGCTGAAGGGTGGAAGGGATGGCTCAGGAGAGGGGATGGTAGAGATGGAGGATAGAGGGATGGATATGGAGGGAGTGAAGGTGGGTTGATCAATAATCTGGTGGAGAAGGTCTTGGAAAGTTGTGGAGGAGGATGGGAATCTGGAGGAGAAGAGGGGGAATCATCCATGTAGGATTCATCCAAGAGAGTGAAGGATGGTATGGAGGGGGATGAGGTGACATCTGGAGGGGGATATGAGAATAGGGGATGGAAGTGGTCTGCTGGTGGAGAGGAAATTGTTGCTGGGGATGGAATTGAGGTTGGAGAAGGGCTGGAGATTGTAATGGTGGATGAGGCTGGAGTGGTGGATGGAGCTGGAGGTAGGGTTGAGCTTGGAGGAGGAGAAGCAGCAGCACTGGCAGCAGGCAGGTCTTCTGCAGGGGCAGAGACCTGGGGTGGAGTGACTCTTAGAGTCCTAGTGCCTGAAGGGCCAGAAGAAGAGGGCCTGTTGGGCTTGGAGATTTGCCTGTCCCATTTCCCAAAAAGGGCACAGGTGAGTCTCTTGGAGGCATTGATGTGCACTCCAGAGGAGACTAGCAGGGCAGGGCACTTAGCCTGGAGGAAGATTCCCAGTATTCTTCCATAATTCACAAAAGTCTTGTTTATCTTTTTCTTCAACAAATCAAAGAATACTTCTCCCCAGTTCAAGCTTTTTCTATCTACCAGAGCTCCCATAAGGCAGAGCTGATATCTGGAGATTGTTTCATGAGCAGAATGCTTGGCCAAGAGAACCTTGCCTACTACATCAGCCATAAACCTGTATTCCACAGACAGGTTCCTCTTAAACAGCTTGCTAGGGTTCCCCTCAGGATGACCCATCCTGGCAAGAATATCAGAGAACTCATCTCCAGAGAGTTCAGCAGAAACTTCACCATTCCTTAAACCAAAAACCTCTGTGAGTACTGTTGGGGTCAGAGGTACCTGGGTGCCACCAATAGAACCGACTATGGTATTGTTGTCCAGGTTGTGGGCAGTGTATACCCATTCTTTAATCTCATCAGATGCTAGTTTGATTCTGGTTGTCATCAGGGCAGACAGTTGCTGATCTTTGAATAAAGTGAGAATATCCTGGAAGATTTGATCGGTTGTGTTGAAGGAGTCAAGATCGATGTCAAAGCCTGCATCAAATTTCATTGCAGAGAGTACAGCAACTGAAACGGCCATGGTACCTGCAAAAATCAACAGACAAAACGACCAAGGTAGAACTGTTTGGAGGGAAGAAAATTCTTGCAGAGAAATTGAAAGCGCAAGAGAGAACGACGGCGAAAAATGAGTTTTATATTAGGGTTCGACGCAGAAAAGGAAAGATCGTTGAACTCAGTTCGACGATCGAGGCTTCTAAAGGAATCTGAAGAGACTCCAAAATCGTCGATCTCCGTTCGACGATCTGGAAAGGCGTCGAGCTCCGTTCGACGATCGTTCAGTGAACAAAATCGTCGAGCGCCGTTCGACGATCGTTGACCGAAGGAGACAGTTCATGTTGTCAGAGGGGCGCTGAACTCAGTTCGACGATTCTGGAAATCGTCGAACTCCGTTCGACGATCTGTGGGGAAATCGTCGAGCGCAGTTCAGAGATCAGAGAAATCCTAGACACTAAGTAAAATCAGAATTTTGCCTAGTCTTGGTCCATTTTTAGCTTTCAAAATCTTGGGATTATTTAAGACTTCCTCCATCTAACATTCCTAACTGATTTAGGAAGAAAGTATGTTTCTTTTCATCCAAAGGCTTGGTGAAAATATCTCCCCTTTGTAAATCAGTTGGGATATACTGCAATTCAATTTTATTCTTCTCAACATTATCCCTTAAGAAATGATGCCTAATCTCTATATGTTTTGTCCTACTATGGAGGACTGGATTTTGAGCTATGGAGATAGCACTTGTATTGTCACAAAAGATTTTTGACTTCTCTAAGTTGTAACCATAGTCTAGGAGTTGATTTTGAATCCACAATATTTGTGAACAACAACTGCCTGCAGCCATATATTCAGCTTCAGCAGTTGAAGTTGACACAGATGTTTGTTTCTTGCAAAACCAAGAGACAAGTCTATCACCAAGGAACTGACAAGTTCCACTGGTGCTTTTCCTGTCAATTCTGCATCCAGCATAATCAGCATCAGAGAATCCAGTTAACTCAAATGCTGAATCTTTTGGATACCAGAGACCTAGATTTGGACAACTTTTAACATACCTGAGAATCCTCTTTACTAATGTGAGGTGTGACTCTCTAGGGCTAACTTGGAATCTAGCACATATGCATGTAGCAAACATTATATCTGGTCTACTAGCTGTAAGATACAGTAAAGAGCCAATCATTGCTCTATATGTTGTCTGATCAACAGGTTTCCCATGTTCATCAGCATCCAGTACAGCATTGGTAGGCATGGGTGTTTTCATACAAGATGCCTCAGACATGCCAAATTTCTTAACCAGCTCATTAGCATATTTGGTTTGAGAAATAAAGATGCCTTCAGCATGTTGTTTGACTTGCAATCCTAGGAAGAAGGATAGCTCACCCATGCTACTCATCTCAAATTTAGAATGCATTAAGTTAGAAAACCTTCTGCACAATTTTGAGTCAGTAGAACCAAAAATGATATCGTCTACATAAATTTGTACTAGTAGGGTATGGGACTTATGGGTTCTAATGAAAAGAGTTTGGTCTACTCTACCCCTTATAAAACCATTTTCCAAAAGAAAGCATGCTAGGGTCTCATACCATGCTCTAGGAGCTTGCTTGAGACCATATAATGCTTTATTTAGTCTAAAAACAAAATCAGGATGAGTTGGAGAGATAAAACCTGGAGGTTGTCTGACATAGACTTCCTCTTTGATGTCTCCATTTAAGAAGGCACTCTTGACATCCATCTGATAAACCTTGAAGCCTTTGTGAGCTGCATAAGCTAGAAAAATCCTGATGGCTTCCAATCTTGCAACAGGTGCAAAGGTCTGGTCGTAGTCAATTCCTTCTTCTTGAGAATATCCTTGGGCAACTAGCCTTGCCTTGTTCCTTATTATTACTCCTTGATCATCCAGTTTGTTTCTGAATACCCATTTTGTTCCAACAATGGAATGATCCTTAGGCTTGGGCACTAGTTCCCATACTTTGTTCCTCTCAAATTGATGCAACTCCTCTTGCATGGCAATGATCCAGTGTGGATCTTGCTCTGCATCTTGAATGGACTGAGGTTCAATTTGAGAAAGGAAGCAGGTGTGCAACAGGTTTTGGTTGACCTGATTTCTGGTTTGCACACCAGCTGAGATTTCTCCAATTATTTGGGTAATTGGATGGTCTCTTGATGTTACTAAATCAACAGGGGGTGTTGATTGTTCACCAACCTGTGTTGTTGTTTCCTCTTGTGGTACAACAACTGGCTCTTCAGGTTGTGCTTCAATATGTTGAGCATTGCTTTCATCTTCACTGCTTTCATCCTCTTGAGCAACCTGTAGCTTGTTCATATCTTCAACTAGAGAGTGTTCCTGCAAAGGTTCTATGGTAGAAGAGATCTTCTCCTTGAAAGACATGTTAGTTTCATCAAAAGAAACATGAACAGATTCCTCAATTTTCAATGATGATTTATTATAAACCCTATAGGCCTTGCTGATCATGGAGTATCCCAGAAACACTCCTTCATCAGCTTTGGCTTGAAATTTTGCTAGAAGTTTCTTATCATTATTGTGAATATAGCAAATGCAACCAAAAATTTTGAAATAGTCAACTTTAGGTTTCTTCCCTTTGAGTAATTCATAGGGAGTCTTTCCCTTCAGTTTATGTATCAGACTTCTGTTCAGCACATAGTTGGAGGTGTTCACTGCCTCTGCCCAAAAGGATAGAGGTAGATGAGCATCTGACAACAATGTAGTGGCAGATTCAATAAGGGTTCTATTTTTCCTTTCAGCTACCCCATTTTGTTGAGGAGTTCTAGGAGCTGAGAAAGTATGCCTGATCCCTTCACTCTGACAGAACTCTTGCATAAGAAGAGAATCAAACTCTGTCCCATGATCACTTCTGATCAGGGCAATGTGAGTATTGAACTCAATCTTTATACATTTGAGAAACTCTGTCAGACACTTAAAGTTATCAGACTTCTTCCTTAGAAAGAACACCCAAGTGAATCTAGAGAAGTCATCTACAATCACCAAAGTGTAGGATTTCCCTCCTAGGCTTTGTACTGTGATGGGTCCAAATAGATCCATGTGTAACAGATACAATATCCTAGGTGAATCACTCTTATTAAGTGACTTAAAACTGTTTTTAGTTTGCTTGCCTAATTGACAAGCCTTGCAGAGTCCTTCCTTCTTGTAGGGGCCAGAAGGTAGTCCTCTAACAAGGTTGTCCTTGGAGAGCCTAGCAATAGTTCTAAGGTTTAGGTGTCCTAGTCTCTTATGCCATAAAACATTTGGTCTACAAACTGAATTGAATAAACAGATATCTATAGAAGTTGAAAGAAAATCTACTAGGTAGATGTTACCTTTCCTTTTACCTGTCAACACAGTTGTGTTGTCCTCTGACTTGATTTTGCATAAGGTTTTGCTGAAGGTCACCTGGTAGCCTTCATCACATAGCTGACTGATGCTGATTAGGTTGTGCTTCAGTCCTTCCACATATGCTACCTTCTTGAAGGTTACAGAACCAATCTGGACTGCTCCATATCCTTTAGTTTGTCCAAAGTTGGAGTCACCAAAGATAACTTTGGGTCCAAGCTTGGCTCTAAAGGAATTTAGGTTGTCCTTGTTCCCTGTCATGTGCTTAGAGCACCCACTATCCAAATACCATTGCTGGTTAGATGTTGGATAGGTCTTCACCTGCACATTAAGCAATTCACTTGTTTTTGACCCAGTTTACCTTGGGCCTAGGTTGATAACCTTTAAATTCAGAAATGAAAGACATCCCTGGCTGACTCTTATATCCTTCAGGATGATATCTCCTTGGAGGTAAAATCCATTCAGTATAAGGGTTAAATGTTTGGGATGAAGAACCCTCAGGATTCAATTTTGACTTGCCATTGAAAAAATTTCCAGAGCTCTGACCTCTGTTCGACGATCTTGGAGCTGAGTTCGACGATCTTGGGTCAGATCGTCGAGCTCCGTTCGACGGTCGACTATGGCTGAGGTCAGGTATATGGGATCGTCGACCAGCGTTCGACGATCTTGGCTTAGATCGTCGATCAGCGTTCGACGATTTGTCCTGAGATCGTCGAGCTGCGTTCGGCGATCGTCGATCTTCATTCGGCGATCGTCGATCTCCGTTCGACGATTTGTACTGGACTTTAGTTTTCTGAGGCAGATCAGAATTTTTCCTGGCAACCTCTACAACTCCCTTTCCCTTGTCAGAAATGAACTTGATAGGGGTTGTTAGAACAATAGGTTGGCTGGATGAGGCACCCAAGCCCAGTGTACTGTTGAATCTTGAGTTCACTGTGCTTGTGATGTCCATCAGCTTGATGCTTCTCCCATTGAGAGATTCTTCAAGCTTCTTGGCCTCAGAGAGTTCACTCTTCAGTGAAGCTATCTGTTCCCTATGGTTCTCCAACTCCTGAGAGAGCTTGAGGTTTTCTGATTTTAAAGCATTGTGTTCAGATAATTGATTTCTGAGAGAGATGATCTCTTTCTCAGACTTTAGCAGGTCTAAACATAGTGCTTTAAATTCAAGTTTAAAATCTTCTGAAGTGAAATCAAAAGAGCTGATTACCTGATCTTCTTCAGGTTGAGTTTCTGAGTCTGACTCTGACTCCTCTTCCTCTGAGTTGTGTTGTGAGGCATTGATTGCCATCATGCAGAATTCTTTTTCCTCTGCATCATCCTCATCATCACTTGAGCTGGAAGAGGCCTGTGACTCCTCTTCAGTCTCACTCCAGGATTCAGCAACAAATCCTTTCCTTGTGTGCTTATTTTTGCTGGTGGAAGGTTTGCTACTTCCATGCCTTTTGGAGTCCTTCTCCTTTCTTCTTTCTTTTCTGTCCCTTCTGTCCTTGTTCTTGTTTTCTGGACAGTCAGGAACCATATGCCCTGGTTTCCTGCAACCAAAGCAAATAATGTCTTTGCTATTGCCAATGGACTTGTCATACCTTGGCTTATCTTGCTCCTTGTATGATCTTCTTCTGAAGTCCTTTCTGGCCATCTTATAGAATCTTTTGGCCAACAAGCTGAGAAGTTCATCATTGCCTGTACCTTTTTCTTCAGGCATATCCTCAGCTGCCTTAAATGCTATAGTCTTCTCCCTTTTTGTGGCTGGAGAAGCAGCCTTCTGTTCTTCTTCTCTGTTCTTGATGAGTAGCTCATAAGATTTGAGCTTACCCAACAAGGCTTCAGTCGTGATCTCATTCAGACTTCTGGCATCTTTAATTGGCCAGATTCTTGAATCCCAAGTGCTAGGGAAGCACATTAGGATCTTATCATTAAGTTCTGTCAGTGAGATCTCTTTGTCTAATGTCCTCAGTTCACTGACAATTAGACTCAATCTGTTGTACATTTCTCCCACTGACTCTGTTTCTCCCTTCTTGAAGTTCTCATATTGGGAGATGAGATGAGATCTTCTGTCCTTTCTCTCATCAGCTGATCCTGAAACTATTTCTGAGAGCTTGTCCCAGATCTCCTTGGCTGAGTTGCATTCAGCTACTTTTTGAAAAATGTCATCTGACATTGTTTGAGCTAGAATGTTCATTGCCTTGGCATCAGCTACTTTCCACTTTTTATGTCAGCATCTGTTCCTGATGGAGGTGGAACAGCATTTGTGCTTGTGCTCTCTGGAGGTCTTGGACACACTGTCAAAACAGAATTAAAAATATCTTCGTCAATAGAATTCATGTAGAGTTTAATCCTTGCTTTCCAAAGTGCAAACTTTGATAGATTGCACACTGGAGGTCTGGTGCTAGCATAATCTTTGTTTCTGGGCCATGATTTGTGCAAGCTAAATCTAATAATGAAATATAAAAGAAGGATCTAGTTTGGGATCTTTGGGGTTCAGGTGTTAGCCTGTACAACCAAACAGATATGGTATGTTTAACCAACCTCGCTTTGATACCAATTGAAAGGGGAAACTAGATCTGATATACTCTAAAGGGGGGGGGTGAATAGAGTATATGGTGCTTTTTAAAATCACAAAGAAAACTTTTTGCAAAGCTTTACAACAATTGTTGTAATGAGTGTAAGCAGGGAAGCAGAAATAAAACTAAGCTATGCAGATATTAAGCACAAGAAAATCTAGGCCAGAAACAAAAAGAAAACATGCAGAACCAGATGACACAAGGAAATATAGTGGTTCCCCAACTTGGGTACATCCACTCTTCTACCACCCTAGGTAGGAATCCACTGCAGGATGAGTTGATCAGGTGTCCTGGGCACCAATGAGCTTTTGATAAGGTGCTCAAAAACCAAATCAGATTTTTTGATCAGGTGTCTTGCCACCAATGAGCTTTTGACAAGGTGCTCAAAAACCAGATTCAAACTTTTGAAGGGAGTTTGAAAAACCCTTTACAGAATGGGGTTGAGAGAGTGATGGCAGTCTTCTCTTTCTCAAGCAACTGAGAAGACTATGTGGATTCAGTGATGTTGTCAAAGCTCCCCCTGAGTCCTTGAAATCTTCAGGAAAATGAGCTTTGCTGAGGGTGATAGGCCTTCAAAGATAGATCTCCAGCAAAAGATGATTTCAGCAAGCTGAAATGTTGAGTGTCTGGAGTCTTGAGATGATGTTGGCCTTGAACACTTGAGAGCTGAAGAGATCTGAAGAATGTTTGAAAGCTTGATCTCTTCTTGATGAGTGTTCTTCAAAATTCTTGTTGACAGAAGATTGAGAGAGTCTCTGTGTATTGAGTTGTGTCCTCTACTTGTCACTCTCTATTCCCTTATTCTTGTCTATCTTCTTATCTGATTCAAAAAAACATTCTTTCTTTTTATTCTCTGAGTCTGAATAGAAAATTCTCTGTCAAAGATAGCCGTTGGTCTGAATTAATTATAGCCTTAATTGCATAAAATGTTCTGAAGGAAAGTCCACTGAATTATTCCTTGAAAAGTCCCTTGAAACTTGCTCCAGAAGTAAATGAAAATGGCTGGCAGATCTTCTGAATTAAATGCAGAATAACTTCTATCTGATTTGAATTTGAATTCTGAAGGATAACTGAAATCGTCGAACTGAGCTCTGCTATCGTCGAGCTGAGCTCAGCGAATTGGAAAATGCAAGCAGCAAAGAAGTCGTCGATCTGAGCTCCACGATCGTCGAACTGAGCTCAGAGATAAGGATCCAGTGCAGAGACAAAATCGTCGACCTGAGCTCAGCGATCGTCGAATGGAGTTCGACGATATTGAGAAGTTGAGCTCAGCGATCGTCGACCAGAGCTCGACGATATTATGAGGGTTGAGCTCAGCAATCGTCGAATGGAGCTCGACGATCTGTCAATAGTTGAGCTAGACGATCGTCGACTGGAGTTCGACGAAACGTCGAGCTGAGCTCGACGATTTGGACTCAGTCTCCAGAAAAACTTGGGTCTTCAGGGCAGCTTCCAAACCTAGACTCCTGATCCCTTAGACTCAATTCTAATTGACCTATTATCTATACAGAAGGTCAAAGCATAAATTCCTAGAGACATAGTGATCCTGACCCAAATTACTAATAGGGTGTTCCAACAGGGTCTTAAAAATGGTATCAGCTTGCAATGATCATGAACTAAAGAAGTCATCGAACAATGGTGCCACCCCCACTCGATTGGTCAGTTTGAGTTCAAACTGACATAACAGAAGCAGTGGTGTGCCCATGTATAATTCACACTAAGTATGTCTAGTTGTTACCTTACGATTAGCCAACCAGGCATTAGGTTTGTACCTTTATTCGTAGATTTCGGTACATATAGAGTCGACGACAGGCATTCCTGTCCCTCTTATCCATACTCCGTTCCAACAATCACAGTTGGGGCAGACCCTAACTGAAATCTTGGATGCCTTCAGGTCTCAGCAGGCTCCGATGCAGTAACAGGACCTGGGCTCTAATTGGCCGAGTACATTCCGAGCTCTTTCTCCACCTATCTACTATGGGACTGAATCGGTCGTTCACATAGAGGAATGGCTAGATGTTGTACAAGAACTAATGGCCGAAATCAGATGCCCAACCAGTGTGTTTGTTACCTTAGATGTGTCCATCCTAGAGTCACATGCAAAATGGTGGTGGAAGTCCCTTATGGGCTCCACTTTTCAAGGATGTGTATACACCGACATCAGCTGGAACGAGTTTTCTGAGGCCTTCTTAGAACATTTAGTTCCCTCCACTACTCGGGATGAGCTCGAGGAAAGATTCCTACAGTTGAAACAGGGATCTAAGTCAGTCATGGAGTATCAACGGGAGTTTTAGCACCTTGTCAGGTTTGCTGACTCCTATGAATTGCATGATCGCGAATATGCGAAGCGGTTCTACAAAGGGTTGCGAGATCCCCAAAGGCAAGCACTTTTGTTTATAGTGGACACGAGCCTGGCAGATATTATAGATATGGCAAAAAGATTGGAAGCAAACCATTTGGGTGTCCAAGCTAGTAGTAAGAGACCCGCCGAGGGCATGATGGAAGCAGGTCCCAGCTTTAGGAGGAGACAAAATATTAGAGGTGGAAGAGGATACCAAAAAGGTGTCGAACTCTTCCACCAGAACTTTAGGATGGAACGTCCGACCGCGCAGCTAACACTACCTCCACCCCCGCAGTTCCAACCTCACCAACAACCAGGAGGACCATTCAGGCAAGTATGTTATCAATGCAAACATTCGGGCCACATCCAGCATTATTTCCCGCAGCTAAGTGGAGATGTTCCCCCTGTTGCTCCTCCGACAGCTCCGCAAGGACGAGGGCAAGTTTGTGGTCGAGGATGAGGACCATAAGGAAGGAATCCTGGACCTACTAGAGAGCAGATGTTTGCTCTATATATGACTCAAGAGCAAAATCCTCAGGACGTGATTGCAGGTATGTCGTAATTTGTTTAATACATTATGAGCATTCGTCCTTAGCTTGTCTGGGTTTGTTCTAGGAATTTTGTATTGAGATTGTTATGACTTGATATTTAGGCACCATGATTGTTAGTGGTAGACCAGCCTACACTCTATTTGATACTAATGCCACTCATTCGTTTATATCGGCATACTTTGTAAAAGACTTAAATGGCATGCATACTTCATTGGTATCACTTGGAGAGTATGCCTCCCGGACGGCTTTGAGATGACTTCGTCTGCCAAGGGCAATTTGGAAGTGTATATTGGACGAAAACCCTTTGAAACCCCTGCAATGGTGTTCAGAATGCCAAAATTCGATCTTATTCTGGGCATGGCATGGTTGGATTAGCACCATGCTAGAATTGATTGTGTGGTGAAGCAAATCCCCTTAAGGCATGGAGACTCAGAGATCATTTTTTTATGGTATTAGATTTGCACCCCGAATGTTTTTGTCTTCAATTCAAGCCTTTAAGGCCCATATGAAAGGGTCAGAGGTGTATATGATATGTTTTGAACTAAAAGAGATGTTGACGAGCATGAAAGATGTGCTGGTAGTGCGGGATTTTCCTGAGGTATTTCCTAAGAAGCTACCAGGATTACCCCCGCATAGAGAAGTGGACTTTTAGATTAAACTAGTATCGGGTGCCAAGACCATCTCTCAGACCACTTACAGAATGGCTCTAAAGGAACTCGCTGAGTTTAGAGTTCGGTTGCAGGAGTTAGTAGATTCAGGATTCATTCTCCCTAGCTCATCACCCTGGGGAGCCCCTGTTTTATTTGTTAAGAAGAAGGATGGATCCCTACGATTGTGTATAGACTACCGGGAACTCATCCGACTGACGGTACGGAACACCTATATTTTACCGTAGATTGACGAGCTATTCGATCAGTTGGTGGGAGCGCATTGGTTTTCCAAACTGGATTTGCGATCAGGATACTATCAGTTGAGAATACAAGAGGAAGATATTCTGAAAACAGTGTTTAGCTCGAGATATGGCTTACATGAGTTCACAGTGATGTCGTTCGGGCTCACGAACGGCCCCTTTTGCATTCATGAGTTTTATTAATAGGGTGTTTGAGTGGTATTTGGACGTCTTTGTCATCATCTTCATCGATGATATTTTGGTCTACTCAAAGATAGAAGAGGAGCATGATGAACACTTGGCCTTAGATTTGAAGAAATTGAGAGAGCACTCCTTGTTTGCTAAGCTCAGCAAGTGCGAGTTCTGGTTCCGAGAAGTTGCCTTCTTAGGCCATGTTATTAGTGATGCTGGATTAGCAGTAGACCCGAACAAGGTGTATGTTATGAAGGAATGGTTGTCTTTGAGGTCGGTGGCCGACATGCGAAGTTTTCTTGGACTTGTTGGATATTATCGCAAGTTTGTGAAGGGATTTTCAAAAATAGCCCTTCCTGTCACAGCCCTGACAAATAAAGGTGTGTCCTATGAGGGGACACCTCAGTGTGAGGCTGCATTCCTAGAGCTAAAGGAGCGACTAACTTCCACACTAATCCTAGCTCTTCCATCTAGGAAGGAAGGATTTCATGTTTACACTAATGCATCCTATCAAGGTATGGGAGCAGTGTTGATGCAACATGGGCATGTGATTTCTTACGCTTCAAGATAGCTGAAGAAGCATGAGGTGAATTATCCGGTATATGATTTGGAGTTGGGGGCAGTGGTGTTCGCCTTAAAGATTTGGAGACACTATATATATGGCATCCACTGAAAGATCTTTTCGTATCACAAGAATTTGATGTATGTTCATACTCAGAAGGAGTTGAATTTGAGGCAACGCGACTGTTATAATTCCTATGTTATTATGAGTTTACATTGAACTACCACCCTGGGAAAGCAAACTCCGTAGAAGATACATTAAGTAGAAAGATACCGGCGTTGAGCCCCAAATCTCGTATGATGGTCATGAAATTAGCTCGAGTGCTAGAGGAGATGGAGATTACGCTGGTGTGTAAGGATCATGCCAAGACATATATGGAATACTTGGCTACCTTGAGTATAGTATCTGACATCCATGAGCGAATCCGGGCAGAGCAAGGGAATAATACTGCTCTGGCCACTGTGTTTAAGGCAATTGAGAGCTGATTTACTGAAGGGTATACTCTGAAGGAAGGCCTCATTCATTTCCGTGGCAGGCTATACATTCCTAAGGGCGGTGGAGTCCGAGAAGACATCTTGAGAGAGGCTCAATGCACCATGTATTCAGTGCATCCCGGGATTGCCAAGATGTATAATGACTTACAGAACACCATGTTCTGGCCCCGAATGATGAGAGTTGTTCGGCACTATGTTACATACTGTGAGACTTATCAAAGCGTGAAGGTGGAGTATATGAGCCTGGGAGGACTATTACAGTCATTACCCATCCCTGAGTGGAGGTTCGAGGATATCTCCAAGGACTTCATCCATTGGTTGCCATGCTCGCACTCTGGGAACAATTCAGTTTGTGTGATTGTGGATCGCTTGACGAAGGTTGCCAGGTTCATTCCAATGAGGAAGGAGTCGCATGTTGATGTTTTGGTGCGTCTCTTTGTAGAGTAGTTTGTGCGGTACCATGGAGTGCCTAAGACGATTGTCTTTGACCGCAATGGAGGGCAGTTCAAGCGTATATGGGCTTCTGGCTTACCTACAATATGACTTTTCATCATCAGAAGGACGACCAGTCTGAGAGGACCATTAGAACCATGAAAGATTTATTGAGTTTATGCGTGTTGGATAGAGAAGAGTTGTGGGAAAGGCTCTTGCCACTAGTGAAATTTTCATACAATAATAGTTATCAAGCTAGCATCGGAATGGTGCCCTATGAAGCACTTTATGGGAGGAGGTGTAGAACTCCATTATCGTGGGTGAAGGATGAAGACCCAAAGACTTTGGGAGTGGAATATATTAATGACACTATTTCCATGGTTAGATTGATACGAGACCGCATATTAGAGGCTAAGAATTGGCAGGCAAAGTACTATAATGCGAAGCACCAGATGGTGGATTTCCAAGTGGGTGACAAGGTGTTCTTGAAGATCAGACCAATGCATGGAGTGTCACGTGTGTGCGGTAGAAAGAAGCTCAGCTCGAGGTATGTGGACCATATGTTATATTGGATAGGATTGGCCCTTTGGCCAATCAATTGGAGCTACCACCTGAGCTGGAAAATTTGCACGACGTCTTCCATGTGTCGTCGCTTCAGAGAACACTACTATGGCCCAATCAGCATGTCACCACTACAAATGGAACAGTGGCAATTGATAGGTCTGTTCGACTAGAGCCGGTGCAGATAGTGGACACCGAGACAAGAAGCTTGTGGAGAAAGAGTGTTCCTTTGATGAAGTTCAAATGGTCTAATCATGGGAGAGAGGACTATACTTGGGAGCCAGTGGACTTGATGTTGAAGAACTACGCAGAGTTGTTTCCCCAAGGTAAACTTAAACTTATACCTTGTAATTCTTCATACTTTGTTTTCCCCCATAGACTTAGCCTAATTTTAGGGACAAAAACTTTTATTTTGTATATAGGATTTGTAACGTCCTGATTCATGCTACACCCCTCTAACTTGTTTTGAGTCAAGAACGTTGACTCGGGCTCGTGGTGCACTGGTAATAGGCGTTGAGTGCGTCGACTGGAGGGCAGGCATCGAGTGATACTCGACGCATAAGAATAATTTGACTTAGAAAAATTCTGGATTCGGGAAGCATCGAGTGCGTCGGTTGGACTCGACGAAGCGTCGAGTGCGTTGACCGATGGGCAGGCGTCGAGTGATATTCGACGTATAATAAGAATTTGACTTAGAGTATTTCTGGATTCAAAATGCGTTGAGTGAACACGATGCTTTCGAAAAAGCGTCGAGTGATCACGATGCCTTTCGACAAAGCGTCGAGTGATACTCGACGCATACGATGCTTGTACTTAGAATGTTTTCGGCTAGTGGGATTTGTCGAGAAGTATTGACACCTTTCGACAAAGCGTCGAGTGATACTCAATGAATATGACACTTGTACTTAGAATGTTTTCGGCCAGTGGGATTCATCAAGAAGTGTCGAGTGATCGAGACGCCCTTCGACGAAGCATCGAGTGATACTCGATGCATACGACGCTTGTACTTAGAATATTTTTGGCCATAGGGATTTATAGAAAAATGTCGTATTGGGTCCATTGTTCCCAATGTCTCGGTTTTGTGAGAAGTCAAACAGGTCAATGTCACACACATCAACTGTATTTAATGTGCATTTGAGGTCTTGAGTGCAGGTTAGTACATATCACATTGATTGGATATGTTGACACAATAAGTGGTTCCTGGACATAGCAAAAATTGACTAAGTCCATAGGCATTGAGTGGAGCAAGCTCAATCAACGCCAGAGGTATGGATTCAATATTGTCTAGTAGAAATTTGCCTAAGTCCAAAAGCATTGAGTGAGTACAACTCACTCAACACCATATAACATATAGCGTTGAGTCTATCTCAGCCTAACTGAAAGATAGACAAAAATTTGGATAAGTACAAAAGCGTTGAGTGTAGACTACTTACTCAACGCCATATAATATATAGCGTTGAGTCTATCTCAGCCTAACTGGAAGATAGCCAAAAATTTATCTAAGTACAAAAGCGTTGAGTGTAGTCTACTCACTCAATGTCATACATCAAAAAGGCATTGAGTCAGGCTGAGTCAGTCCAACCGCTGAGACAGGTGTTGGTCTCAGCACAACCGCTGAGACAAGTGTTGGTCTCAGCACAACTGCTGTGACAAGTGTTTGTCTCAGCTGAGAACAAGAAAGCGCTAAGACTGTTAGAACCCTACTTGGATTTGGGCTAGGTTCACTCTTAGGATTGTTGATCCACCATGTATAGTCTAGTGTCATTTGTTGTTCTAAGGTTTTTAGGTCAATCACTTAGGTCAGAATACTGAGACCTACCTTTAGTAGACTTGAGAGACTCAAGAATTAAGAGACAATACAGTTTTAAAGATATCAGAATTAGTCGTTCGACGATAGCTGAACTCAGCTCAACGATCTTCGATCTCAGATTGACGAACTCAGAATTTCTTCTCTAAGTTGAGCTCGACGAAAGTCTAGCTCAGGTCGATGAACTGTGAGCTTATATCAGGATATCAGCTCAATGAAGTTCCTTCTCAGCTCGACGAACTTGAAGCTCAGTTTGGAAAGTACATTCTCAGCTCGACGATCTTGGATCTCAGCTCGACGAAGAAGATTTATCAGCTCGACGATCATGGAGCTCAGGTCGATGAATCCTTTCCTGTGTTTGACTAACTACAGTCAGGTTTTGTTCGACTATCTTTATGCAGTTTATCTGATCGACTAAGCCAATTTGAATTTAAGGATTAAGTTAGTAATACTCTGATAATTAATGCACATATTCCAAAGAATATAGTCGTTCCTTGCAGCATTAATTAGGATTTCACAGAGTTATTACTTGACATATTTACTAGGATAGTTGAGGAAACACATTGAAGACAGAATACAGCCGTTTCATTTCCCAAAGATTATGCAGAGGATTTAAATTTCAAAATCAGCAGTCATATATAAATAAAAATTCCAGAAGACTGTTGATAGGAGTAACACACAGAGAATATACACAGTGACAACAAAAATTTTACTGTCAAGAAGAAGAAGAAGAGAGAGAATATCTCAACAGAGAAAGAACTTCTTGTTCATCATACTCCTCTTCTTCAAGCTTTCCTTACAGCAAATAATCTTTATTCTGAGATCAACTTCACAACCTCTCAGATGCATATATTGGAAGAAGCAGTTTTCAATTTGAAGGCCTACACCCTGAGAAAAGCTTCCATTCTCCTGATCAGATCTATAACTCAGGGAGAGCTTTGACAACATCAAAATCCACTAGTCTTCTTTCAGATTGTTGACAGAGAAGAACACCATCACTTTTCTATTTCCAACTGTGTACAAGTTATAACTCCCTTCAAAAGTTAATCCCTTTGGTTGTTAAGTCTCCTGATCAAAAGACTTAGTTTGGTTTTTGGGCACCTGATCAAAATCTCAAAGGGTTGAGAGGTCTCCCTTAGAAAATAGATCTTGTGGTGGCAGGGCACCTGATCAAAAACCTGTAGTGGATTCATACCAGGGTGGTAGAAGAGTGGATGTACCCAAGTTTTAGGGGAACCACTAAAATTTCCTTGTGTCATCTGGATTGTCTTTACTTTTGTGTTTGTGTGCTGTGATTTCTCTATAATATACTTATATATCACTATACTTTTAATCCGCAATAAAAATCTGTGAATAAATTTTTAATACCCTATTCACAACCACCACCACCCCCCCCCCTCTAGAGTAATCAAAAGATCTATCCCTCACTCAAGTGGTATCAGGGTATCACTTTCTATTGGTACTAGAGGCCACTTTCAGAGACAGTTAAGCAAATAATTTTATAAGGCAAAAAGCGTTGAGTGAAGCATGATCACTCAACGCTCTCAACGCCTAAGTTGCAGAAAACTTTTCTAAGGCAAAAAGCGTTGAGTAAAGCGTGCTCACTCAATGCTCTCAACGCCTACGTTGCAGAAAACGTTTCCAAGGCAAAAAGTGTTCAGTGATGAAGACACACTAAAATTTGGCTAAGTCCATGCATTGATTGCTTGGCTTTCGTCAAGCTCAGCTTCGTCGAACTGAGCTCATCATTCGTCGAACTGAGCCAGGAGTTCATCGAACTGAATTTAGCCTTTTGTCGGACTAAGTCCACAGTTCGTCGAACTGAACTTATGTATTCATCGAGCTGAGATTACAGTTCATCGAACTGAACTTATGCTTTCATCGAGCTGAGCTTGTTGTTCGTCGAACGAAGCTCAGCATTCATCGAGCTCAATACCTAGATAGACAAAATTTTGTCTAAGTATTGTGGCATTGAGTGATACCTACTCACTCATTGACTTTGGTTATAATGATTGAATTTTGTCTTAGTCCAGAGATGTTGAGTCATGCTGACGTCAGCAAAGTTAAAAAGTCAACCAAAATTCAAATGTTGCGGAAATGTTGCCAGAGACGTTGGCGGCCAGCTGTTAGCATCATGTGCAATTTCCAAGGAATATTTTCAACATTAAAGTGTTGGGGCCCACACACAGCAAAGAGTCGTTGAATCAAGATTAAATGGAAAGCATGTGTTGAATTGGCTCAATCTCAGCCATCAATCCTGGTGATGGGACCCACTGCTCAATTGGCCGTAAGAGAATAAAAAGAAGCAAATCGGCCAGAGCTAAAAAAAAATCGATTCCTCATCTAGGTTTTCTGAAAATGAAAAAGTGTCGCCGAACTTTATCTTCTTCCTCGCCATTTTCGTCGAGCCTGAAGAAGTTGTTCTGCACAGAGAACCTTATTGGGAAAGAGATAGCTGAAACAATCACCATCTGCAAGAGCAGGATCATAAGCTATTCTAAGGAAGTAGATCTACAAGTTCTGCAGAGAAAAAGGAAGCTGTTTGAAGAAAGACACTACGGCCAATCCATTGTCTTCAACAGCAAAATCTTGGACTGGTATCTGCTCAATGCAGGAAGAAGAAGACACGGAGATCTTGCTCTGGTGTCTAATCATCACTCTCTTTATTTGTTCTTGTCTAAATATTCTCGGTGAATCTGAGTTGTAAGCCTGAATTATAAAGGCTGAAGTCTTAGAGACCTGTGTTGGATTTGTGCCAGGTGAAAGGTCTTTGTGACCTTGGTTTGGCTTAGTGCCTAAGTTGTAGGTCTGTGTGACTTGTGTGATCCTGCGGGATCTGTGCTGTAAGCTCTTTAGAAGCCGAGTTTTGGAGGGAGAGTCGAATCTAACACACTATTAGATAGGCGCAGAGAGACAGTGGATATACCCAAGATTGGGGAACCACTATAAATTGATTTGTCGTCTGTGATTGATCTTGAAAGCAAAAACTAACATAATCACCAACCACAGAAATCTACAAACTTTTGAAAAAATTAAACAGAGATAGAAACCTATTCACCCCCCCACAGGTCTTTAGCTAGCATTTAAAACAAGACTTTAAAGTGGTATCAGAGGGAGATTACTCTTTAAAGACTTAATAGTCTGAGTAGATCTCCAAGGTTAGCTAGAAGTATGTCTCTATAGGTTCAGGAATGACAAATAAGGAGCTGAGTACTGTGAGACTCCCAATCTGTAGGAAGGAAGATTTTGGCATCTATAAATCAAGGGGGAGGCAGTTCATGGAAGCTGCTAACAGTATGATAAATATTACAGTTGAAGAGGGACCATACATCCCAATGAAAGTGTCTGCACTGGATGCTAATGTCAAGACCCCCAAGACATATAATGAGATGACCAAGGATGAGTTAGCCTTGTCCTTAATAGATAAGAGAGCAAAGAACATAATTATGAGTGTTGTTGATGACTCAACTCTTCAGAACCTGATCTATTGCTCAACTACAAAGGAAATGTGGGAAACACTTGTGATCTACATGGAGGGGACAAATGAGGTTATATATGATAGGAAGTCCATGCTCAACCAAGAGTATGAGGCTTTCAGACAATCTAAGGAGGACAACATAACCATCTGCTATGAAAAGTTCTTTAGGATTGTGAATGAGCTGAAGACTTATGGAAGAGTATTCAGTCGCTATGAACTGAATGACAAGTTCCTCAGATCTCTCTCTAGAGAGTGGGACACTAAAATCTGTGCCATCAGAGAAGTGGCAAAATTGGGTGAGACAGCTCCTCACACCCTCTTTGGGAAGCTGCTATCATATGAAATGCAACTGGCTGCAAGGAAAGTTGAGGAGAACCAGAACAAGTCTCAGGCAAGAGACAAGTCTGTAGTATTCAAAGCTGAATGCTCCAGCAAAGGCAAAAGAAAGTCTCCCTCTCCACCAAGGAGAGATGCTGAATTTGATTCTGGAAAATCAGAGACAAGCACATCAGACAACCAATGGTTTGATGAAGATTTTGCTGCCTTCACCAGGCAATTCCAGAAGTTTTTGAAGACGAAGCACTGGAGAGGTACGCCTTCCTCCTCCTCACATCCCAAGGATTACTACTACAAGGGCAGGAAAAAATCCTCTAACGAGGACAGGTATGGTTCCAAAACTGGTAAACATGTTTCCTCTAACATGACTTGTTATCATTACAGAAAAGCTGAGCATGTGATAGTCGACTACCTAGTCAAAAGAAAGGAACACAGTGAGAAAAAGGACCACCCAAAAAAAGGCAAGAACTAGAAATCCCTCTTGGCCAAGAAGCAAAGAAGCTGGACTGACTCCTCCTCATCAAAGTCAGAAGAAGAAGAAGAAGCCTACATTGGTCTATACTATACTGAAGAAGGAGATGTTGAAGCAGATTGTATCAATAGGTTGGCTGCTTTAGAATAAGAAGTTTAGAAGGTTCATCTTGCTGTCAGGATTGAAGACAGGGCCCCTCCATCACAGTCTGATGGTTATTCAGAGGTGGATTCTGAAGATGACAGCTGTTGCCTTGGGCTGATGGCTAGGTCAGATAAAGAACTCAGCCAGGATCAGCCTGGTCCAAGCAAGGTAATTTCTGTTACTAGCTCTGCTTGTTCAGATTTTGAATAAGTTCCAGATTCTTGTGCATCTGCATCAAGTGATGATGATGGCTCAAAATCTGAGGGAGACATCAATCAATTGATTGATAATTATGGTGCACTTCTACGAGCTCTAAAGAAAAGCAAGCTCCTGGCCAAATGACAGGCTCAGGAAATTGTCTCTTTAAAGCTTGCTGCTTCAGAATCAGAAAAATTACTGGATCTAAAGACTTAAGAAGTTAGAAAACTGAAGAATGTAACAATCCTTCAGATGAGCACCATAACCATCAAGAATAACAATATCAGGAATCTTAAAGGAAAGCTCCAAAAGGTGAGGGAACTAGTGGCTAACTACTCCAAGCCTAGCATAGTGTTGCCCTTGATAGAATCATTCTCCTCACAAAAGGGAAAGAAAGGGATGGGATTCAAGGGAAGGACAAGAGCTAGTAATACCAAGGAAAAGGGCAAAGCTCAAGTGGAGCCACTAGCCTCTAAGCCTCCTGTGAAATTTAATAGAGTGCAATTTCCTTCTAACAACCATGACCATGAGAGTATTTATGGTCACTGGAATCATGCTAGACCATTTGGTGTGAACAAAGATGTTCCACTGTATGGTGGCAGTTACAACAAAGGTGCAAGTGCATATGAGAAAAAACAAATGGCCCATCCTGGACCATTTGTGTTTGGTTCAACAGCCCCTTCAGTCAAGGGTAAAGCTGCTAACTGTTCTCCAATTCCTCCAGCCCATTCTAAGACAAAGGGCAATGTTGTTAGTAGACCAGACCTAGGCATATCTGAGGCCATCAAGAGTAGTCTTTTTGAAAAGAAAGCTGTTGCTAGAATGGCTCAAGATATCCCAAGCACTTCTACTGTCAGACCCACCACTTGTTAGACTAAGGCTGGAAAACCAAAGAACAGGACTGTTGCTACTCCTTCTAGACCCGGAGTTGTTGTTAACACAACCACTAGACATGCTCCAAAAAGAAGGTACAACATCCATGAGTGTTGGTGCTGTGGCAAGGTACGCCACTTTGTTGTTGATTGCTGGCATAATCACAGTGTGCAGAGAGAAAATGTCAGCTTGCCTGTCGGAAAAGCTGCAGGCAGGCAGAATTATTTTCAGGCTAACATGCACCAAGGACCCAATAAAATTGAGGTCCTAAGGTTAACTGATTTGTGGTTTGCAGGTTACTCCAAGTGCCCATACCCCTATATGGTACTTGGACAGTGGATATTCCAGGCACATGACTGGAACAAGGAGCATGCTGAAGGATTATGCTCCAGCAAAGAATGGACCAAAGGTTAACTTTGGTGTGTCAGAAAAATGGGTGACTAGAGGTTATAGTAAGATCTCTAATGGCATAGTCACTATCACTAGAGTAGCCTATGTAGAAGGGTTGAAACACAACTTGATAAGCATTAGCCAACTCTGTGATCTTGGCTATGATATAGTATTCCACAAGGATGAGTGCCGAATTAGGAGGTTAAGTGACCAAGAGGTCACCTTAACAGGCATTAGGAGTGGAAATGTGTACTGTTTAGATTTCCTATACTCTAGCAAAGACTCACATGTATGCCTAGTTACAGATGAGAAAACCTCATCTTGTGTCCAGTTGCACAAGAGGCTAGCCCGTCTAAATTATAGGACCATAGGAAAGTTGTTTAGCAATGAGCTGGTTAGTAATGGGCCTAAGTCTATATGCACTAAGGAGGGTATCTGCACTGCATGCCAAAAGGGCAAACAGACTAAAACCTCCTTCAAGAGCATTGCCACCAAAGACTCGGTGAGGTGCTTATACCTCTTGCATATAGATCTGTTTGGTCCTATGTCAATTCAAAGTCTAGGTAGGAAAGTCAACACCCATGTGGTTGTTGATGACTTTTCTAGATTTGCCTGGGTGTTCTTTCTAAGAAAGAAATCTGAAACCCTTGATGTCTTTCAGACATTTATCAAGCAAATTCATAATGAATTCAACACCACGGTGGTTAAAATCAGAAGTGACCATGGCACTGAGTTTCAGTCTGAGTTTATGACAAGGTTCTTTGAAGAGCTAGGGATTCATCAAGAATTTTCCTCTCCTACAACACCCCAGCAAAATGGAATTGCTAAGAGGAAAAATAGGACTCTCATAGAGGCTAGTAGAACCTTACTAAGTGACTCATCCCTCCCAGAATACTTCTGGGCTGAGGCAGTTAACACTTCATGCTATGTCCTTAATAGGGCTTGTATCACCAAGAGCGACAAGAAAACTCCATATGAGATCTTGAAGGACAGAAAACCAAATCTGAGCTATTTCAGGATCTTTGGTTACAAGTGTTATGTGCTCAACAATGTAAAAGTCTATTTAACTAAGTTTGCTGCTAACTCCCATGAAAGGATCTTTGTTGGGTACAACACTCATAGTAAGGCATATATAATCTACAACTTAACTACCCAAGTTGTAGAAGAGTCAATGCATGTTGTTTTTAATGAATCCAACATGGTTAACTGTGAGCTGTCAAGCTCCTCCTCTTATAATATTGCAGGTATAGAGCAGATGATGGACAAGTTGACCATCAAGGAGGCTACCCCCACTGTCCAAGAAAATGATGATGGACGACCTATTCCAAGAGAAGGGGAAACATACCTAAAGAAAATGAAGACCAGCTAGCTGAAAACCGTAAAGATCAGCAAGTTGTAGCTAGATTGCCTCCAGCTACCAGACATCTAAGGGACCATCCATTACACAAAATCATTGGTGATGCAAGTCATGGAGTCCAGACCAGAAGCAGGAGCATGAATACAGCTCTCTACTCAAGCTTCCTGTCTCAAGAAGAGGCAAATAAGTTTGAAGAAGCAATCAAGGACCAGTTCTGGATTTGAGCAATACAAGAAGAATTTGACCAATTAAAGAGATGTAAGGTCTAAAAGTTGGTCCCCAAACCACAAGGACAAAATGTCATAGGGACTAAGTGGATCTACAGGAACAAGTTAGATCAAGATGACATTATTGTCAAGAATAAGGCCAGACTAGTGGCTAAAGGCTACAGGCAAGAAGAGGGTATAGACTTTGACCAGACCTTTGTCCCAGTGGTCATATTGAAAGCCATAAGGATTTTCCTTGTACTTACTGCCTATCAGGGATTCAAAGTCTACCAGATGGATGTCAAGTTAGCATTCCTGAATGGGGACCTAAAAGAGGAAGTACATGTGGATCAGCCACCAGGTTTTGTAGATCCTCACTCTCTTAATTTTGTTTATAAGCTTAGGAAAGCTCTATATAGGCTAAAGCAAGCCCCTAGGGCTTGGTATGAAACCTTGTCCATCTTCCTCATTGAGAGCAAATTCTCAAAGAGGAAGATAGACAAGACTTTATTCCTAAGGGAATCAAAGGGCAAGCTTATCCTAGTCCAGATATATGTCGATGACATTATCTTTGGATTACTGATGACAACCCTTGCAGGAAGTTTGCTAAAATTATGCAAGAGAAGTTTGAAATGAGCAGCATGGGTGAGCTCAAGTTCTTCTTGGGACTCCAAGTAAGATAGACTGATGATGGCTTGTCAATATCCCAATCCAAGTTCACCAGAGAGCTAATCAAAAAGTATGGTTTGAAGAATACATCCACCATGAGAACTCCCATGGGATCAAGTATGCCTATAGGCAAAGATTAGGCAGGGAAACTTGTTGATGATTCTTTGTATAGAGGGATAATTGGCTCCCTTCTATACCTGACTGCTAGTAGGCCTGATATCATGTATGTCACATGTGTCTGTGCTAGGTATCAGGCCTACCCTAAAGAATCGCATTACTCTGCTGTAATGAGAATCTTGAGGTATCTTAAGGGCACACCAGATCTTGGACTATGGTACCCTAGAAATGAGGATTTTGATCTAAAAAGATTTTCAGATGCATATTTTACAGGTTGGAAAGAAGACGAGAAAAGCACTACTAGAACCTGTTAGTTCTTAGGAAGAAAGCTAGTTTCTTGGAACAACAAGAAGTAAATAAGTTTGGCTATATCCACTACTGAGTCAGAATATATATCAGCAGGCAGCTGCTGTGCTCAGCTATTATGGATCCAACATCAGCTTCAAGATTACAACCTTCAGGTAATTAGAACTCCTCTCTACTATGATTCTACAAGTGCTATTTCTATTACTAGGAATCCTTTCTCACATAGCAGGACTAAGCATATAGAAATATGATATCATTTTATTAGGGAGCATGTGGAGAAGGAAGACATCAGTCTTGATTTTGTCCCCACAGACAAGAAAGTGTCTGATATCTTCACTAAGCCATTAGATGAAGCAAAGTTCAACACCCTCAAATTTGAGTTGGGTATGTTGAACTTGGCATTGCTTCAGGCACTCCCTTTTGTATTTTTTAGTACAGGTAATGCTCTTCTTGCTGGACATACAGACTCCCCAGTAATGTCGGTTCACTAATGCTTCTACTGAGGGGGAGTAAGTTACTCTGGAGAGAAGAGAGAAGGTCAGCCAATGGAAGGCCCAGCCCCCATCTGCCTATTTTGTAGAAGTCAAAAAGGGGGATAGAAGAGAGAAGGTCCTAGTAAGGGGAGACATAGCAAGTGGGAGAGATGACAAAGGGGAAAGAAAGACATGTGGCACTCAAGTAAGGGCAAACACCTTATAGCAAAATAGGGGGAGTAAGTGATGCTCATCATACAGGCACGAAATGAGGTGCATTTACTTATACCTTATCAGAATTTCAATATTTATTTTTAATGTATTGGTTATGTGTGTCATTGACCAAAGAAAGAAAACATTTTTGATAAGGGTTTTGACTTCTTCAAATAGGGAGAGATTGTTGGGTCCATTGTTCCCAATGTCCCGGATTTGTGTGAAGTCAAACAGGTCAATGTCACACACATCAACTGTATTTGATGTGTATTTGAGGTCTTAAGTGTAGGTTAGTCCATATCACATTGATTGGACACGTGGACACAATAAGTGGTTGATGGACATAGCAAAAATTGACTAAGTCCACATGCATTGAGTGGAGCAAGCTCACTCAATGCCAGAGGTATGGATTCAATATTATCTAGTAGAAATTTTCCTAAGTCCAAAAGCATTGAGTGAGGACAGCTCACTCAACGTTATATAACATATAGCGTTGAGTCTATCTTAGCCTAACTGAAAGATGGCGAAAAATTTGGCTAAGTACAAAAGCGTTGAGTGTAGTCTACTCACTCAACGCCATATAACATACAGCATTGAGTCTATCTCAGCCTAACTGGAAGATAGCCAAAAATTTGGCTAAGTACAAAAGTGTTGATTGTAGTCTTCTCACTCAATGCCATACAGTAAAAAGGCTGTGAGTCAGGCTGAGTCAGTCCAACCGCTGAGACAGGTGTTCGTCTCAGCACAACCGCTAAGACAAGTTTTGGTCTCAGCACAACCGCTGAGACAAGTGTTGGTCTCATTAAAACTGTTGAGACAAGTGTTTGTCTCAGCTGAGAACAAGAAAGCACTGAGACAGTTAAGCAAAAAATTTTCCAAGGCAAAAAGCCTTGAGTGAAGCATGCTCACTCAACGCTCTCAACGCCTAAGTTGCAGAAAACTTTTCTAAGGCAAAAAACATTGAGTGAAGCATGCTCACTCAACGCTCTCAACACCTAAGTTACAGAAAACATTTCTAAGGCAAAAAGCGTTGAGTGATGAAGACACACTCGACGCTCTCAACGTCTTGAGGCAGAAATTTGGCTAAGTCCAAATGCATGGATTACTTGGCTTTCGTCGAGCTCAGCTTCGTCGAACTGAGCTCAGCGTTTTTCGAACTAAGCCTGGAGTTCGTCGAACTGAATTTAACCTTTTGTCGAACTAAGTCCACATTTCGTCGAACTGAACTTATGAATTCGGCGAGCTAAGCTTGCAGTTCGTCGAACTGAACTTATGCTTTCGTCAAGCTAAGCTTGTTATTCGTCGAACGGAGCTCAGCATTTGTCGAGCTCAATACCTAGATAGAAAATTTTTTGTCTAAGTGTTGTGGTGTTGAGTGAGACCTACTCACTCAACGACTTTGGTTCTAATGATTGAATTTTGTCTTAGTCTAGAGATGTTGAGTCATGCAGACGTCAACAAAGTAAAAAAGTCAACCAAAATTCAAATGTTGCAGAAATGCTGTCAGAGACGTTGGCAGCCAGTTGTTAGCATCTTATGCAATTTCCAAGGAATATTTTCAACATTAAAGTGTTGGAGCCCACACACCTCAAAGAGCCGTTGAATCAAGATTAAATGGAAAGCATGCGCTGAATTGGCTCAATCTCAGCCATCAATCCTGGTGATGGGACCCACTACTCAATTGGCTGTCAGATAATAAAAAGAAGCAAATCGGCCAGAGCAAAAAAAAATTTGATTCCTCATCTAGGTTTTCTGAAAACAAAAAAGTGCGGCCGAACATCATCTTCTTCCTTGCCATTTTTGTCGAGCCTGAAGAAGTTGTTCTGCACAGAGAACCTTGTCGGGAAAGAGACAACTGAAGCAATCACCATCTATAATAGCAGGTTCAGAAGCTATTCTGAGGAAGCAGATCTACAACTTCTGTAGAGAAAAAGGAAGCTATTTGAAGAAATACTCTACTGCCAATCCATTATCTTCAACAGCAAAAGCTTGGACTGATATCTGCTCAGTCCAGGAAGAAGAAGAAACAGAGATCTTGCTATGGTGTCTAATCATCACTCTCTTTATTTGTTTTTGTGTAAAGATTCTTGGTGAATCTAGAGTTGTAAGCCTGAATTATAAAGGATGAGGTCTTAGTGACCTGTGTTGGCTTTGTGCCGGGTGAAAGGTCTTTATGACCTAGGTTTGGCTTAGCCCTTAAGTTGTAGGTCTGTGTGACCTGTGTGGTCCTGTAGGATATGTGTTTTAAGATCTTGAGGAGCAGAGTTCTGGATGGAGAGCCGAATCTAACACACTGTTAGATAGGCGCAAATGTACATTAGATGTACCCAAGATTATGGAACCACTATAAATTGTTGTGTCGTCTATGATTGGTCTTGAAAGCAAAAAACTAACATAATCACTTACCACAAAAATTTGCAAACAAGTTAGAAAAAATTAAACAGAGACAAAAACCTATTCACCCCCCCTCCCCGTCTAGGTCTTTGGCTAGCCTTGAAAACAAGACTTTCACGTCGAGTAATCACGATGTCTTTCGACGAAGCGTCGAGTGATACTTGATGCATATGATGCCTGGACTTAGCAGATTTCTGGCCAGGCTGTGTTTGCTAGTTTATGCTTATGGGTTGAACCGGCTCGAGATGCGTGCTGAGTGACTATTTATGGCCGGCCTTTTCAAGGAAACTTATTTAATGTAATGATGGGCGGTCTAATGAGGAAATGACATGTGATGGAGTAACCCTAACCCTAATACTTCCTTATAAAAAGGTATACCTAGAAAACCTAGCCATCTCCGTTCTTTTGTTGTGTCGACCATGTGTCGAGTCGGACAGAAATGTGGAAGCTATCGAAGTTGGATTTTCTGGAGGAAGAACTTTCCCTCTCTGAGAAGAACGATACCGACGAGAAAACCATACATGTCGCCAAGGTGGATAATGAGATCCAAAGCCGGAAATGAGGTGAGCTTCCTACCCCCTCCCTTGGTGCTAGATCTTTAGTTATGAAGTAGGAGAGATGTCGGCTCAAGAGAGCTTGACTTTGGTACGAAATAAAGATCTCCTGGGAAGAGACCACGCTAGGACCTTTGTCCTAGGGTTTTTTAATCTTCAACCTTTCCTCTCTTCAATATGAAGATGATGGACTTGGTTTAGCAAAGAATGTTGGTCTATTGAGGGTGAATAAGGGAGAAAGAAGAGTTAAATGTAACTTTGTATGAATGGCTAGAGGAAGAAGACGAACCGATGTCGTTCATTTGACTTTAAGATGCGTGCATAAATCTATTTTTTGTGCGCTGCAAGTTTAATGCTTTATTTAAGCCATGATCCGGGCACTTCTAGGTCTTGGGTTGAACACAAAAGTTGTAGCCCTTGGAAAGAGCTTTCCAACGGATGGTTGTCTGTTGTTGTGTTAGTAATGTAGCCCCAAGAATGTCCAGCCAAATTGTCTGTGTTGTAATGTACTATAAGTAGGTCGTTATTTGTCTAAACTAATATAAGACTGGAATAGACTTCCTGTCCAAGTAAGTTATGTGTTAGACGTGCATTCAGATGTTTGGGGTTCAGTAGGAAGATCGTAGCCAAATGATATTTTTGATTGGGTGAATTTATTATATGTAACCATGATAAGATAATGGTTTTGGATGAACCTTAGTGCTACAAATAATGTATTCATGAAATCCGGTGAAGATACACTTAATAACAATGCGATGAACATTATAAGTTTTGGAAGTGTTTGTGATGCATGATGCATGAATTTGTAATCTATAGCGATGCAGTGATTTATAATACTGGAAGAACATGTGATGTATTCCTTGCAAGGTTTTGTTAAACATGTTAAAGCTTAAGTGTTTAATGAAAAATAGTTTGGGGAAAGATGTATGATTTGATATGCAGGTGCAAGCTAAATTGTAAAAAAGGGCTAGACGAGAAAATGACCATAGCCATGTGATGTGTTAGTCACTTATCTCAATTAATGAAGATATGATGGGATTGATAACTAAGAGGATTAGTCTTCCATACTAAGGTAGGCCTTGAGTGCTTTTGAGCACTGGATTGTTAATGATAAGAAGGGACACAGTTGGAGCCCTTATGTATTTGATGGCATGGCCAAATGAAATTACATGCAGTGTGTGTTGACACGCAGTGTCATAATCCTGGGTTAAGGAAGGTGTGGTAGGTCTACTGGCTCGCCAATCGTCACACTGACGGGAGTTGGCAGATAGAACTTGGGTGGTTGGGATTGGTACTCAGTGCTCGTTCCCGAGGATCCTTCCGTGGCAATGAACGGTTAGGCTTGGTACTTTGGTGATACACTCCCAGAGGCTCCTTCTGTTCCACGACGATAGGCCAGTTTGGGATGTTTTCTTGGTGCACATCTACCAAAAACCCCTTTGAGTCGTAGTATGCAAAGGCTCCATTATTGTTTTCTTAGCGTTGTGGCATACAGAGGCCTAGGCTTGGTAGTGTGGATGCCCCTAGTAGTGGAGACCCCCGCTCTACTGTCACCGTCTGGCCACGACGGATGATGCCTGAGAGGTTAGCTACCTGCTCAAAAATTGGGAACTAAAGGACTATATCTACATAGCAGTGTGCGTAAGTGTGAGCATGGGTGAGTCATCATGTTTCAATCATATCATAACATTGCATTACACCGTATAAGATCTTTATCATATAAATTTATATGGGTACTTTTATATGATGAGTTACTTTCTGTTAAACCAATCCATAACTTATAAATCAGTATGGGCATTTTTATAAGTTAAGTTACATTCTTGTTGTAGAATTATATGTTGTAGTTGATTACTCTTACCTTTACGAATTGCTAGTGTAGAATGATGTTATTACTTGCTATACAATACTATCGCTACTATGATGATGAATAGAGTTATGCCACCTAATTGTATGTTCATTTTATATATATTGTACCTTCTTTCCTTTCTCTTGTCTGATGCCTAAGACTCGCTGGGGTGAGCAGATGTGATAGCCACTTAGTCTTAATGACTAACGGTTGCTACATCTGCCATTTTAGGAGGAAACCCAGCAGATGGAGCGACAATAGCAGGTTATGCAGGAGGGCAGCCAGGCCAGAGGACAGGGCCTGATACGACGATACCTCTGTTGTCGTCGGTGACTGATGTGCGTTTGAGCGATGTGGTGTAGCCTTTGGGCAAATTTTGTTGTACTATGATATTAAAGGAAGCGATGTAGCTCCTTATTATTCATGTACTATATTTGGACATTTACTTATTGTGATGATATGACTTCTGAACTTTCTTTATGTTGGGTTGGCATGGATGATATTGTAAAGAGCCGGTAGAATAGACATCTTATAGTACTGGTCAACCTGTGTGTTGACTCTACAGCAAGGCGGCTGTTCTAGGCATAAGACTTCCTTCAGCAATATGTTTTGTTCCAGGAGGGGGGTCTTACTCCTGTCATGAACTTACATGATGCCTTTATCTATAGGAGGTTCGATGTCACGTACTAGTCACGGGATGCCTTTGATCTTCCTTATATTTGGTTGGGCACATGTATATAATCGACTTGCTTCAGATACATGTAATCACGACATTCCAGAAAATGGTCTAACAATGATCTCACTTTATCAAGTGTTCAGATAGTCCGACGGGAGTCGCTTCCCCTCGCTAAGGAACCATCCTCATCGGTGCCCATGCCAAAATCCCAGGCGAGCACCTCTGAATCGTCGCCAAGGAGACATCAGCCGAAATCGCTAATTCCTGAAGAACCTAATATCGCTGCTTCAGCAGCACGTCCACCTGTCTTCTCATCTCCCATGCGGTCGGAGCCTGGCTAGCCATCGATAAAGAGATCATGCACCAAGAAGTTTTCCTCAAATAGAAAAGAGGTCGCTACTTAAGATGAGGTCGTGGACCCAATCTGGCACCCAAACTTCGGCTAGAGGTGTAAGGGGGTGGACTGCTTTGTTCACCCCTTGGTTACTTGGGAGGATGGGGCTAACGAGGTCCACCTCAGCACCAACCTCCCTCCCAGGACTGAGGACTGGAATGACGATAGCGAGGCCTACAACATCACCTTTACCTTGTACTGGCGAGAAGATGCAGTGGTGTTGTCGGTGTCTAGCACCACCTTCCTTACCAACCAAGCTTCAAGGTCACTGCTTCAGTCTCTAGAGATCGCCCACTAGTTGGCGAGAAACTTAAAGGTGGCATACTCTAAGTTCGAGATTCAAGGTGATCAGATCGATTCCCTCGCCCACTCGCGGATATGGTCCCAGGCGAGGATCAAGTGCTAGAGAACTTGCTGCAAGCATCCGAGGCCAAGATCCCCAAAAGCAAGGCTTACGAGGTGACTTTGTTCAGAAAAATATTTGCTCAACATGTACTACCCGGGTAGGTCGGCGGTGTTTATTTTATATGAGAGCTTTTATTCATGCAGGAGGCTGAGCTTGTCACGACCCAACAAATTTCAGAGCTGGAGTAGAAGCTCGCTGAGAATCAAATAGCATTGGAGACATCTTAAGTCTGCGTTGCTGAGCTTGAAATGTGGGAGGCCTCTAGGAATCTAATGCTGAAGGCGAGCACTTTGGGCGTCTAGAAGAGGATCTAGATAGTTTTGGAGGACCCTACTAACTTGAGGCACGAGATATCCAGGGTTGTCAGTGATGCACTCCTCACCCAGCTGCAATTCGAGAATTGGTTGATGCCGGACTCTGAGGATCTCATAGTGGATGGCGTGATCCCGAGTCTTATTGTCGAGGAGTCTCACTCTCCAATGCCCCAAGGTCGCTGAGTTACAATGAGGATTATTTAGACGCAAAGGATGAGGAAGAGGATGACATCACTGGCGGAGATTCTTCTCAAAGGACTTGGGTTGCTCGGCTTCCTCCTCATGTTTTTTGTGTATAGATGGGTGGTGTAAAGGGCAGGGAATTTTTTCACTTTTTTTTGGAGATATCTATAATCATTTGTAAAACCACTTTTTTCAATGGATTTTTCTGAGTTTCACCTATTCTATCATTTCTTTTGTTGTATGCTCGTTCGCTTGATGCATGCATATTCTCTTAAGCTTGATCATTAATGGATACTCGCAGTATGCTTACCCAACTCGCATGCCCATACTCATATGTCATTGCTCTCACCTGTATGCTCGCACCTTGCTACTCGCACATGTATGCTTGCAAAAGGAATATCAACATATCTATTTGGTTTTTGCAGATTTGGTATAGTCACCTAAGGAAGGATGTTTGCTGAAAAGAAAGACGGAAATATTTCTTTACTTGCTGGCTATGATCTTTCAGATAAGGGAGTTGTACTCTGGGGGGTCTCTCAAGATGCACACTCTTGAGGCCAACACTCCACTTCAACCAGCAAAGAACTGAAGGGATCCAGAGATAGGGAACGACGGTTGGGGCGTCCAACGGGACGCACACACTCGAGGCCTCCATCCTTTTACGGATTCTCGCCTTTCGAAACTTCTTTACTTAGATATTTTGAAAGCATGGTGGGTTATCCCACCTCGACACTAATAGACATGCGTCCTGCTCTGTAGGACAAAAATTGCTAAGAGTGGGTCTTTAGCCTTCTCAAAGACTGATGACTCCATTATGCAAGGTGTCACTTTGTGAGTTCGATCCTTCGTCAAGTTTGGGAGGTTAGGATATAGACCTGTTCTTGATAGTTCCTCCAGTCAGATAAGAAGTGAGATCGGTTGGTATCTAGGCCAATATACAAGGGGGGAGCAGATCTCGACCGTCAATGGAGGGGCTTGGTCTTACAAGAATGCCTTAAAACTAGACACATCATCCCATCATCTATCCTTGGTTTTTTAGGAGAATCAGGTCGGATACGAGTTTCCCAAATAGATCATGGAAATTGACTTCAATTCTTATAGCTAATTTGAGATGATTTGAACAAGGAAGACAACTCGCACTATACTGTGTTTCAGGGGGCGAGGATTTTTATTAAAAAATCAAAAGCAACTTTACATGCAGGCAGTCATTACAATTTACCACTAGGGATAGAACATTTTCGGGTTGTACCCGCTCCATGTGCTTCCTACTAGCTCTTCTTCCTAGTTCTGCAGTCATTATCCTCTAGTAGCCAGAGCATCTTGGACGATAAAGGTCCCTACCGATTAAGGTTCAGCTTGACAATGACAGCTACCTTCCTGTCGTGTCTACCTTCTTCATGACAAGGTCTCCTACAAGAAATTATTTGATGCGGACATTCTTTTTGAAGTGTTTCTCCATTCGCCTCTTGACCTCCTATTGGCGGATATAGGCCAGGTCCCGAAGCTCCTCGATGTAGTTCAGAGAAAGTTTCTGAGTGTCTTCATTATTCATGTGTCATTCTTCATTGCCTTCTCCTGCCGCAATGAATCTTGGGATCCTGACTTCGAACTGCATTGGGATGAGATCTTTAGACCCATAGGATAACTTGAAAGGGGTTTCTCCTGTGGCTGTGTTAGGAGTGGTTCTCCGAGCCCATCGAAATGAAGGGAGTTGCTCTGCCAAGTTTTCTTTCAGGTTGCTGTCGTTTTTCTTCAGGAGGTTGATGATCAGCTTGTCGGTGTCTCCACCTATCCGTTGTTCAGAGGATGGTGAATAGTGGCAAATCAAAGATACTTCCCTAGCTTCGAGCATAAGTATTACAACTCCAAACTGGCAAATTGCAAGCCATTGTTAGTGATGATGGCGAGAGGTATCCCTAACCTGTAGACGATCTCTCCCAAAATGAAGTTCTTCACTATCTGAGATGTGTTCTTGGCAAGATCCTTCGCCTCAACCCTCTTGGATAAATAGTCTATCATGATGAGAATGAACCTCCTCTGACTGCTAGCCTGGGGAAATTGTTCTATCAAATCCATTCCCCAGATAGCGAAGGGCTAAGGAGCGTTGATCTATCAAAGTTGTCGAGTTGACTGCAACTGAAGGGGGACGAAGAGTTGACATTCCAGACATTTTTTTGATAAGGTTTCTACATCCATCTGAATGATCGGTCAGAAGTAGTCATGCCTCAGAATTCTCTACCTCGGACTGCAAGTCCTAGTGTGGCTTCCACACTCTCCTGAGTTAATCTCTCCAAGCACTTGAGGACTATCTGCTTCTGACAGGCATCTGGCCAGGGGGCCCGAGATGGTATTATGATATAGCTCTCCTTTATGCAGTAGATAGTAAGTTGCCTTGTATCAAAACTTCATTTGGTCTCCACTGCTAATGGGAAGCCAACCTGTTGTTAAAAAGGCAACGAATGGGTATTTCCAGGAAGCTCGTTGATCGATATCCATCATATCTTCTTCTTCGATGTACGGTCAAAACACCTCTATCACGGTTCTACCAGCCCTCAGACCGTACTTGGCCAGGTAGTCTGCCTCTGAGTTCTCCTCCCTTCGCACGTGCTCGACGAAGAAGGTTTGAAAGTTCCCAATCAATCCTTTTACTTTTACCAAATATCTTTACAGGATGGGGTCGCGTACTTCAAACTCTCCACTAATTTGAGATGAGACCACCATTAAATTGTTCAAGTCCTGGAGGTCCTAAATTCTCAACTCCTTGCTGAGATGTAGGCCTACCATTATGGCCTCATACTCCTCCTAGTTGTTCATGACTAGGAAGAGGATTTTGACTGTTTGCTTAATCCTAGTTCCTTGCGGGCTAACCAGCACGACGCCCGCTCCTACTGAGCTCTTGTTCAAATCTCCATCCACAAACATCTTTCAGGAGATGAGGTTTGAAGGGTACATGTCTCCTCCTTCCTCGGCCGAGAAGTCGGCTAGGAAATTCGCCACTACTTGAGCCTTGATTTCTAACCTTGGAGAGAAAGAGATATAAAACTCACTGAGCTCTACATCCCACTTTGTAAGCCTTATTAAATGCTCCTCACCATCTAAGATACTTCAAAAAGGATGATCGGAGATGACCTTGAAGGAATGAGCCTGAAAAATAAGGTCACAGCTTTCATGCTAAAATCACCAAGGAAAAGGCCAACTTCTCCAAATGGGATATCTTGTCTCTGCTTGTCTGAGCACCCTACTCACATAGTAGAAGGGAAGTTGCCTCTTCCCCTCTTCTCTGACAAGAACCAAGCTTACTGCTTTTTTCTCTCACACCTAGATAGGAGATCTTCACCTTCTTTAGGGCCTTAAAGTGGAGGGGCTTGAGTCAGCTATTGTTTAAGCTTTCCAAAGGCCTCCTCACAGTTCTCAGTCCGCTCGAACTGCTAATTATTACAGAGCATTTTGAAAAATCGAGAGCACTTCTCTCCCACCTTGGATAGGAAGTGGCTAAGACCTGCCAGCATTTGAACCTCTTTGGGATTAATTAGGTACACCATCTCTAGAATGTCTCTTACTTTGTAGGGATTAGGCTCCACCCCTCTTGGAGTAAGGGGGTGACCTAAGAACTTCCTCTTCCTGCTCTGAAAATGCACTTTGCTGGGTTGAGTCGCATCTTGAACTTTTGTAGTGTTGTGAAGGTCTCCGATAGATCCTTATTGTGTTCCGCAATTCTCATGCTCTTGACTACGAGATCATCTATGTACACTTCCAGCTTCCGCCCATTTTGCTTCTTGAAGACTTGATACATCATCCTTTACTACGTCGTGCAGGAATTCATCAGCCTAAAGGGCATCATGTTGTAGTTATAACAGACATCGTTGGTGATGAATGAGACATCATGATAGTCAGGGGGATGCATCTGGATCTGATGATACCCTAAAAAAGCATTAAAGAAACTCATTAAAGAAAAACTGACGATTGAATCAACTAGTGCATCGATTCTAGGCAATGGGTAACAATCCTTTGGGTAAGCTTTATTCAAAGTAGAAAAGTTGATACAAAGTCTTCAGCCTTCTTCACTAGTACAACATTGGAGACCCAACCTGGATACTAGATCTCCGAAATAAAACCTGCCTTCAGCAGCTTCCTCACTTCTTCCCTGATTGGCTCGACTAGCACAGCTGCTCTCTTCCTCTGCTTCTGGCGAGTGGGGGCTACCTTGGGCTCCTGGTTGATGTGATGGCAGGAAACCTCTTCATCGATTCCTGGCATCTTCATGGTGCTCCAAGCAAAGATGTCTATGTTTTCTTGTAGACAGACCACCATCTCCAACTTACCTTCTAGTGTTTGGGATCCCCCAATATTTAGTAAACCGGGATCCCATTCTTGGAGATCACCTCCAATTTCTCCATCTGTTTCGCAGCTCTCATCCTGCTCTCTCCTTTCAAGATCTTCTCCATCCTCTCTGCATCCACCATTCAGTTGATGGTACTGACGATGCTAAGGTAACATTCCCTAGCAGCTTTAGGATCTCCCCTAATCCTCACTTGGACATCGCCCTGGCAGTAGTTCAGGCACTGATGATATGAAGATGGGACTGCCATGAAGTATTTGATGAGCGGCCTCCAGAAGATCATACTATAGTAGCTTGGTTCATACACGATGATGAACCTGCTCCTGGTCGAGGGGCCACCAAGGGTAACCAAAATATTTGCTCCTCCTTCCACCTCATCCTTCTCTCTGGAGAAGCCAATAGTAGGCTTCTAGCCCGTAACCCAATGAATGTCCTTTTAAAGATGATATTCACTGAGCTCCCATTGTCCGTCATGATTCGATCAATGGTGAAGTCCTCAATGGAATCTTGGATGATGAGGGCATCATGAAAGGGGTCACCATACCCCAACATATCCTCCTTAGAAAAAGTTATCTCCTGCAACGACGGCGACACTTGAGAGGTCAAAGTGATGCTCTTATGATATATTTGTTGGAGACTTCCCTTATAGTAGGCTCCTAGCCCGTCTCTTTCATAGATTACCCTCACTTAAATGCCTCCCGCTCCCTAGACCACTTCCTCACAAACGTCTTGGTCTAACTAGTCCTTATTCTTCCTCCTCTTGGATCTTGGAATGCTACTGGTCCTGCGGGGACCCCTTCTCTCCTTTTGCTCTCTCTCCATGGCTCCTGCTTCTAGCCTCCTCCGGACTTCCCAAAAATTCAAGCAATCCATGGTCCCATTCCACTTTGCTCGAAGCAGATCGTAGTAAAGTGGAATCTCCTCTACTTGGATCCTCAATGGTTAGTTCCTCCTACGATTCTTATTCCCTTGTCGGGTGATGGCCATCTCCTCCTCTCGGGCTCCTCCTCGCCTCCTCTCCAGCTGGTTACCATTCCCTCTCTCCTAGTTTTGGGGTCTCCATGCTGGCCTCCATTGTGGTCAGTTCATGGGATAATGAAATCGCTGTGCTCCTTCCGTTCTCTCTAGAGCCGCCACGAGCCTCCTCTCTTCATGTCTGCGAGGCCTCTCCTGCTTCCTTAGCTCTTCCGCCCTCCTAAACTCTTCCCTTCTTCTAGGCTCCTCCCTCCTTGTCTCTTCCCGCCTTTCCGGCACAACTCTGGCCCTCACCTCCAAAGCTCCTCCTTTCTCCTTGCATTCTGGGCTCTCTCCATCCAGCCTAGCTAAGAAGTCGACGTTATTCTCTTCTCCCTACACGAATTGTTCGTCGTCTCGATCAAATCTTCGTAGGATCTAGGGGGTTTCAATCTGTTCTCCATGTTGAAGCGACCTTGCTTTAGGCCAAACGTCAGTGCCAGTTGTAAGGGAAATCCATCAACCTCCTAAAATTTGAGTACTTCCTCCTGGAAGTAGTTAATGTAATGGCTCAAACTCTTCTTCTTTCCCTGCTGGATCTTGAAGAGTGTGGTTGCCTCCTTCTTCCTCCTCTTGGACGCTGCAAACCTTGCCATCAGACCTCGCCGCAGGTCCTCGAAGCAGTGATGTAACCTCCTGGCAGCTGGTGGAACCAATCTATGGCCTTCCCATCGGAGGTGATAGAGAAGAACCTCCACTTGAAAGTGTATGTCATATTGCGGATAGACACCACATCCTAAAACCATTGGAGATGTCTGACCGGATCATCTCTACCAGAGTAGTAGCTCATGACTAGTTCTCTAAAGCCTTCAAGAATTGGGTCTGCTAATACCTCATCGTAGAAGGGGCTCCTCCCTTCTGGCCGATGATGGACTTCATGCTAGCGAGTATCCCCCATACTCGCCATATTGTCGAGTATCATGGAACCTTTTCGGGTTCTCTATATTTTATAATCTGATGCCCTAATAGCTCGTAGGGTTGTATCTTGATTGCACTAGTCGCTACGACTCCTCCACTCGCTCCTTCCCTTGTCGCCTATGTAATGCCCCCAAAATTTTGATAATTAATTTCAATCCTATAATTGGTGTAATATTTAGCATAAGGGCATTATATTAGCATGGTTTTTAGCAGAGCATCGTCGTTGGTGCATTTTCGTGTCAGTTTGGTTAAGACGACCATATTTCGAGCTTGACCGAAATTGAGATTTCAAGATTTTAAGATTTAATTATAAGAATCAGAAATCCTAGTTCTTAATTAAAATAAAATTTATTTATAAGAATTTTCTTTTTATTAATCTCGGATCAATTTAGTCAAAGCCTCCTTGGAAATGACCAAAATCATTAAAATCCTATCTTGAAAAGCTGATTTTTTTAATTTAATAATGTAAGCCAACTATAGTCTTTGTTAGAGACCAGACAGTTTTATATCTAGCCATAGCGGTCTGCTACTCTCATCGGTCTGGCGGTTTGGCTCAGCGATATGGTGGTGAACCTGAGCCGGCGGTCAGGAGGATGGCAACAATGGCGGTCTGAGGGATAGTCGCAGCAGTAGCCTGGGTGTTAGCCGCAACAGCAGTCTGGCAATTAGCCGCAGCAACGGTCTGGTGATTAGTCGCAGCAGCGGTCTGACGGTTAGCTGCAACTGCGGTATGGTGGCAACCCATAGTTGCGGTCTGGGGCTCTGCACCGGTGGTCTTCCCTGGCGGTCTGGCAGTTTCTCAGTTGTCATTGTGTGATCTTCAACTGCTCTTTGTATTTTGTGCGGTTTGATGTTGTCAAACCGCATAGGCCGCACAGATTGTATTTAGTACCACATTGTTTGTTGTATTCTCTCATCTCCCCCATTTTATATAAATAAGGGGGCATACATATGTAATAATTATCATTTTGGAGCAATAAAATTTGTCTTCATTTAACTCTTTTTCACATGGTATCAGAGCAAATCTGTCCTTTGCTCCAATGAGATAGCAGTTTGTTTGTCTAACCATTTCTGGTTAGTTTCTTCCTGCATGCTTCTGATCTGCTTCATCCCGCCCTGCCCTACCTTCTTGTCGTTGTTTCTGCAACTTGTTTCCTTGCAAACTTTCTGTTTGCACGGTCTTCCTTAATCACCACTCTACCTTGCTCTTTCTTGCTTGTGGCTGCTTGTTCGTACGGCCTTTACGGGTTTCTTGCCACGTGACTTCTTTGCTAGTCACTATGCTTTGTGACTTGTGGTCGTGCGGCTTCTCTGTTGTTCGCATTTTCTACTTTCTCCTGTGTTCTTGCGGCTTGTTTCTTCTCGCGCGGATTGTTTTCTCTACTCGCGCGATCTCTTTCTCTCTTTTATCTTCACTTCTAGTGCGGGTTGTTATCTCTACTCATGGGGTCTCTCTTTTCTCTTCTCTTCTAGCGCAGGTTGTTTTCTCTACTCGCGCGTTCTCTCTTTCTGTGCCTGTTCTTCTGGATTCTTACTCAATCGTGTGGTTTGAGTCTCTATCGGTTTTCTTTTCTTGGTCGTGCTCTAGCTGTGTCTTGTTTGTCGACCTGTTTGTCGGCCTGTTCTCTTTTTGCTCTTTATCCGGCTTGTGTCTAACCATGTGGTTAGTCTCTTTCCTTTCTGGTTTCTTTCTCCATGAGGTCATTTTTTATTGTCTCATCTACATCTCGTGCACTTTTGGCCTCTTATGATAAGTGGCTTATTGACTCTGGGGCCACTTGTCCCATGACCAGAATTTCTAGTTTGTTCTCATGTTTGAACAAGTAGAAATGGGTATCTTTAGTGGTTATTGTCGATGGGACTACTGCACATGTACATCGTGTAGGTACTGTGCACATCACTCCATCTTTATAGCTTGAGGACACTCTTTATGCTCCCACTTTTTCGTGCAATTTCCTGTCTGTTTATGCTCTCTGCACACAGTTGCAATGCACGGTTAGTTTTACTGCCACTACTTGTTCTTTCTGGGAGTCTACCTCTAAGGCTACTATTGCAACTAGGACTATGAGTGGTGGCCTCTTCTTTCTTGACAATGTCGTTTCTCTTTCTGCATCATCTTCCCTTCAGCAATGGCATCGTCATCTTGGTCACCCTCTTTCTCGCCTCATCCACCAACTTCTTCTAGATCTTCCTCAAAAGGATCCCCCTTTGAATTGTGAAGTCTGTCAGCTTGGCAGACATCATCGCTCTTCTTTCCAAGCACGAACGGGACGTAGTTCTTCACGTCCTTTTGAACTAGTTCACTCTGATATTTGAGGTCCCACTCCTACTACCACTATTGGTAGAGGTAGCTTGTACTTTGTCACTTTTATTGCTGATTTCTCCAGGTGTACTTCGTTGTATCTCTTGAAAGATCATTCTGAACTTTACACTATGTTTACTGACTTTTATAATGAGATCTTCACACAGTTTAATGTACCTATTTAAGTTCTTTGTACTGATAATGCCAAGGAATATGTCAGCCGTCAGTTTTCTGATTTTTGTGCGAGCCATGATTTAATATATCAAACTTGAAAGTATCTAGTTGTCTACCTAAACCACCTAGAGGGGATTGAATAGGTGAGATCTGCGTCTTTTGCGGAATAAAAAATTTAGAGGGATTAACACATAAGTAATCAAGAACAAACTAGACGACACAAGGAATTATAGTGGTTCCCCAATCTTGCGAACGTCCACTCTCCACCTCACCAATCTAGCACCACGTCTAGACTTGACTACTTCACTATATCTCAGATTAAACAATCCTACACCTCGGAGCAACGCTCCTACAACTAGGAGTAAACACACTCCTACAAACTCGATCCCCCAAAATGGGATCTACACTCAGAAGAAAAGCCTTCCTACAAACTCGGAGATAAGGCTCCTACAAAAATTGAAATAAAATTTTACAACAATAATAAACAACTTCACTTCAGATCTGAAATCTAAAGAGTTCTTCCTTCTTGAAAATTGAATGCTTGGTGAAGAAGTTGAGGAAGAAGTCTTGAGAGAACACGATCTAAATTTCTTTGGATTCGACACGATCAAGTGAATGAATAAAGAATCTTGAATGTTGTGATCTGTCAAATCTTTCTTCTGTCGAATTGCTGGATTAAGAACAAATCTTCAGAGAAGAATGAAGATGGCGTGTGCAACTTTTTCCCAATCTAGATCTTGCGGCGATTCAGACTTCTGTCAAGATTAGGGTTTGCAAAATTTCTGACAAGACTTTATATAGAACTTCTTCTAACGGTCTGAAATCATTTAAGGAATGATAATCAATTATATTAAGTACAAATTAATCATTTGAAATCCTGTTAGTCGAACAGAAGTTGTGCTCGATGAAATAGAAGCTGCGTTCGACGAAATAGAACTTAGAAATTTTCTTCATCTGCATTCTTCGAAAGGATTAGAATTCTTCGAAAACAACTTGTCTTTTAAAAAAACGGCATGGCCTTATTCAAAAATGGCTTTACGCATCATTTCCTTGATCTGAATACGGATTTTTCGAAAGAAGATTTGGCTTTTCAAAAACATTTTGTCTTTCTCGAAAAATGAGTTTTATTCTTCGAGAACAGAATTCTTTTTTCAAAAAATGAAATTGGTTTTTCGAAAACATTTTCAGGACGTTTCGAAGAATTTTTCGAAAAGATTTTATGTTTCTCGAAAAGAACATTGCTTTTCGAAAAATGTACTTGGACTTTTTGAAAAACATCTTCTGGCATTTTTCGAAAAATACGACTTAGGTTTTGTGAGAGTTTTTGATAAGTCATGAAGTTTTGGAGAACTGTTCTTCTTTCTCGAAAAATCAACTTAGACTTTCGAAAACACTTTCTCTTTTTCGAAAAATGTACTTAGGTATTTTTAAGAAAAATTTTCTTTTCTACTTTAACCAAGGATCAGCAACACTTCCTTTCTTCAATTTTGTAGTACTTGAAAATGAAGTGCATCCCAATAGAGAGGTTACACTTGAGTCAACACCATGGATCACACAATGAGAGATTACACTGCATGGTCCTGTGTTTGGTGAATCACTATAAACTGACATTGGTCTACACTTAGCAATAGTGGTCTGCGGGCACTCAACTAGAGAAAGATATCAAATACAAACTTAATTCATTTTAGTTTAAGGGTGATGTGCGAACAGAAAAGAGAAGACCGAAAATTTGGAGTAATGTAAACTTTATTATCCAAAAAAGGTATCAATTACAATGGTATAGCCTCCCTTTTATAGAGTGGAGGAGATGAGAGAGAATACAATTAAGCAATGTGGGACTAAAAATTTACAAGTATATGCGGCTTTACAAAAGGCAAACCGGACAGGTCGGGCGGTTAGACAAGCCGGCTAACCGCCCGTCAAATAATAAGAGGAGAAAACAGGTGCCACAAAGATCAAGCCGTGGCAGGAGACCGCTAGACCTCCTGGTCTCCAAGTCGTCTGAGACAAACCACCAAACTTCTAGGATACCAAACAGCACCAGCCCGGTAGACAGACCGGCCAGAATAAACCGGCAGACCGCCCGGTCTCCGAACAGTAACAGACCGCCCGACCTCCATATTGCAACACCCCCCCTCAAGCTAGAGCATAGATATCAATCATACCCAGCTTGTCGCAAATGTGGAAAAAGGAAGCGGACATCGGCTTGGTTAAGATGTCAGCCAACTCATTATCTGAAGTGACGAACGGAGTACAAATCTGTTTCTTCAAGATCTCCTCCTGAATGAAATGACAGTCGACTTCTATGTGCTTCGTTCTCTCATGAAAGACCGAATTTTTGGAGATATATATATCGCGGCCTTATTGTCACAGAACATAGGAAGAAGATAGTTGTACACCTCTCCTAAATCAAGCATGAGATCCCATAACCATTTCAACTCACATGTGGTCGATGTCATACTGTGATATTCTGCCTCTACACTGGACCTGCAGACCACAGACTGTTTCTTGCTCTTCCAACTCACAAGATTGCCTCCAACAAACGTGCAGAAATCTGATGTTGACTTGCGATCCCCTTTGTCATCAGCATAGCTCGAATCAGAGTATGCTTCAACCCTTAGGTGACCATTCTTCTGAAAAAGGAGTCCTTTCCATGGTGCTGCTTTAATATACTCCAATATCCTCAAGGCAGATTGTAGATGACACTCTCTAGGAGCTTGCATGAACTGGCTCACCTTGCCAACAACATAAGAGATGTCGGGTCTGGTTACCATGAGATAAATGAGTTTGCCCACCTGACGCCGGTACTTCGTAAGATCGGATAGAAGAGGCGAGTCATCTGTCCAAGTTTTGTTTTCCCCGATAGCCATGGGAGAACGGGCAGGTTTAACACCAGTTAATCTTGCCTCTTTTAGAAGATCAAGAGCATACTTTTGTTGGGAAAAGACCATGGAGTTGGGCTTCCTAAAGATTTCAATTCCTAGAAAGTATTTCGGGGAGCCCATATCCTTCGTAACCAGGTGCTGATGGAGGTGTTTCTTTATCAATATTACCCCATCCTGATCATCGCCAGTAAGAAGAATATCATCAACATAAACCGCAAGAACTACAAGACTAGAGGCAGTTTTTCGAACGAACAAGGAGTGATCGGCTGGGCTTCTTGTAAAACCAATGGTCACAATGATGCCGCTAAACTTGTCAAAGCAGGCACGAGGACTTTTCTTGAGGCCATAGATAGCCTTCTTTAGCCGGCATGCTCGTGTCTCCCCCCGAGCAACATACCCCGGAGGTTGCTCCATGTAAACATCTTCCTGAAGATCCCCATAAATAAAGGCATTTTTGACATCCAGCTGTGAAATGGGCCAATCCCGGTTGACAGCCACAGAGAGAAGAACTCGAATAGTACTGAGACAAGCAACTAGAGAGAAAGTGTCAAAGTAATCAACCCCATAAGTTTGGGTAAAACCCTTCGCAACAAGTCGAGCCTTGTAACGATCCACACTACCATCGGGAAGGAACTTCACCACAAAGACCCAGCGACAGCCAACAACATCTCTACCGAAAGGACAAAGAACCAGGGTCCAGGTACCCCATTCAGTGAGAGTAGTAATCTCCTCATCCATGGCAGCTTTCCAATGAGGAATAGTAAGGGCATCCTGGTAGGAATGGGGGGTGGCAGTGGCCGAGATAGCTAGTTCAAAAGCTCTATAAGAAGGGGTAAGATGATCATAGGAAATAACTACAGCAAGCGGGTGTTGGGTACATGCCCGAACCCCTTTGCGAAGGGCAATGGGGAGATCCAGGGCAGCTGGTTCTGCAGTATCCGGAGCGTTCGTGGTGGAGAGAGCTGGCCCGGGAGTAGAGAGAGACGGCTGTGGAGATGAGGGATAAATCGAGGGAGGAGAGGGTGGAGATGGTGGAGATGGTGGAGAGGGTAGAGATGGTGGAGAGGGCTAAACGTCAGTAGGAGCAGAGGGAATAGATGGGTTGGTTTGAGAAGTAGGAGCAGCAAGAGTAGAGGAGGAAGCAAGAGAGAAGTAAGAGGCATTTTCAAAGAACGTAACATCCGCAGAGACAAACTGCTTGCGGGTAATGGGGTCAAAGAAATAATAGCCTTTCTGAGTGGTAGAGTACCCCAGAAAGACACATTTAATGGCCCGTGGGGAGAGTTTGTCACGGGTGGAAGCGGGAGAATGCACAAAGGTGGTGCACCCAAAGATGCACAGAGTAAGGGGAAAAGGATTCTTGGTGGGATAAAGAATGGAGAATGGGGTGGCACCATGGAGAACCGTGGAGGGAATGCGGTTGATGAGATAACAGGAGAGGAGGACAGCATAGCCCCAATAGGAGCGAGGAACATACATTTGGGTCAGTAGAGTGCGAGAGACATCAAGGAGGTGACCGTTTTTGCGTTCCGCCACCCCATTTTGTTGGGAGGTGTAGACACAGCTAGTTTGATGAATAATACCATGATGCATACAGAAAGAAGAAAAATTATGGCTAAAATACTCCTTAGCATTGTCAGAACGAAGGATTTTAATAGACGTATCAAACTGAGTCTTGATCATAGAATAAAAGGATATCTAGACAGAGAACAGTTCGGAGCGATCCTTGAGAAGGTACACCCACGTACATCGAGAGAAATCATAAATAAATATAACAAAATAAGAACTACCCCGACCGATGGTGAGGGTAGGAGCAGGACCCCACACATCAGAGTGAATGAGGTCGAAGGAACGGGAAGAGTAACGACTCGGCGTTGGCGGGAAGTATGAGCGATGATGCTTGCCGAGCTGACATGCATCACAGTTTAGAGGAGGATGATGAGGAGGGAGGTGGGGCAGAAGCTGGCGCAGAAGTCGTGGAGGAGCATGTCCAAGGCGAAGATGCCATTGGAGAAGATCTATAGAGGAGGAGGAAAATCCGGATAGAGCGGAAACATTGTCGAGGAAGTAAAGGCCGCCACTCTCAGTCCCAATAGCAATCGTCCGTTGGGAGTCCGGATCCTGAAAAGAACAAGAAGTAGAATTGAATGTGACGGAACACCATAATTGCTTGCATAGAGAAGTAACCGATAATAAATTGCGAGGGAACAGGGGCACGTAGAGGGTATCCGCCAGACGAAGAGACAGAGTAACCTGAACCACCCCCGTCCCATTCACCGGAGATGAAGAGCCGTCAGCAACAAAGACCGGAGGCAACCGATCATGTGTTTCGAGATGAGAAAAACACTGAGGATTGCCCGTCATATGATTGGTAGCACTAGAGTCGATCAACCATCGGCCGTGAGTAACAACGTGGGCACTACCAGAAGAGGTGACCACCAAGGCGGACTACGTGGAGGAGATGGAGGCCATAGAAGAGAGCAGTGGGAGAAACAAGTCGCGGCTAGAAGGAGAAGAAGTCGGAATAGGCCGCAATGACTTAAGGTCAGGTCGTGGTGGCAAAGAAGAGGAGAGCGGCGAGAAAAGGCCGTAGTGACTTAAAGACAGGTCGCGACAACAAAGAAGAGGAGAGCGGATAGAACAGGGCGCAGTGACTTAAGAACAGGTCGCGGCAACAAAGAAGAGGAGAACGATGAGAAGAGGCCCCAGCGACGTAAGAACAGGTCGCGGCGACAAAGAAAAGGAGAGTGGTATAGGAGAGCGGCTAGAAAAGAGAAGAAGCAAGAGGCCGCAAATAGGGAGAAACAAGCCGCGCGAACAGAGCAGCGGTCAGAAGAGAAAACAAGTCGCGAGAACAGGTCGCGGAAAGAAGAAACAAGCTGCACGCGTAGAGAGAGCTCAGTCAGGAGGAAAGGACCGATTCCTCTGATACCATGTGCGAACAGAAAAGAGCATACCGAAAATTTGGAGTAATGTAAACTTTATTATCCAAAAAAGGTATCAATTACAATGGTATAGCCTCCCTTTTATAGAATGGAGAAGATGAGAGAGAATACAATTAAGCAATATGAGACTAAAAATTTACAAGTATATGCGGCTTTACAAAATGCAAACCGGACAGGCCGGGCGGTTAGACAAGCTGGCTAACCGCCCATCAACTAACAAGATGAGAAAATAGGTGCCACAAAGATCAAGCCGCCGCAGGAAACCGCTAGACCGCCCGTTCTCCAAGTCATCTGAGACAAACCGCCAAACTGCTGGGATACCAAACAGCACCAGCCCGGTAGACAGACCGACCAGAATAAACCGGCAGACCTCCCGGTCTCCGAACAGCAACAGACCGCCCGACATCCATATTACAACAGGTGTGTACAACCTCGGGCTCGTGAAAGATAATCCAGCAAGCGAGAAAGGGGTAATGGCGAGATGAGAGGATGCCCACGTGCAAGAGGCGAGACGTATGAACAGCTCTCTGAGTGAGCGAGACCTCTTAGTGGGGCGAGACCTCCTAGGGGTGGGATGGCCCACAGGCGAGAGGCCGGTGAGACAGACAGGGCGGTCGTCTCGCCCGCAGTACCTTCCCCACTCGCCACATGCAAGAAAGGAGTTCTCACCCTTTTTCCACTGAAGGGGGATTTTGCCTTTATGCCCCAGATAATTTTACATTTTTACCCCTGGAGGTCTGCATATAGCCCTCTAGAACAGTGGAGTTCGGCTGTTAGCAGACCTAGTCCAGGGTGTTTTGGTCTTTTCAGGATGATTTGGAAGTGATATTTGCAGAGCAAATTCAGAGGCCTATAAATAGACCGATAATGTGCCTGAGAAGAGGTTGTTGAATCTTTCCACTATCTTCCTCACAGGCACCTAGCTCAGCACTGGCTAGGGAGGGGAAGACTTTCAGTTCTTCCGGGTAAGAGGTGGGACCTCCAAGCTGGCCCCCCTCTGTCTATTTTCAGGTCACTGACTCTCATCAGGAGGGTAGCGCAGGGAGAGTACGTGTGGGCTGCATCCTGTTTCGAACTTTAGGAGGGATCAGAAAGTTGGTTCCAACATTTTTGGTGCGGTGAGCGTGGACCGCAGCCCTCAGAGAAGAACCTTAAGCAACCACATGGCGGGAGATCACGGAGAAGGAGAAGGAGGGGAGTCGGATAACCCGAGGGGATTTATAGGAAGAGCGGAGTTTATGGCTTCAATCAAGGGGATCATGGATCTGCTGCAAGGGATCTCGCGGCAGGGAGATTGTTCAACTCCACTCCCTCAAGTGCCAGCTCTCGCGACTCAGGAAGAACTCATCTCGGCGCGAGTAGGAGAGGATACCCCGGGGAGAAGGCCGGGAAAGGAGGTGATGACGGAAGGGAGCGGGAGAGACATGGCGGGAAGGGAGCTGTTTCCAAGCCCGGCGAGTGTCATCTCGCCAGGAGAGGTCGTCGCGCGAGTAGGGGCGGTGAGACCGGTGGCGAGAGGGTCCCCTTTTTGCGAGCTAATCCTGTCCGCTCCCGTCCTGGAGGGCTTCCGAGAGCCCGAGATGAACTACTATGTAGGGAAGGATGATCCCCTCCATCACTTGCAGTGGTTCGAAGACGCTATCTCGATCAGGCCCATGACGGACGCATTCAAGTGCCGCCTTTTTGCGATCACTCTAAAGGAAAAAGCTAGGGACTGGTTCCATCAACTCCCGACAGGCTCGATATACTGCTTCGAGGACTTAAGTAGGAGCTTCCAGCTCCGGTTCTCCACATCTAAAAAGAGGAAGAAGAACACGGAGTCGATCTTTTTGATTAAGCAGAAGGCGGATGAGTCGCTGGCTTAGTACGTGGATAGGTTACAAGAAGAGATTTTGGATATACAGGAGGTGCCAGGGTTTGCCCTCCAGATGGCCTTTACTGTAGGACTACGGGAAGGATTCTTCAAGATGAGCCTCACCCGGAAGGCACCGCTGTCCTTTGAGGGCTTGATGGGGAAGGCGGCAAAGGAAATAGCGATGGAGGCGGCAAACCCAGCTTTTGCGAAGAAGTTGGCAAGGCTTGCTGAGGTAGAGTCGAGGGAGTCAGGTGGGAGACAACAGGAGGCAAGGAGAAGAGAGGAGCCAAGGGCGCCGGCGTATCCAGAGCTGGGGTGGAGACAGTAGGGAGGCCCTGCCCCAGGACAAGGTAGAGGATTGCCCCAAGGGGGGAGGAACCAACAAGGAGGACCGGGAAGGTTTCACCAGCAGGGGTAGGGGTATGGTCATAGACCACCCCTGCCCCCTCCGCAGCAGTCCATGGCCATCGACCGAGGCAGAGGAAGAGGCCGGGAGAGAGGAAGAGGAGCGGGAGCAGGGAGAAGGAGGAACCCTCAGGAAGGAAGGCAAGGGGGGGAGGTGGCGTTGCCGTATTGTGACTTCCACGAGGAGGAAGGTCATGCAACGGCTACCTGCCCAGATTTCTTGGAGATAAGGAGAACTCGAGGGGCAGGAGAACAGCAAAGGCCGGTGCGGATAGAGGAAGTAACAGTTACAGGAGAAGAGGATCGATGTGTGGATCGAACGGATGAAGGGGATCGCGGGGGAATTGGAGTGATCAATGGGGGGTGGGGATAGAGGCGGCCCGAAAGGCGAGCCTTCACACTATGTACCGCCGAAGCATTCCCTCGACGTCACAATCCCCTCCTCCAGATGAAAAGATTACCTTTTCAAGGAAAGACATGCCGGACCATGAGGACCCCTTTTGTGACACGCTGGTGATACGGACCGCCATCGAGAACTTCACGGTGTCGCGGATCTTAGTAGACAATGGGAGCCCAGTGAACGTGATTTTCAAAAAAGCATTCAATGCAATGAGGGTGGAGGCCCGAAGGGTGCTGGCGGCGGATGGACCACTGTTTGGGTTCTCAGGTGAGAGGAAAGAAGTCGAGGGGGAGTTGGACTTCAGGTCACCCTGGGAGGGCTGTCCCGGAATTATCGCTTTGTCATAGTGGATGCCCCCAGTAGTTACAACGCTATCTTTGGACGCCCCTTAATCAGCGCTTTCAGATGCGTTCCATCATCGTTTCACCAGTGCTTGAAGCTGAATTCAGGAGGTTCCCAAATCAGGGTACGAGGGGATCCAAAGGCCGCTAGGGAATGCTACGTGATGGCAGTGAACACCATCTCCTGGCGGGGAGACGCCGAGGAGTTGGGAAAGTGGATGGAGTAATTACAACAAGAACATGGAGGTGGGGAAGAGCAAAGAGAGGAGGAAGATGCTGGAGGAGAAGAAGAAGTAGTAATGGTGGGAGGCATTGCGGGGGAGCCAGAAATGGCGGGAGAGGAGCTCGGGGAGATGGTGATGGTAGAAGAAAAGGAGAAGGAAAGAGCGGAAGAAGAGGGAGAAATGGTGAGGAACTGGGACATGGTGGAGAGGCTAGAAGTGGCTGGAAAGGAGGGCGAAGAGACGGTGGCGGCAGAGAAAGAGGAGCCAAAAGAAGAGGTAGGGAGGAGAGAGAAAAGGCAGATGGAAGAAGCGGAGGGTCGCCCGGGGAGGGGGCCCGGCCAGAAAAGAGAAGGGCCTCACGACAGGAAGAGGAGGATGCAAGCAAGTGGGAGACAGAGCAGCTGGGGGAAGAGATGATGATGGCCAACGTGGAAGGCGAAGTCAAGGAGCAGGATGCGCAGGCAGAGCAGGAAGGGGAGGAAGAGCCATCAAGGCTAAAAGCGGCCGTGGAGGTCCTCGAGGTAGAGATCCACACAAAGGAAGGCCGAGAGGAAAAGATAAAAATCAGTGGCGAGCTCAGCCCGGAAGACCGTGAAAAGATCAGGACCTGCGTGTAGAAAAATATTGACATCTTCGCATGGAGCGTCGCAGACATGCCAGGGGTCGATGCAGACGTCGCCTGTCACCGCCTCAATCTCGATCCCAACACTCGCCCCATACAACAGAAGAAGAGGGTCATCGCCTCCAAGATGGTCGGACCTATTAGTGAGGAACTGGAAAAATTGCTTAAGGCGGGGTTTGTGTCCGCCTGTAAGTATCCGGGGTGGGTGAGTAATGTTGTAATGGTCAAAAAAGGGGAGGGTAGGTGGAGAATGTGTGTGGATTTTTCTCTTTTAAATAAAGCATGCCCCATGGATTGTTACCCGCTGCCCCGAATCGACGCGCTGGTTGACTCAGCCGTCGGTTTCCCCTTTATGAGTTTCTTGGATGCATTTTCTGGATATCATCAAATACGCATGCATCCCCCGGACGTTAAGGACGTCACCTTCGTCACGGAGGATGGGTGCTTCTGTTTTAATATGATGCCTTTCGGTTTGAAAAATGCGGGAGAAACCTATCAAAGAATGATGGATCGGATCTTCCGAGAACAGAGAGGGAGGAACCTTGAGGTGTACGTGGATGACTTGATGATCAAAAGCAAGGACCTCGGAGCTCATGTCCTAGATCTGGAGGAGACCTTTGAAACCCTAAGGAAGTATAAAATGAGACTCAACCCCCTGAAATGTGTTTTTGGTGCCAGCAGGGGAAGGTTCCTGGGACATCTTCTCACTCCATTTGGGGTGGAGCCCAACCCCGAAAAAGTGAGAGCAATCCTAGAATTAGAGTCCCCTAGGAATACTAAGGAAGTCCAGCGTCTCACAGGCAAGTTGGCCGGGCTAAGCAGGTTCCTCTCTCGAGCCGGGGAGAGGTGCTCGCCCTTCTTCCGAACGCTGCGAGGAGGCAAGAGATTAGAGTGGACCTAGGAATGTGAGACGGCTTTTCAGGCCATAAAACAACAGCTTACCAAGACGCCCTTACTCCAGGGACCAAGGGAAGCAGAGGTCTTGTTTTTATATTTGGGGGTAGGGACTGTGGCGGTGAGCTTGGTTCTTGTGCGAGAAGAAGGGAGGAAACAATTTCCGATCTACTACGTGAGCAGGGTCCTGAAGAAAGCGGAGCTCGGGTACCCCATTCTTGAGAAGTTAGCATTTTCCCTCATCATCTCGGCCCGAAAGCTCAGGTCGTATTCTCAAGCTCACTTCATACAAGTGGTAACAGATCACCCCCTCCGTCGCATCTTGGAGGGGGTAGAGCATTCCGGGAGGCTAGAAAAATGGTCAATAGAGCTCAGTGAATTCGACCTCATCTTCGTTCCTCAGCTCGCCATAAAGGCACAGGCGGTGGCCGATTTCCTGGTGGACTATGTAGTGGAGGTCCAGGAGACGGAGGCGTCCCCTCGGGCAACCTGGAAGATGTTAGTGGATGGAGCGTCGGGGAGAAATTCCTTTGGGGGAGGGATGATCCTGATCAGCCCGGAGGGGACCCAGATTGAGCAGGCCTTGAAGATTCATTTCACGATCACCAACAATCAAGCGGAATATGAGGCGGTCATTGCGGTACTCAGGTTAGCCTAGGAGCTGGGCATACAAGACATTGAGGCCTCGACAGACTCCATGGTGGTGGCAGGCCAGATCAAAGAGGAGTTCGAGGTAAGGGAGCCCACCCTCCAGTTGTATCTAGGAAAGGTCAAGGACATCATATGGCAGTTTCGAAGCTTCTCAATTCAGCACATCCCGAGGGAGGAGAGTACTCAGGCTGACTAACTCGCCAAGCATGGCCCTCGAGCCGGGGGAGCAGTGACGGAACTCTTCAGACCGTCTATAGAGGAAGGGGAACTCATGGAAGTATGCCAGCAGAGGTCATGGATGGACCCATTCATCACCTTTTTGGCATCAGGACAGTTACCAGCGACAGAACTCGACAAGAAGCATACCAGATACAAATCGGCGTACTACCTGCTGAAGGATGGGGTTTTATATCGCAAGACCTTGTCAGGTTTGCTGGCAAGATGTGTGTCAGAGGAGGAGGTTCCCAAGATTCTGCAGGAGATTCACTCTGGAGAATGTGGAAGTCACTCGGGGAGCCGGACATTAGAAGGGACGGTGCTGAGACAGGGGTACTTTTGGCCTACCCTCAGGAAAGATGCGGAGGGATTCGCGAAAAAGTGTCAAAAGTGCCAGGAGTTCGCCCCCCTTCAGCTCCTTCCGGCCCAGAGGTTGCGGACCATCACAGCTCCCTGGCCATTCGCTATATGGGGACAAGATCTGGTGGGCCCCTTTCCCCAAGCAAGTGGCCAAAGGAAATTCCTGTTAGTCATGGTGGACTACTTTTCGAAGTGGATGGAGGTGAAGGCGTTGGCTAAGGTAACCTCACAGGTGGTCAATAATTTCGTATGGGGGGAGATCATCTGCCGGCATGGGTTTCCCCTAGCCATTGTGACAGATAACAGACCACAATTTGCAAGCAGAGAATTCATGGATTTCTGCATTCGTTTGGGAATAGATCTTCATTTTACCTCTGTTCATCATCCACGGAGTAATGGATAGGTCGAAGCGGCTAATAAGGTCATTGTCAATCTATTGAAGAAAAAAGTGGAGAATTTGAGAGGGAGCTGGGTGGAGCGGCTACCTTCAGTACTGTGGGCCTTGAGGACCACACCTAACACAGCCACGGGGGAAACCCCATTCAAGCTCTCTCATGGCTCAGAGGCTGTCATACCTATCGAGTTTGAGGTCACATCACCAAGAGTAGCAGTTGCAAGGGAAGGAGCCGAAGGATGGAGAGCAGAGAACGAAGAAGAACAGAGACTCTCATTGGATCTCGTGGAGGAGCTCCGGGATTTGGCGATGGTCCGATAGGAGGAGGTCAAGCGCCGGATGGCAAGGTACTTCGACAAGCATATAAGGATCAGGCAGTTTGAGAAAGGAGATTTGGTCCTGAAAAAGGTATGAAAGTGCAGCTAGATCTGATATACTCTAGAGGGGGGTGAATAGAGTATATGGTGCTTTGAAACTTTTTACAACAATTGTTGTAATATGAGTGAGCAGGGAAGCAGTAATAAATCTAATCACAGAACTAAATTAATCAAAAGCTAATCACAAAGTAATCAAGGCCAGAAACAAAAATAAAGACAAGCAAAGCCAGAAGACACAAGGAAATATAGTGGTTCCCCTAAACTTGGATACATCCACTCTTCTACCACCCTAGGTAGGAATCCACTGCAGGATGAGTTGATCAGGTGTCCTGGGCACCAATGGGCTTTTGATTAGGTGCTCAAAAACCAAATCAGAGTTTTTGATCAGGTGTCTTGCCACCAATGAGCTTTTGACAAGGTGCTCAAAAACCAAGCTCAAACTTTTGAAGGGAGTTTGAGAAACCCTTTACAAAGAGGGGGTGAGAGAGTGATGGAAGTCTTCTCTTTCTCAAACAACTGAGAAGACTATGTGGATTGATGGTGTCAAAGCTCCCCCTGAGTCCTTGAGATCTTCAGGAAAAGAAGCTTTGTTGTAGGGTGATAGGCCTTCAAAAGTTGAGCTCCAGCAAAAGATGATTTCAGCAACAGCTGAAATGTTGAATATCTGGAGTCTTGAAATATGTTGGCCTTGAACAATTGAAAGCTAGAGAGATCTGAAGATTGATCTCCTTGGATGTGTGTTCTTGAGAATTCTTTGAGACAGAATATTTTGTTGAAGATTACTATTGTCTGTCTGTGTGTGTCTGTGTATCTGTCTCTCTCTGAGATTCAAAAAATTCTTCTCTTTTATTCTCTGGTACTGAATGGAAAAACATTCTCTGAGAATAATAGTCGTTGGTCTGCATTAATTGCATCCTTAATTGCAAAATCTCTTCTGGATGAAAGTCCATAGAAATATTCCTTGAAACTTGGTCCAGAAATGAATGAAAACGGCTAAGAAATCTTCAGAATTACTTGCAGAATAACTCCTTAACTGATTTGAATTTGAATCTAGAAACATCCTTGAAGTTATCTGAAAACGTCGAACTGAGCTCTGCTATCGTCGGACTGAGCTCAGCGATATGGACTAATACAGCAGCAAAATATCGTCGATCTGAGCTCAAAGATCGTCGACCTGAGATCAGAGATAGAAATCCAATGCTGAGTCAAGATCGTCGAACTGAGCTCACCGATCGTCGAATGGAGTTCGACGATATGATGAAGTTGAGCTCAGCGATCGTCGAATGGAGCTCGACGATCTGTCGAAGTTGAGCTAGACGATCGTCGATCGGAGTTCGACGAATCGTCGTGCTGAGCTCGACGATATGACTTAGTCTCCAAACAGAAAATCCTGGTCTTGAGGGCAGCTTCCAAACCTAGACTTCTAACCCTTAGACTCAATTCTAATTGACCTATTGAGCTATACAGGAGGTCAAACATTTGTTTCCTAGAGACATAGTGATCCTGACCCAAATTAGTAATAGGGTGTTCCAACAATCTCCCCCTATTTGGGTTAGGATTACTATTTACAGACTTTGGAAAAATTAAATAACATACAAGCAGCAAAACAGAAAAGCAACAAGCTAGACATTGCAGAACCACAGAGATATATAACATCCCAGATAATAATCAGAAATCACAGAGAATGTCACCTTACATTGTCATTTCTTTTCCTTGCCCTTAACAAGTTTGATTTCTCTGTTAGGATTGAGGGCTTCTTTCTTTGATTTGGTATCATCTGCTGCACCTAAAGTGGTTTGCTGTTTAGGCCTGGGAACTACAGCTTCAGGATGCAGTTCCATATACCTGTTAGAATCAAAAAATTTGCTTGAAGCATATCTTTCTAGCTCTTTCTTTCTCTGTTCAGACATTGTAGAAATGTTGGAGAAATCTCTTCCTTGCTCTCTAGCCTTTTTGATCTGATCTAGTGCAGCTAGTTCTTTTAATCTTGCAGTCCAAGCAGCCGGATTGTTATCAGGGTCTTCAAAAGGTACTGGTGGCTCATATCTGTTAGAAGGATTGTCCTGAGGAGGCCTGGATGACACAGTTTTTTTCAGTTTATAGGGAAAAGGACCAGATGTGGTATCAGAAGAAATTTGTCCTCCCCTGAAATATGGGTGTTGCCTTGAGTAACCTTTGGAGTAGACCTGGAGATCTCTTTGATTTCCTCTGCATCCTCCTCTCCTAGATTGAGAATCCCTGGATTGGCTTCCCCTATGGTAAGATCTGTCATGAGGCTGATAGGGGGCCTGACTTCTGGCAGGGGGTTGAGCAGTAGAACTTCCACCTGCACCTGCATCAGGAGGAGGTGGTGGAGGAGGATGAGAGTGTTGGAATTGTGAGGAACCCTTTTCGTATTTCCTCTTCTTTTTCATTGCTTTCAGTTGGTTCTTGGAGTACTGCATCCATTGCTCAGTGATAGGGCAATCATGAAGAATGTAGTATGGAATATCATTGTTATCTTTGACCTTGGCAGGAGGTACTCTCTTCATGGCTTTGCTCCTTGCCTTTCTTTTCCTGGCAATGGTAGCAGAAGAGTCATCAGAGTCTGTTCTATACTCATCACTTTTAGAACTCTGGTCATCATACAGGGCATCAATTTTCTTCATCAAATCCTTCTTGAGCTGTACAGAAGCAGATGAGGCAGCAGAGGGTGTAGCAGTAGGTGTTGAAGTAGTAACAGCAGTGACAGCAGCAGATATTGCAGGTGTTGCAATTGAAGTAGAAGTAGTAACAACAGCAGCAGATATTGCTGGTTCAGGAGAAGTGACAACAACAGAAATAACAGTTTTTGGAGAAGTAACAGCAGCAGCAATAGTTCACTGACAACAACATCAATAGTAGAGATATCATCAGAAACTGCAGAAGGCTCAAACTCAGGTGCCTCTGACATAAGGATTTCCTTAGAGATTGGTTCATCAGCAGTAACAGAAATTTCAGCAGCAGTATCAAAACTTTCAGCAGCAGTATCAAAATGTTCAGCAGTAGTAGAGGCAACAACATCAACAACAATGCTTTCATCAGAAGAAGAAGCAACATATACTGAGTTGACAAAAGAGGTGATGATGCTGGGGTCACAGCAGGAGAATGGCACAAGTGCCTTGGATAGATCCTCTGGGGGCTGGATAGCAACTGGCTCTGGCAGACAGCAATTGGCTCTGGCAGACAGCTGAAATATAACTGATCAAAGTTTGAAAGCAAAGACCTGAGGCCTATTGCAAAGACTGCAGCAGTAGGAATTTGTTCTTGAGACACAGCAGCAGCAGCAGCAAGAATAGGAGCTGAAGAAGCAGCAATAACAGCAGCAGCAGACAGGCTCACAGAACTAGCAGCAGGAAGACTCACTTCATAGGGCATCTCCCCCTGCCTAGATTCAGACAAGGCTGGATCAAGGCACACTGCTGTAGGGGCTGCCTGAGGGAAGAGAGATGAGATCCTGGCAGAGAGGGCTGCCACTGACAGGTGTAATGGAGCCAAGGAGGTCTCCAAAAGAAGAGATAGCCTGGGGGCTAGCAATTCATATAGCCTGTCAGCAATGGCTGGAATGTCCACTTGCTCAAGGGTGACTGGAGCAGAGGTAAAAGATGGAGGAGCAGCTGTTGTTGATGGCAGTGGAGAGCTGGTGAATGGTGGAAGGGATGGTTGAGGTGTGGGTAAGGTGGATATGGAGGACAGTGGGATGGAGATAGATGGGGTGAATGTGGGTTGGTCAATGATCTCTTGTAGAAGATCTTAATATGAAGTGGAGGATGAGGGTAGCTCAGGAGGAGAGGATGGTGAATCATCCATAAAGGAATCATCAATGAGGGTGAAGGATGGAATGGAGGGTGATGAAGTGGCATCTGGTTGAGGGTAGGAGAATAAGGGATGGAATTGATCTTCTGGTGTTGGAAGTGTAGGTACTGGAGATGGTATGGATGTTGGAGAGGGGCTGGAGATGATGACGGTGGATGGAGTTGGAATGGTAGATGGTATGGGAAGCGATGGAATTGGAGGAGGAGGAGGAGAGGCAACATCAGCAGGCAGGTCAACTGCAGGGGCAGAGACCTGTGGGGAAGTGACTCTGAGAGTCCTTGTGCCTGAAGGAGTGCTGGAGGAGGGCCTGCTGGGCTTGCTGATTTGTCTGTCCCATTTACCAAACAGGGCACAAGACAGTCTCTTGGATGCATTGATATGGATTCCAGAAGAGACCGACAAAGCAGGGCACCTATGCTGCAGAAACACCCCAATAATCCTTCCAAAGTTGACAAAACTTTTGTTTATCTTCTTCTTAATAAGGTCAAAGAAGACTTCTCCCCAATTCAAGTTCTTCCTGTCTACAAGGGCTCCCATGAGGCAGAGCTGATACCTTGAGATTGTATCATGGGCAGAGTGCTTAGCCAGTAGCACTTTCCTAACTACATCTTCCATGAATCTGTACTCCACAGAAAGGTTCTTTTTCAAGAGCTTGCTAGGGTTGGCCTCAGAATGACCCATTCTGGCAAGCAGGTCAGTATACTCTTCTCCAGACAAGTCAGCAGTATCTTCACCATTTCTCAACTCAAAAACCTCTGATAAAATTGCTGGGGTTAGAGGTACCGGTGTGCCAGATATTGACCCAATAATGGTGGAGTTGTCTTGATTGTGGGCAGTGTAGACCCATTCCTTGATCTCATCAGATGAGAGCTTGATCCTTGTAGTCATAATTGCAGTCAGGTTCTGCTCTTTGAATAGCCCCAAAATATCCTGAAAAACCTGGTCGGTTGTGCTGAAAGATTCCATGTCGATGTCGAAGCCAGAATCAAACTTCATGGCGGCGAGAATAGCAATAGACACAGCCATAGGTACCTGCAAAAATTCAACAACCAAAACGACCAAGTGTAGAATTGTTTGGAGGGAAAGAAAGTTCTTGCAGAGAAATCGAAAGCGCAAGGGAGAACGACGGCAAAAAATGAATTTTATATTAGGGTTCGACGCAGAAATGGAAAGATCATTGAACACAGTTCGACGATCGAGGCTTCTAAAGGAATCTGAAGAGACTTCAACATCGTCGATCTCCGTTCGACGATATTGGAGAGCATCGAGCTCTGTTCGACGATCGTTCAAGGAACAAAATCGTCGAGCGCCGTTCGACGATCGTTGACCGGAAGAGATAGTTCATACTATATGAGAAACGCTGAACTCAGGTCGACGATTCCGAAAATCGTCGATCTCCGTTCGACGATCTGGGGGAATATCGTCGAGCGCAGTTCAGAGACTAGAAAAACTCTAGACACTAAGAAAAATCAAGATGTTTGCCTAGTCTTGGTCAATTTTTAAGCTTTCAAAATCTTGGATATTATTTAAGACTTCCTCCATCTAACATTCCTAACTGATTTAAGAAGAAGGTGTGTTTCTTTTCATCCAAGGGCTTGGTGAAAATATCTCCCCTTTGTAAATTAGTTGGGATATATTGTAGTTCAATTTTATTTTTTTCAGCATTATCCCTTAAGAAATGATGCATAATCTCTATGTGTTTTGTCCTACTATGGAGGACTGGATTTTGAGCTATAGAAATAGCACTAGTGTTGTCACAAAAGATTTTAGACTTCTCTAAGTTGTAGCCATAGTCTAGGAGTTGGTTTTGAATCCACAAGATTTGTGAACAACAACTGCCTGCAGCCATATATTCAGCTTTAGCAGTTGAAGTTGATACAGAAGTTTGTTTCTTACAAAACCAAGAGACAAGTCTGTCACCAAGGAACTGACAAGTTCCACTGGTGCTTTTCCTGTCAATTCTGCATCCAGCATAGTCAGCATCAGAGAATCCAGTTAAATCAAATACTGAATCTTTTGGATACCAGAGACCTAGATTTGGACAACTTTTAACATACCTGAGAATCCTCTTTACTAGTGTTAAGTGTGACTCTCTAGGGCTTACTTGGAACCTAGCACATATACATGTATCAAACATTATATCTGCTCTACTAGCTGTAAGGTACAGTAAAGAGCCAATCATTGCTCTATATGTTGTCTGATCAACAGGTTTCCCATGTTCATCAGCATCCAATACATCATTAGTAGGCATGGGTGTTTTCATACAAGATGCTTCAGACATACCAAATTTCTTAACCAATTCATTTGCATACTTGGTTTGAGAAATGAAGATGCCTTCAGCATGCTGTTTGACTTGCAATCCTAGCAAGAAGGATAGCTCACCCATGCTACTCATCTCAAATTTAGAATGCATCAGGTTAGAAAACCTTCTGCACAATTTGGAGTCAGTAGAACCAAACATAATATCGTCTACATAAATCTGTACTAGTAGGGTATGGGACTTATGGGTTCTGATGAAAAGAGTTTGGTCTACTCTACCCCTTATAAATCCATTTTCCAAGAGAAAGTATGCTAGGGTCTCATACCATGCTCTAGGAGCTTGCTTGAGACCATATAATGCTTTGTTCAATCTAAAAACATAATCAGGATAAGTTGGAGAGATAAAACCTGGAGGTTGTCTAACATATACTTCCTCTTTGATGTCTCTATTTAGAAATGCACTTTTGACATCCATCTGATATACCTTGAAGCCTTTATGTGCTGCATAAGCTAAGAATATTCTGATGGCTTCCAATCTTGCAACTGGTGCAAAGGTCTGGTCGTAGTCTATCCCTTCTTCTTGAGAATATCCCTGAGCAACTAGCCTTGCCTTGTTTCTTACAATTACTCCTTGATCATCCAGTTTATTTCTGAATACTCATTTTGTTCCAACAATGGAGTGATCCTTAGTCTTTGGCACTAGTTCCCATACTTTGTTCCTCTCAAATTGATGCAACTCCTCTTGCATTGCAATAATCCAGTGTGGATCTTGCTCTGCATCTTGAATGGACTGAGGTTCAATTTGAGATAGGATGCAGGTGTGCAACAGGTTTTGGTTGACCTGATTTCTGTTTTGCACACCAGCTGAGATGTCTCCAATTATTTGGGAAATTGGATGCTCTCTTGATGTTACTAAATCAACAGGGGGTGTTGATTGTTCACCAACCTGTGTTGTTGTTTCCTCTTGTGGTACAACAACTAGCTCTTCAAGTTGTTCTTCAATAAGTTGGGCATTTTCTTCATCTTCACTGCTTTCATCCCCTTGAGTAACCTGCAACTTGTTCAAGTCTTCAACTAGAGAATATTCCTGCAAAGTTTCTATGGTAGAAGAGATCGTCTCCTTGAAAGACATGTTAGATTAATCAAATGATATATGAACAGATTCCTCAATTTTTAAACATGATTTATTATAGACCCTATAAGCCTTGCTGATCATGGAGTATCCTAGAAACACTCCTTCATCCGCTTTAGCTTGAAATTTTGCTAAATATTTCTTGTCATTATTATGTATGTAGCAAATACAACCAAAAACTCTAAAATAATCAACTTTAGGTTTGTTCCCTTTGAGTAATTCATAGGGAGTCTTTCCCTTTAGTTTATGTATCAAACTTCTATTCAGCACATAGTTGGAGGTGTTCACTGCCTCTGCTCAAAAGGATAGAGGAAGGTGAGCATCTGACAACAATGTAGTGGCAGATTCAATAAGGGTTCTATTTTTCCGTTCAGCTACCCCATTTTGTTGAGGAGTTCTAGGAGCTGAGAAAGTATGCCTGATCTCTTCACTCTGACAGAACTCTTGCATAAGAAGAGAATCAAACTCTGTCCCATGATCACTTCTGATCAGGGCAATGTGAGTATTGAACTCAATCTGTATACATTTGAGAAACTCTGTCAGACACTTAAAGTTATCAGACTTCTTCCTTAGAAAGAACACCCAAGTGAATCTAGAGAAGTCATCTACAACTACTAAAGTATAGGATTTCCCTCCTAGGCTTTGTACTGTGATGGGTCCAAAAAGATCCATGTGTAACAGATACAATATCCTAGGTGAATCACTCTTATTAAGTGACTTAAAGCTGTTTTTAGTTTGCTTGCCTAATTGACAAGCCCTGCAGAGTCCTTCCTTCTTGTAGGGGCCAGAAGGTAGTCCTCTAACAAGGTTGTCCTTGGATAGCCTAGCAATAGTTCTAAGGTTTAGGTGTCCTAGTCTCTTATGTCATAAGATATTTGGTCTACAGACAGAATTAAACAGACAAATATCTACATCAATTGAAAGAAAGTCTACTAGATAGATGTTACCTTTCCTTTTACCTGTCAACACAGTTGTGTTGTCCTCTGACTTGATTTTGCATAATGCTTTGCTGAAGGTCACCTGGTAGCCTTCATCACACAGCTAACTGATGCTTATTAAGTTGTGCTTCAGTCCTTCCACATAAGCTACCTTTTTGAAAGTTACTGATCCAATCTGGACTGCACCATATCCTTTAGTCTGTCCAAAGTTTGAATCACCAAAGATAACTTTTGGTCCAAGCTTGGCTCTAAAGGAAGTGAGGTTGTCCTTGTTCCCTGTCATGTGCTTAGAGCACCCACTATCCAAGTACCATTGCTGGTTAGATGTTGGATAGGTCTTCACCTGCACATAAGACAATTCATTTGTTTTTGACCCAGTTTACCTTGGGCCTAGGTTGATAACCTTTAAATTCTGAAATGAAAGACATCCCAGGTTGACTCTTATATCCTTCACGATGATATATCCTTGGATGTATAATCCATTCAGTATAAGGGTTAAAGATTTGGGATGAAGGACCCTTAGGATTGAATTTTGATTTGCCCTTGAAAAATTTTCCAGAGCTCTAACCTCTGTTCGACGATCTTGGAGCTGCGTTCGACGATCTTGGGTCAGATCGTTGAGCTCCGTTCGACGGTCGACTATGGCTGAGATCAGGTACTTGAGATCGTAGAGCTGCGTTCGACGATTTTGCCTGAGATCTTCGATCTGCGTTCGGCGATCGTCGATCTCCGTTTGGCGATCGTCGATCTCCGTTCGACGATTTCTGCTGGGACTTAGTTTTCTGGGGCAGATTAGAATTTTTCCTAGCTACCTCTACAACTCTCTTTCCTTTGTCAGAAATGAATTTGATTGGAGTTGTTAGAACTATGGGTTGGCTGGATGAAGCACCCAAGCCCAGTTTACTATTGAATCTGGAGTTCACTATGCTTGTGATGTCCATCAGCTTGATGCTTCTCCCATTAAGGGATTCTTCAAGCTTCTTGGCCTCAGACAGCTCACTTTTCAGTGAAGCTATCTGCTCCCTACAGCACTCCAACTCTTGAGAGAGTTTGAGGTTTTCTGATTTTAAAGTATTATGTTCAGATAAATGATTTCTGAGAGAGATAATTTCTTTCTCAGATTTTAGCAGGTCTAAACACAATGCTTTAAATTCAGATTTAAAGTCCTCTGAATTAAAATCAAAAGAACTGATTACCTGATCTTCTTTAGGTTGAGTCTCTGAATCTGACTCTGACTCCTCTTCTTCTGAATTATGTTGTGAGGCATTGATTGCCATCATGTAGAACTCTTTCTCTTCTGCATCATCTTCATCATCACTGGAGCTGGATGAGGCTTCTGACTCTTCTTCAGTCTCACTCCAGGATTCAGCAACAAACCCCTTTCTTGTATGTTTGTTTTTGCTTGATAAGGGTTTGCCATTGTCATTCCTCTTGGAGTCTTTCTCCTTTCTTCTTTCTTTCCTGTCCCTTCTGTCCTTATTTTTGTTTTCTGGACAGTCAGGAACTATATGCCCTGGTTTCCTGCAACCAAAGCAAATAATGTCTTTATTATTATTATTAATGGACTTGTCATACCTTGGCTTATCATGTTCCTTGTATGATCTCCTTCTGAAGTCCTTTCTGGCCATCTTATAAAATCTTTTGGCCAACAGACTGAGCAGTTCATCATTGCCTGTGACTTTGTCTTCAGGCTGATCTTCAGTTGCCTTGAAGGCTATGGTCTTCTCTTTTCTTGTGGCTGGTGAGGCAGCCTTCTGTTCTTCTTCTCTATTTTTGATGAGTAGCTCATAAGATTTGAGCTTACCCAATAGAGCTTCAGTGGTGATCTCATTCAGACTTCTGGCATCCTTAATTGGCCAGATTCTTGAATCCCAAGTGCTAGGGAAGCACATTAGAATCTTGTCATTGAGTTCAGTTAGTGAGATCTCTTTATCCAATGTTCTGAGTTCACTAACAATTAGACTGAGCCTGTTATACATATCTCCCACTGACTCAGTTTCTCCCTTCTTGAAATTCTCATATTGAGATATGAGGTGGGATCTCCTATCCTTTCTCTCATCAGCTGAGCCTGAGACTATTTCTGAGAGTTTGTCCCAAATTTCCTTAGCTGAATTGCATTCAGCCACCTTTTGAAATATGTCATCAGACATTGTCTGGGCCAAGATGTTCATAGTCTTGGCATCAGCTACCTTCCATCTCTTGATATCAGCATCTGTTCCTGATGGAGGTTGAACAACATTTCTACTGGAGTTCTCTGGGGGTCTTGGACACACTGTCAAAACAGAGTTAAAAATATCTTCGTCAATAGAATTCATGTACAGTCTGATCCTTGCTTTCCAAAGTGCAAACTTGGATAGATTGCACACTGGAGGTCTGGTGCTAGCATAATCTTTGTTTTGGGCCATGATTTGTGAAAACAAAATCTAATAATAAAATACAAAAGAACAACAGATCTAACTAGGGATCTTTGGGTTCAGGTGTTAGCCTGTGCAACCACCAAGGTGTGGTATGTTTAACCAACCTGGCTTTGATACCAATTGAAAGTGCAGCTAGATCTGATATACTCTAGAGGGGGGTGAATAGAGTATATGGTGCTTTGAAACTTTTTACAACAATTGTTGTAATATGAGTGAGCAGGGAAGCAGTAATAAATCTAATCACAGAACTAAATTAATCAAAAGCTAATCACAAAGTAATCAAGGCCAGAAACAAAAATAAAGACAAGCAAAGCCAGAAGACACAAGGAAATATAGTGGTTCCCCTAAACTTGGGTACATCCACTCTTCTACCACCCTAGGTAGGAATCCACTGCAGGATGAGTTGATCAGGTGTCCTGGGCACCAATGAGCTTTTGAATAGGTGCTCAAAAACCAAATCAGATTTTTTGATCAGGTGTCTTGCCACCAATGAGCTTTTGACAAGGTGCTCAAAAACCAAGCTCAAACTTTTGAAGGGAGTTTGAGAAACCCTTTACAGAGAGGGGGTGAGAGAGTGATGGAAGTCTTCTCTTTCTCAAACAACTGAGAAGACTATGTGGATTGATGGTGTCAAAGCTCCCCCTGAGTCCTTGAGATCTTCAGGAAAAGAAGCTTTGTTGTAGGGTGATAGGCCTTCAAAAGTTGAGCTCCAGCAAAAGATGATTTCAGTAACAGCTGAAATGTTGAATATCTGGAGTCTTGAAATATGTTGGCCTTGAACACTTGAAAGCTAGAGAGATCTGAAGATTGATCTCCTTGGATGTGTGTTCTTGAGAATTCTTTGAGACAGAATATTTTGTTGAAGATTACTAATGTCTGTCTTTGTGTGTCTGTGTATCTGTCTCTCTTTGAGATTCAAAAAATTCTTCTCTTTTATTCGCTGGTACTGAATGGAAAAACATTCTCTGAGAAGAATAGCCGTTGGTCTGCATTAATTGCATCCTTAATTGCAAAATCTCTTCTGGAGGAAAGTCCATAGAAATATTCCTTGAAACTTGGTCCAGAAATGAATGAAAACGGCTAGGAAATCTTCAGAATTAATTGCAGAATAACTCCTTAACTGATTTGAATTTGAATCTAGAAACATCCTTGAAGTTATCTGAAAACGTCGAACTGAGCTCTACTATCGTCAGACTGAGCTCAGCGATATGGACTAATACAGCAGCAAATTATCGTCGATCTGAGCTCAAAGATCGTCGACCTGAGCTCAGAGATAGAAATCCAATGCTGAGTCAAGATCGTCGAACCGAGCTCACCGATCGTCGAATGGAGTTCGACGATATGACGAAGTTGAGCTCAGCGATCGTCGAATGGAGTTCGACGATCTGTCGAAGTTGAGCTAGACGATCGTCGATCGGAGTTCGACGAATCATCGTGCTGAGCTCGACGATATGACTTAGTCTCCAAATAGAAAATCCTGGTCTTGAGGGCAGCTTCCAAACCTAGACTTCTAACCCTTAGACTCAATTCTAATTGACCTATTGAGCTATACAGGAGGTCAAACATTTGTTTCCTAGAGACATAGTGATCCTGACCCAAATTAGTAATAGGGTGTTCCAACAAGGTAGATGCAGCGGGTAGAGGGGCCTCCGTGGGGAAGCTCAACCCCAATTGGGAGGGTCCTTTTGTAGTAAAATAAGTCTTAAAATCAGGAGGGTACCACCTCCAGGATGTGGGCGGGGTATCCCTCGAGCGAGCCCGGAGTGGTGATGATTTAAAGAGATTTTACCCATAGCACTCTATCCATCACACCTTTTTATTATTATTGTACAATGCTTATCATTCTGATGTGCTCTTTTGATGCGGTGAAAGTGTGGGTGACCTTTGTAAGGCACCAGGGGCGAGATGATTTGTGGAGAGGATACCCCGAGCAGACCCGCTGACTAGGCTCCCATCAAGCTGGCAGGGATGTAGGCTCACTCGGTGGTTGGAGATGATTTGTGGAGAGGAGACCCCGAGCAGACCCGCTAACCAGGCTCCCATCTAGCTGGCAGGGCTGTAAGCTCACTCGGTGGTTGGAGGTGTTGAGAAGAGGAGACCCCGAGCAGACCCGATGACCAGGCTCCCATCTAGCTGGCAGGGCTATAGGCTCACTCAGTGGTTGGAGGTGTTGTGGGGAGGAGACCCCGAGCAGACCCGCTGACCAGGCTCCCATCAAGCTGGCAGGGTTGTAGGCTCACTCGGTGGTTGGAGATGATTTATGGAGAGGAGACCTCGAGCAGACCCGCTGACTAGGCTCCCATCTAGCTGGCAGGGCTGTAGGCTCACTCGGTGGTTGGAGGTGTTGAGGAGAGGAGACCCCGAGCAGACTCGCTGACCAGGCTCCCATCTAGCTGGCAGGGTTGTATGCTCACTCGGTGGTTGGAGATGTTGTGGGGAGGAGACCCCGAGCAGACCCGCTGACCAGGCTCCCATCAAGCTGGCAGGGCTTTAGGCTCACTCGGTGGTTGGAGGAGTTTTGGAGAGGAGACCCCGAGCAGACCCGCTGACCAGGCTCCAATCTAGCTAGCACGGCTGTAGGCTCACTCGGTGGTTGGAGGTGTTGAGGAGAGGAGACCCCGAGCAGACCCGCTGACCAGGCTCCCATCTAGCTGGCAGGGCTGTAGGCTCACTCAGTGGTTGGAGTTGTTGTGGGGAGGAGACCCCGAGCAGACCCGCTAACCAGGCTCCCATCAAGCTGGCAGGGCTGTAGGCTCACTCGGTGGTTGGAGGAGTTTTGGAGAGGAGACCCCGAGCAGACCCGCTAATCAGGCTCCCATCTAGCTGGCAGGGCTGTAGGCTCACGCGGTGGTTGGAGGTGTTGAGGAGAGGAGACCCCGAGCAGACCCACTGACTAGGCTCCCATCTAGCTGGCAGGGCTGTAGGCTCATTCGGTGGTTGGAGGTGTTGTGGGAGGAGACCCCGAGCAGACCCGCGGACCAGGCTCCCATCAAGCTGGCAGGGTTGTAGGCTCACTCGGTGGTTGGAGGAGTTTTGGAGAGGAGACCCCGAGCAGACCCGCTGACCAGGCTCCCATCAAGCTGGCAGGGCTGTAGGCTCACTCGGTGGTTGGAGGAGTTTTGGAGAGGAGACCTCGAGCAGACCCACTGATCAGGCTCCCATCTAGCCGGCAGGGCTGTAGACTCACTCGAGGGGGCAAGTCTAAGGGTAAGAATTCGCGTGGGGAAAGATCCATGTTCATCAGAAGGTTGATAGAAAGTCCCTAAAACAGAGAGGAGCCAGGAATCGGGCCAGGGAAGAAGTTCCCTGGCCGGCACTCGCAATAGGTGGTCTTGTGCCTGGCGGGAGGACCATCCTTATTCCAGGCACAGGTGAGCCTTAGAAGGCGGAACCAGCCGAGCGAGACGGCTGGTCTCCGGAGATTTCGGCGTAGGATAATCTTGCGGCGAGGCGAGCGGTAACAGTGGGCGGATCTCGCGCGTAGTAGGGGCGAAGAGCGATAAAATTGCCTCGCGCTAGCTATTAAGCGAGATGGCAAACGATAAAAGCAGTGATTAAACATCCAAAAAATAGTCTCATGCTTTTGGCTAGCTACTAAGCGAGATGGCAGAAGATCAAAGCGGCAATTAAAAATAGCACCTAAAAAGTTGTCTCGCGTTTCTGACTAACTATTACACAAGACACCCAAAGAGGGAAGCGACAATTAGTGTGTAAAAAGTTTTGAACAAAATATCCATAAAGCAGGAACACCTCCCTCTCCTTTTTCAAGGAAGGGTCTACCAGAACCACAAGTACTAGACAAGAGAAGGTGGGGAAGAGAAGCCACTGCAGTGGATGGTACGCTACTCGCTGTCAGATGAAGAGCTGCCATCCGTCTCGCCATACAAGCGGGGGACCAGGTCGCGGACGGTTACCGTCTCTGCATCCTCGCGTACCACTCCCAGCTCCTTCATCATCTTAAGGACAACCTCCGCCGTCTTGATATTTGAGTCCCGGCAGATGGCGTCCACCTCGTCTACTGAATAGCGGGAAGGAACGGGAAATTGATCTAAGGGGGGTGTCGGCCTGTTCCGGAGGCGGAGATTTTCGGCTTTCAACTTCTTGTTCTCCCCCTCCAGCTCCTCAATATGCGAGCGCATTCTGTTGGCCATCTCGGCATCCTGCAGGAAGAGAACAAGTGAGGGACTATAAGAAGTAAGAGTAAGACTAGCAAAGCAACGATATGGAAACTTACCACGCCACCCTGGCTCTGCGCGAGGAGGTTGTCGGCAACAAGCAACCGCTTCTCCAGGTCAAGGGACTTTTCTCGCTCCGCGGCGATACCGGCCTCCGTCTCCTTCCATTTCCTGTTGTTGAAAACGAGGCGGCGCGAGACTCGGTGCGCGAGCTCCAGGGAGTGAAACTGAGAGTGGGCACTTTTTAGAATGAGATCCCGCGATGCCTCGTTATCTGCGGGTTCGGTGCCAAGACCGCCAAACAGCCCAAACCCTAAGGAGAAGGCATGACTGGTGGGGGGGTCCTGTTCCTTCCAGGAAGGGAGAAGGGTAGACACCGACACGCGGTTGGAGTCTTGGTCCCATATGAGAACCGGCTCGCTGGCGTCATCATCCGTCACAGGCCCCATGTTATAATTAGGGTGTGAGGCGGGAGTCGGGCGGCTGGACGAACCAGTCTCGCCAGGAGGGAGCTGAGAGGGCTGAACATGGTCGGGGGCAGCTGGCTCTGAAGAGACCGTCTCGCGGGCGGGCGAAACGGGTCGTCGCGGAGGCGAGGGAGACGATAGAGTGATGGGGGACAGGAACCCCGCTGGCTCTTCTCTTTCCTTAGCAGATTTTTCCTTTTTGAAGGACACTGACTTTTTCTTCTTCTTGGGGCTGAGGCGAGAAGTACCCTCGCCCGCGGGCCTCTTCTTGGGGGCAGGTGTCAGCGTATCTTTCGCAGCCTCCGCCGCCATACTCGCCAAAGCGAGAGCTCGGTTACTTTGGTAGGGGGATGGACGGGGACGGTCCTCTCTCCTAGATAAGATGACAGTCAGCGGGGAGTAAGAATTTACAAGGATAAAGAGGGAGATAGAAGCGTACCTTCGCCGGGGAAGACGGCGGGGAGCGATTCAAGGTCTCGCCGAAGGTATTGGACTTCAAAATTCTTCCCTGCGAAGAAATCGAAGAGGTCTTTCTCGGCACCCCCACCTTGGGGGTGTCATAATAGCATTCGACGAGATGGATACCTCCTAGATCCCCTCGGATGAAGACGAACCGCGTCAGCCAGTGGTGGTTCTTGTTCGGCGTCTCGCACACTTTCCGGCCTTGGCCTGTGAAATAAGAGATGTCGTCGTCCTTGGCGTGGTAGACAAACAGCTTGTGGAAGGCAGTTAAACTAAACTCAATACGCTCTCGTCGCAGGTAACAGGCGAAAGCGATCAGCATGGAGATGGCGTTGGGGTTGAATTGGGCCGGGACGACCCCAAAGTACTTCAGCACTAGCTTGACCTCCGGCTAGATGGGAAGCCGCAGCCCTGCCTCGAAGTGCGAGACGGGGAAGGCCAGCTCATTTGGGTAGAAGGTGTTGATGCATTCGCCAAATTTGGGCGGGCGAGACAGATAGCCGTCGGAGAGATACTCGCTGACAAAACGAGCGTGGTCTTCCTCTGGCAGTCTGTCGAGAGGGAAGTCGTGGTCTACGAAGCGCTTTCCGCAACAGCTGCGCCCCTCGCCCTCTTCCATCTTTTTCTTTCCCATGACTGGCGAGAAAGCGACAAAAGAGGGAGAGGATGGTTCAGAGAGAGATGCAAGATGGCGAAGGGGAGATGGGAACCGCGATCAAAGAAACGGCTTAGAATAATAAAGCAGAGAGGCCGGGGTTGGAGATATTTATAAGGGATAGGGGAGAGAGGGGAATAGGCGGGAAAGTCAGGCGGCGAGAAATGAGAGGACATCCCGACGTTTCGTTTTCTCTCTCTCTCTCTCTCTCTCTCTCTCTCTCTCTCTCTCTCCCTATCTCACTCTCTCCCTATCTCACTCTTTCTCTAGAACTCAAGAGGTGGGGGCGCCGCAGCATTCTTTTCGAGGCAAGCCATCATTACAGGACTAATAGAATAATAGCTAATCATGACAATAATGAAAAGACAGCGTGAAATGACCAATGCATTACCAAAAGTTTAAAATAGATCGTCCCGCAGAAGGGAACATCTCGCCTAAATAGGTTTATACAACACATCAGTAATCAAACAATGAAATTGACAGACAAGATCCGGAGAAGGCGAGACGGGACTGCGACAGTTTAGTTCTGCACCCACTGCCAGCGGCCATCTTTACCTCCCGCGCATGGAGGGCGGCCGGGAAGGTGAAAGGCGAGAGCAGCGATCACGCCGTGGCGCGCGAGACGAAGATTTTCGTCCGTCTCGTTTAAGATGGCTTGGGGGTCGGTCCCGTCTAGCACCTCGTCCGCTTCCATCCTGGCGGAAAGGCGGTGATAATCTGCTTCTATCCACTCCATGCGCCGGTCGGAGGCTTGCTTCTCCAGCTCCATCTCGCGGATTATGTGCGTATTTTTACGAAACATCCTGGTCGTCCTCCGCTTCAATTCCAGGGGGTCCATGGGATCACCCAAGTAGTCCTCGATCTCGCCAGGATGAGGAAGAGGCGAGAGGGGGGGAGACGCGGGAGCTTCTTCAGTATCAGAATCAAATTGGACGCCTGCGGATATAGTGAGAGATCACAAGCAAGGATGAGCCCGCGTGAGTCGAATAAAAGAAGGCGAATTAACAGGAAGGCGAGAAGGGAAGAGATCTTACTGGGGATGCGAGGGTTCCCCACCACTCGCGAGAGGTTTTCTCTCCGCGAGGGGGGCGGGGAGGCCGCCTTGGGCGAGTCAGTGCGCTGAGGAACTTGGTTTATATTGTCGGGGGGATTGGCAGGCACAGGCGAATCAACAAAACTTCCCTGAAAAAGCGTACTCAGCAGGCGAGACCAGAGAAGGGAAAGAGTAATGTGATTACCTGCTTCCCTCCGGAAGAAGCGAATGGGTTGTCTGTTGAAGGGGCAGAGGAGGTTGCGCCCGCCGAGAGAGGGGGCAGGCGGCTTTGGTCCTTTTTAGGCGAGAGGGCGGAGAGGCTAAGGGGGGAGTATGCCCCAGATCCGGGAAAAGGGCGTCTGTGTTGGCTTTGTTTCACCTTCGCACAATCGCAAGGCGCTCGTGAAAACTTTGACTGTGAGACATTCCGAAAGAAAAAGAGATGGAAGGCTAAAGGGTTCCAAATGAAGACTGTGATCCCATATTTATAGGCCTCATAGGGGGGGGGCCACCACAGATTCTCATAAAGAAATCCTCGCATCGCAAGCCACGGTTGGGCTATCTTTCCGAGGTTAGGGCAACCTCGAAAAGAGCGGGGATTGTGTACAACCTCGAGCTCGCGAAAGATGATCCAGCAAGCGAGAAAGGGGGAATGGCGAGATGAGAGGATGCCCACATGCAAGAGGAGAGACGTATGAACAGCTCTCTGAGTGGGCGAGACCTCTTAGTGGGGCGAGACCTCCTAGGGGCGGGATGGCCCACAGGCGAGAGGTCGGCGAGACAGACAGGGCGGTCGTCTCGCCCGCAGTACCTTCCCCACTCGCCACATGCGAGAAAGGAGTTCTCACCCTTTTTTCCACCGAAGGGGGATTTTGCCTTTATGCCCTAGATAATTTTACATTTTTACCCCTGGAGGTCTGCATATAGCCCTCTGGAACAGCGGAGTTCGGCTGTTAGCAGACCCAGTCCAGGGTGTTTTGGTCTTTTCAGGATGATTTGGAAGTGATATTTGCAGAGCAGATTCAGAGGCATATAAATAGACCGATAAGGTGCCTAAGAAGAGGTTGTTGAACCTTTCCACTATCTTCCTCACAGGCACCTAGCTCAGCACTGGCTAGGGAGGGGAAGACTTTTAGTTCTTCCGGGTAAGAGGTGGGACCTCCAAGCTGGGCCCCCTCGGTCTGTTTTCAGGTCACTGACTCTCGTCAGGAGGGTAGCGCAGGGAGAGTACGTGTGGGCTGCATCCTGTTTCGAACTTTAGGAGGGATCAGAAAGCTGGTTCCAACAAGGTGACTTCACACAAATCTAGGTTATTGTGGATACAATACCCAACAATCTCTCCCTATTTGTAGAAGTCAGATCCCTCTACACTATGGTGAATTATATCAATATAATTAAATAATTAACTAACAAGCACAATAGTAATTACAGTAATATAGCATCAAAATGCAAGATTATATATATATATATATATATAATTGTCCATAGAGGAATCTAGGTCCACAACATTTTATACTATGGCTAAAAACTCGACTCATTTGAATTGATGTTGTTGTTGTCTTTATTTCTTTTCTTGTTGCCTCTTCTGATAGCAGTAAGGTTTAGGATAGTACTTTGTAGGTTTGGTTGGAGCTTTGGGATTGTTTCTCTCATATTCTCTATCATAGATTCTCCTCTTGGTCAAGGATGTTTCATACAAGTCCCACTCCTAAGGACTGTAATGGTCATTTCTATCTTCATTGTAGTCTACCACCAGCTTTAAAGTCTCAAGAATGAGTGACTTGGAGGTTGGGGCTCCATACTTCAGCAAATTCTTATGCTTTTCTTTTCTCAGCATCATGAGTTGGAATGGATCGGCTGGCAGAGGCACCCTCACCATATTTCCTTTTCTTAAGAACTGGAATTTTTGGAGGTGGATTTTGAGGCATCTCTTGTTCAGTCTAAACATGGGTGTACTCTGTATGAGGGGCTCCATATTCTTCAAGTCTGGGAGAGAATATAAGCATCTGGACAGTTGGGTTAAGTTGAGGAGGTGGAGCTTCATGTGGATTGACTGGAAAGTATGGAAGTATTTGATTATGCATCCACACAGCAGTGTCAAAAGTATGGATCATTACACTATGAATTTGTTTTTGTATGTTTGTGCTTATCTCTTTTAATTGTGTATCCCACTGGGTTTTCATCTCGATAATTCTCTTGTCAAGAACTTCTTTAACTTTGTCCTCCCGCTTTCTGACTTCTACAGTAAGGGTTAAAACAGTATCTTCTTTGAATGTGCCAACTTCTTCACATGTTTTGAAATTTTGTTCTTGAGTTTTCTTCTCCAGTTGAATCTGATTATTGGCCAATGTAACTGATTGATCCATGACTTGACCAATACTAGTGATAGTATGGTCTATGGCCTTTTCACCAATTTGCAGCAGTCTCTTAAACTCATCAGTATTATGTTGTACTTAAGCAAAGCCTCTGCTCATCTCTTTTTCAAGAGCAGTGACTTTGTCAGTAACTTCCTTGAGAGACTTGTCAAAGTACTCTCGTTGTTGAGTCAGTATTGATTCAATTTTACCCAATAGGGCATCATCAGGAATAACAACAGTAGGAGGAGTTGGAGGGGGAAGAGCAGGAACTGACCACGATGAGATTTCTTCAAGTACAAATGTACTCTTTGCTCTTTGGAAAGGTAGAATCTCATCCTCCTCATGTCCACGGATGGAAGGGATAGAGAAATCTAAATTTCTAATGGGAGGCTCTACAGGCTCTAGAGAAATTTCTTATTCATCAATTAATATAACATTCTCCCCCTCAATATGTGCCTGGGTTGTAAGTCTTCTAGTACCTCTTCTGGATGACTTTATGCTGCGATTTCTTCAGGAATTTCTGCAAGAGACTTTGCAGCAGTCTTTTTAGGAGATATGAATAGAGTTCATCTTAGTTGAGTTCCTCTATCATCTTATTTATGTGCCTGGGGTTGTGAGTCCTCTGGTACCTCTTTTGGATGACTTTCTAGAGGGGAGCTTTGCTCATCATCAGACTGAGCATGACCTTCTTTTTCAATTTCCACATTATCATCAGCAACTTTCTCATGAAGTTGGGTAGCAGGAACATCTGTGTGAACTTCTGTTGCTGGAACTTCTGCATGATGTGCATCTTCCTGAATTAAAGGAGCAGGCTCCCCCTCAACAGCTGCACCAGATGTGCCAGCTGTATTAGAGAGAGGAGGAGATGGGATCATGTCCTCATCATCAATTATAATCCTTGGAGCTTTTGGATCATCCCTTGGCTTCAGAATTCTTATGTCCCATCTATTAATCGAGGCCAGTATGACTTTCTTCAAGTGATGAACAGACACACCTTTGGACATGTCAAAGATTTCTAGGTGGACTGGATTTAGATATAATGTGATGATCCGGGCATAATTTGGTGTCTTGATGCTTCCCTTGATCTTGTCAAAAATCATTTGTCCCCATTGGAATTTCTTGCGACAGATGACTGCTGTCATCATATCGAAGAAATCTGTGGAAATGTATCCAATGGAATGGGTTATGCAGAGGAGGATCTTGCCAAGTATGTCATCAAGAAGCTTGCTTTCAAAATTCATTTGCGGTCGTCGAATGGTATTTGTGGATTCATGGAGACCACAAAAAGACAAGGCCCTAAAGTAATCGGGTTCTTCCAAGTCGTCTTCTTCGTCGATTACGGGCAGTTTCAGAAGCTCTATTCTAGAGGATGACTTGATCTTTAACTTTAGGTGTCTGACTGAAGTTTTCAAAATCTTCCCACTTCTCTTGATCTTGGCATTACAGAAGAATTCTACAATATCTGGAATGAAAACTTTGCATGGTTGCTCTATAACGAATGAAAGACCTGCGGTTTCAAGAAGGATGATGATGTTACGGAAATCGTCGGAGAGTTCGGCGATTCCAGTGCAAACAAACTCACTTACATACCATATCTTCGCTGTTGGAGCCATTAATTATAGAGGTGGAAGAATTTCTGACTGGTCGGTGAAGAACTGTGGAGTTTTCCGGCGGAGTCGAATTGGCGGAACTGAAGTGGCAGAAATATTGCCACATTTCCTTAGCAGATTGGCAGTCAATAAGGTTATGCAACATGGAGTCATCGACTGCGCTTGCAATAATATTTTTAGTCTTCTTGTCCAGAGAGACAAGTGCAATCTCATCTTTGTCTAGATCCATCAGCTTCTTTGGTACCTTTATAGTAGGATCAATAGTGGAGGCCGTCATGGGAACATAGGGGCCTTCTTCCACTATCATGAAGTTGCGGGGATCACTAGCTTCCATGAAGAATCTTATCCTTTCTTTCCTCATGGGAAAGTTAGTATTGGTGCACAATGGAAACTTTCCGAAATCCTTGGATTTGTCCCTACATGATTATCTCTACGACAAATAGAAGTAGATCTATTCATGGTGTGAACCTTTTGAGAACAACCTCGCTCTGATACATATTGAAAGAGGGGTGAATAGGTGAGATCCGCGTCTTTTGCGAAATAAAAAATTTAGAGGGATTAACACAGAAAGTAATCAAGCACAAACAAGACGACACAAGGAATTATAGTGGTTCCCCAATCTTGGGTACGTCCACTCTCCACCTCACCAATCTAGTAACCCGGCTAGCCTTGGCTACTTCACTATATCTCGGATTAAACAATCCTACACCTCGGAGCAACTCTCCTGCAACTCGGAGTAAACACACTCGTACAAACTCAATCCCCCAAAATGAGATCTACACTCGGAAGAAAAGCTTTCCTACAAACTCGGAGACAAGACTCCGATAAGAATTGAAATAAAGTTTTACAACAATAATAAACAACTTCACTTCAGATCTGAAATCTGCAGAGTTCTTCCTTCTTGAAAAATGAATGTTGGGTGAAGAAATTGAGGAAGAAGTCTTGAGAGAACATGATCTGAATTTCTTTGGATTCGACACGATCAAGAGAATGAATAGAGAATCTTTTAATCTGTCAAATCTTTCTTCTGTCGAATCGCTGGATTGAGAATAAAGCTTCAGAGAAGAACGAAGATGGCGTGTGCTGCTTTTTACCGATCTAGAGCTTGCGGCGATTCAAACTTCTGTCAAGATTAGGGTTAGCAAAATTTCTGACAAGACTTTATATAGAACTTCTTCTAACGGTCTGAAATCATTTAAGGAATGATAATCAATCATGTTAAGTACGAATTAATCATTTGAAATCTTGTTAGTCAAATAGAAGTTGCAATCGACGAAACAGAGGCTGCGTTCGATGAAATAAAACTTAGAAATTTTCTTCGTCTATATTCTTCAAAAGGATTAGAATTCTTCAAAAACAACTTGTATTTTCGAAAAACGGCATGGCCTTATTCCAAAACGGCTTTACGCAGAATTTCCTTGATCTGAATACAGATTGTTTGAAAGAAGATTTGGCTTTTCAAAAAACATCTTATCTTTCTCGAAAAATGAGTTTTATTCTTCAAGAACAGAAATCCATTTTCAAAAAATGAAATTGGTTTTTCGAAAACATCTTCATGACATTTCAAAAAATAGAACTGTAACAGGTTTCGAGGAATTCTTCGAAAAGATTTTATGTTCCTCGAAGAGAACATTGCTTTTCGAAAAATGTACTTGGACTTTTTGAAAAACATCTTCAGGGAATTTTTCGAAAAATACGACTTAGGTTTTTTTAGAGTTTTCGAGAAGTCATGAAATTTTTGAAAACTGTTCTTCTTTCTCGAAAAATTGACTTAGACTTTTCGAAAACACTTTCTCTTTTTCGAAAAATGTACTTAAGAATTTTTAAGAAAAATTTTCTTTCCTGCTTTAACCAAGGATCAACAACACTTCCTTTCTTCAATTTTGTAGTACTTGAAAATAAAGTGCATCCCAATAGAGAGGTTACACGTGAGTCAACACCATGAATCACACAATGAGGGATTACATTGCATGGTCCTATGTTTGGTGACTCACTATAAATTGACATTGGTTTACACTTGGCAAGAGTGAACAACAGGCACTCAACTAGAGAAAGGTATCAAATACAAACTTAATTCATCTTAGTTTAAGTGTGACTTCACACAAATCTTGGTTATTATAGACATAATACCCAACAAAACTTCTTGCCCCTATTCCTCTCAACATAATGGCACTGTTGAATGCAAGAATCATCATTTCTTGGATGTTGCTCGCAGCCTTCTATTATAAATGATTGTTTCTCGGTCTTATTGGGGTCATATTGTCCTTCTCTCCTGATATCTCATTAATCGAATTCCCTCATCTATTCTTTAGGTCAAGACTCCATTTTTTATTTTATATCCTGAGGCTGAGCTTTTTTACTTTACCTCTTCATGTTTTTGGATATACGACGTTTGTTCACATACCATCTCATAGTCGTGACAAACTTTATCCCTGTTCTGTTAAATGCATATTCCTTGGTTATTGTCCGACTCGGAAGGGATATCGTTATCTTGATCCTCTTCTCGGTAAACTGTATGTCTCTGCTGACATCACCATCTTTGAGGATACACCATATTTTCTCTTGCTTCTTCTCTCTTGCCCTCTGATACTTCCTCTTCAATTCATATTGTCTTAGCACCTATGCCAGACCCACTTCTTTCCACCATTATTCCTATAAAATCGTCTCCTTCTCTTGAGACTGAATATTAGCCCTTGGAGCCTTATGTGCCTGTTCTCGGGCCTCTTCCCTCTTATAACAATGGATCTGCTCTTACAGACTAGAGTGATCTTGATATTCTTATTTCCTTGTGGAAGGTTGTCTGCCAATGCACTAAGCATCCTTTTGAAGATGTAGTCTCATATGCTCAGCTTTCTCTGGTTGTCAAGTGTTTTGCTCTTGATATACCTTCTATTGTCATCACGACTACATATCAAGAGGCTCTTGCTATTCCACATTGTAAGGCTGCTATGGATGAAGAAATGAAAACTTTAACTGAGAGAGGTACTTGGAGACTTGTTCTCACACCTCTGGGTACAGAAGTGGTTGGTTGTCGATGAGTTTTTGTTGTCAAGTATCTTCCAGATGGTTCTGTTGATCGCTATAAGGCAAGGCTTGTTGACAAAGGATTTACTCAGACGTATGGTGTTGACTTCTTTGATACCTTTTCTCCTGTTGCTCGCATCAGCACTATACGTGTTCATTTCTCTATTATAGTTAATAGAGACTGGGAAATGTCTCAGCTAGATGTGAAAAATGCCTTACTCTATGGTGATTGGAAAGAGGTGATTTATATGGAGCAACTTCCTGTGTATGTTGCTCAGGGGGAGTCTCAGATATGCAGCTTTGGAAGGCAATTTATGGTTTAAACCAGACTCCGCGAGTTTGGTTTGGTAAGTTTAGTGGGGTCATTTCTCTTATTAGGTTCAATTAGAGTTCTGCTGATCATTCTCTATTTATACGCAAGACTACTAAAGATCTTGTGTTCCTTGCTGTCTGTATTGATGATATCCTTCTTACTGGTGATGATAAAGAAGGTATTGATTTGGCAAAACGACATCTTCGATAACATTTTGTTACTAAGGATTTGGGAACTCCAAAGTATTTTTTGGGAATTGAGATTTCAAGAAAGCAAAACTTTGTGGTTCTTTTGCAGCGAAAGTATGCTCTAGATCTCTTGAAGGAAACTTGTCTTCTTGGCATAAAACTTGCTTGTTTTCGGATGGCTATTGGGGATGATAAGGGGTGGACTGAAGATTCTCCTCTTCTCCCAGATTATTCTGTGTACAGGAAACTTATAGGCAAACTCATCTATCTGACTATTACAAGACTAGATATATGTTATAAAGTTGGAAAGGTCAGTCAATTTATGCAAACTCCTAGAGAGTGTCATCTGTGATCTGCTATGAAAATTTTAGAGTGTGTGAAAGGGTCTCCAGGAAAGGGCTTGTTGTTTCTGAAGCATAATCATCTGAAGATTGAAGCATATTCTAATTACAACTATGCTGATGATAAAGATGATAGAAAGTCTACATTAGGTTTTTGCACCTTTGTAGGAGGAAATCTTATTAGCTGGAAAAGCAAAATGCAGTTAGTGGTTTCAAGATCAAGTGTTGAAGCTGAATATAGGAGCATGGCTTCAATAACTTGCGAATTGAAGTGGTTACGAGCACTTATGCTTGACTTGGAAGAAGTCTATGATCATCCTCTTCATATGTTCTGTGATAACAAAGCTGCTATTTACATATCAAAGAATCCTGTCTTCCATGAGAGGACAAAGCACATTGAAGTCGATTATCATTTCATTAGAGAAGAAGTGTTGAAGAACCAGATCTACACTACATTTGTCACTTCTTGTAAAGAACTGGCAGACATTTTCAATAAAAACCAGTTTTCGCTTCTTTTTAAGATGTTTGTGGCAAGCTGGGCATGATTGATATATATACTCCAGCTTAAGGGGGAGTGTTAGAGACCGGGCAATTTTATATCTAGCTGCAATGGTCTGCTACTCTCAGCGGTCTGGTGGTTTGGCATACTGATTTGGTGGTGAACCTCAGCTGGCAGTCAGGAGGATAGTAGTAGTGGTGGTCTGAGGGACAGTCGCAGCAGTAACCTGGGTGTTAGCCGCAATAGTGGTTTGGCAATTAGCCGGAGCAGTGGTCAGGTGATTCGTCACAGCAGTGGTCTGATGGTTAGCCGCAACTACAGTATGGTGGCAACCTGCAGCTGCGGTCTGGTGGTCTACACCGGTAGTCTTCCCTGGGGGTCTGGCGGTTTTTTTCGGCTATTGTTGGGTGATCTTTAGCTGTCCTCATCGTTTGTTATATTCTCTCATCTCCCCCATTTTCTACAAATAATGGGGGATACCTATGTAATAATTATCTTTTTGGAGCAATAAAATTTGCCTTTATTTAGCACTTTTTCACAATTTTTAAGTTCTCATGGTCTTTCTTCTTCCTCAAGCAAACCTGATAACCAGAGAGAGAAAGCGAGAGGCGGAAGATCTCTCTCTTCCTGAAGCTTTTTGGCTGCCAATAGAGAGTTCTGGTGCTCATTTTCCTCAACGAAGCCTAGATTTGGAAAGCTCTCATTGAGATCTTCTTGTGCGTCGTTAGTATTTCCCATTTCATGGAGTTTTAGCATTAGGGTAAGCAGACCTAACTGTTATTTCTTACTAGAACTTCCCAGATTTTCTTGTTGAGCTCGAGTGTGAACCGATCCTTGGTGTGGAGGGCTTGGGAGGCTGAAAATTTAGTGGTTTCAAGTTGGTGGATTATTTCCCTTACTTGCTCTCCTTTAATCCCTTTTAATTCCTCTGAAGTTTTTGTATGTCGTAATTTTTTAAGGATTTTTTCATGTGCAGTAACTTGTTAAGTTTTTGCACAAATTCTCAAATGATCCATATTCATAAGGGTGACTAAATTTTACGTTGGTCATCTACCTAACACAACCCTCACCATTTTTTCAACCGGGCTTGGGACCGCCATAGGCTGGAAGCTATACATCCCTTGAGGAGGCTCATTGACAACTATCGAAATTTGTATATGTTGTTTATTGATCTTGAGAAGGCATATGATAGAGTTCCAAGAGAGATCTTATCTTAGAAAAGAAAGGTGAAAATATATCATATATTGACACAATCAAAAATATGTATACAAATTCAGTGATAAGGGTGATGACATCTGGAGGATTATCACAAGAATTCCCTATAACTGTTGGCTTACATCAAGGTTCAACTTTAAGCTCTTATCTCTTTACCCTTATCTTAGATGAACTCACCAGACATATCCAACAAGCAAAACCTTGATGTTTTTTGTTTGCAGATGATATCGATATTATTGATGAGATGCGCGAGGGTGTAAACGCAAAACTTGAATCTTGGCGAGATACTTTTGAAAAGAAGGGATTTAGGTTGAGTAGGGCAAAGATGAAGTATATGAAGCTTAAATTTAGTGGTGCAAGAAGGACAGATGACTTTGTTATTAAGTTGGGCGATTAATATATTTCTCGTAGTGACTATTTTAAATATCTTGAATCGATAGTTCAAAACGATGGAGGTATTGAAAAAGATGTGATACATAGAATCGAAGCGGATTGGTTGAAGTGGAAAGGCGCGTCAGGGATCTTATGTGATCATAAAGTGCCACTAAAAGTTAAGGGTAAGTTATACAGTACTGCAATTAGACCCGTGATGCTCTATGGTTCTGAGCGTTGGGCAGTGAATTGCGTACATGGGCAAAAAAATGGGAGTTGCGGAGATGAGAATGCTTAGGTGGATGTGTGGACACACGAGATTGGATAAAATTTGGAATGAAAGTATCAAGGATAAGACAGGAGTAGCACCAATTGCAGAGTAGATTTGAGAAGCTTGTCTAAGATTGTTTGGACACGTACAAAGGAGACCATTAGAGGCACATGTTAGGCGTTGTGAGAGTCTAGTCACTAGGCATGTTAAATGAGGGAGGGGTAGACCAATAAAGACTTGGAATGAAATTGAAGGGAAAGACATGATGTACTTGCATTAGTAAGATTATGACAAAAGATAGGGCACAATGGTGACAAAAAATCCATACAGCTGACCCCACTTGTTAAGCTCCTTTTTATATATATATCACCAAAAAATTTCCTTTTTTGTTCTTTTTGCTTCACCTTCTTAAGGATGGTGGCACTTTGTTGTTTTTCTTTTCTAGAAGTTTTGGTTAAGTAATTGCTTAGAATTTCATGCATAAATTATATCATTCATGATTTCTGCTTTAAGTTAAAATTCAACCGCATGACTAAAATTTGACTGCATGATCAAAATTCGACTGCATGGTTCATGATTTCTGCTCTAAGTTAAAATTCGACTGCATGATAAAAATTCGACTGCATAATGAAAATTCAACTACATAGTACATGATTTTTGCTATAAGTTAAAATTCGATTGCATGACTAAATTTCGACTACATTATCAAAATTCGACTGTAAGGTTCATGATTTCGGCTCTAAGTTAAAATTTGACCACGCGATTAAAATTCAACCGCATGATCAATATTTGACTACATGGTTCATGATTTCTGCTCTAAGTTAAAATTCGACTACATGACTAAAATGAGACTGCATTATCAAAATTCAACTACATGGTTCATGATTTCTGTTGGATCTGGTGGCCAACCTTAGAGGGGCAGAGAATAAGATTTTTAATCAAAATTCAAAATAAAAATAAATTTTCAGCAAGGGCACCCTATTCTGGAAGCTACCGTGGGGTGGTAGGGTACTATCGCGAGGTAGTAGGTCACAGTGCCGCTTTTCTTTATAAAAATTTACTTTCTAACTTCTCACACGACCCTCAATTCCCTAGCAACATTCAGCCACGTATTTGAAATGAAATAAAAGAAATATAATTTTATTCAAAAATTAAACAGTGATTTACAAAAGCAAAAATAGATCTTCGTGACGCCGAAGATTGGAGGAGATGAATTAGGCAATCTTTTGGTTTCAACACCGACCCTCCCAAGACTAGTTGGCTCTCTCTCTCCTTCCCAAGAAGATCGATGAGATGAATCTTCTCCTTCCTCCCAGGAAGGGTCTTAGAGCCCACTAGATCTCCCGGATCCAAACATCCTCCTAGGACTATTTCCTACAGATTCCTCCCAGGAATCCAATCGCCTCTCAGACCGATTTCTCACAACCTCGAAATGAATAGAAAAATTGAAAATAAAAATAGAAAAGTAAAAGAGTTTGAAATTATTCCTCCCTCAAAACAAGAAATCCTTCGTAGAACGGTGTGTGATCAAGGCTTTTGATTCTTTGTGCATGTCGTTGATGGTAATTGGAGATTCTTTGTGCGAATGGGATGGAGAAATCTGCTTTTTCTCAGTTGGAGATGGTGGTTTGTATCAGAGATGGATCATTATCCTTCTCCTTATTGAAAAATAAACATGGTCTCAATATAAATAATTGGAGACCTCGCCCTACAGAGTTCTTCGATGACGAATGGGAGGGAGAAATTTGCTTTTTCTCACTTGGAGATGGTAGGTCACAGAAACTTTCGTTCTTCATACATGTATATCTGCACGCTATACCTAACACAAGTATGATCAACTTTGGATTTGATATTGTCAAATTACAGAGGTGCGGACCATTGGTTTCAACAAACTCCCCCTTTTGGTAATATCAAATCCCGTTCATGAGATATAAATTGTTTATAGCAAGGTATAGTGTAGTTCAACAATAAGCATGAAAAAATCATGAAATATATAAACCGAAGTTTGAAGTACTACTCCCCCTACATGTGCGCTCCCCCTATATGTGTGATCCCCCTACGTGTGATCTTCCCTTAGGTGGCTAGTATGAAACTCATGAATAAATAAATATCCCCATTTTGGTATTATCAAAAGGGTGGGGAACTAATAGCAGAGGCTTGATATTAAACAAAGAGATGAAGTTTGGCACAGTAAACCAACAAACATGGGAGACAAAAAAACATAATTTTTGGACAGACGTACCCAACATAAGAAAAACGTTTGATTTAAGGAATGGCAGAGCATAAGAAATATCTGGACAAAGCATGTGAAACTAATACACGAGATTTGGCGTACAATATCAGGTGATTTATAAAGTTAATGCAGTGTACCATTGGAAGCATCATGAATAGTAATCATGTATTAGGATACATGTGTAATAGATAGTCAGTGCAGTTTTAGTCCAATTCTTATATTTGGAAAAGTTAGATAGAATAATGATAGTGGTACGTGTAAAATCAAAAGAAAAAACATCAGGTTGAAATAATCATTAATACATGTTTTATCTCAATAAATCAATATGCTAACACAAGAGTGATGAAGTGAAAAATCATGTCACATTTCTATCTACAATGTACCAACAGTAGAACAAGGAGGCCCTAACTCAATTTACTGTCTTTGCACAAGATTGAAATGATTCTATAGACCTGGGTGCTCATTCTCATAATGCTCATAGAGGCTTATCGGGAGAAGTGAGTAGTTCTTGGGAGGTATCCTTAACATATACACTGATAGCATAGAAATATTATACACACATTTTTTCATTACATTTTTTCACTATCAATTTCATATATACTTTTTTTTGTTTAGCTCAAGGTCCTCGAATCAATCGAACTCTACCCACATAGATAGATATATTTTAACATGTATACAAAGACCTTATTATTTTAATTTTGGTCCAATATTCTAAACACAATATATGGAAAAAGAATAATGTGACATTATTTTTTCAAGTCATTCCCAGCATATTAGATACAATATCATGAGTTATAACTTGTAATCTTTGAATTTTCTACTAGAGAGCATTTTCTAGGGATGAGTGATCAGTGAAAAAGTAATTATGATACATGAATCCTCACACATACCTAGAGGCATATCAAACGTACACTTTCATGACAAATAGCACTCAGTAGCGAAGTAACAATAGATTAGACTCAACATGACAAAGCATACAATGTGAACAGAGATTAACAATCCTAAATTAAATATTGTATGTAATTTTTTGTTTTCTATTCTAGTCATGCATATCCTAATAATAATGGTATGATTTTATTGCATACATAAAAAAATTTTTGAAACTAAGCAAACGAGAAAAAAATTTTGACCGAGCTTTTATATTTTTTGTGTTTTTTTATAATAAACGATCAAACAAATCAACAAACTAAATAAACAAAACAACATAAGCATATAGGAAACTATCTTACCGCCAGCGCTAGTGCTACCGCGCAACAATAACTTACAGAGATGCGAGTTCACGAAAAATTGCCTAGATTCCGACAGTTTTTGCTTCTAGTGACGATTTTATATGAATGTGCAGTGTACTATCAATTTATTATAGCAAAAAAAATAGATGAAAATCACTCATTAGTTTCAGAGGTTAAGAGATTATACAGTAAGATCCAAAACACCCAATTCTAATCGAAGTAGAGAAAAATGAGTGTCGGGAAGGGATTTTGTGAAGATATTCGCAAGCTAGTCGTCAGTGCCAATGAAGCTTACTTTCACATTTTCCTTCTTAATGTGATCACGAATAATATGATGACGAATGTCTATGTGTTTAGACCGAGAGTGATGCACCAGATTGTTCATTAAGTCTACGACACTTTTATTATCTCACCTAAGTTCTACGTTTTTGAAGGAGAGACCGAAGTCCTCTAGCGTTTGTGCATCCAAAGTGCTTGTGCGCAACAACTTCCTAGGTCAATAAATTCGTCCTCGGACATGGAGAGAGCAATAGAATTTTATTTCCTACTCAACCATGAAACTAGTGCATGCCCTAAGAAGTGACATGTGCTACCTATGTGTTTGCTATCAAGTGAACAATCGGCATAATCTGAATCTGAATATCCTTGAAGCGTGAAGTTGGTGGTGTGTGGATATCAAAGACTAAGATTTTAAGAACTTATGAGGTACCTAAAGATACATTTAACAACTTTAAGATGAGATTCCTTAGGATTATCTTGATATCTGATAACTCTAATTTTATTCATATTTTTTATTTAATAATTAATTAGTTTATAAATATATTTTATGAATTTATTATCTAATTTCTTAAATTTCTTGTTTTAGGTTCAATCTAGGCTGCCAATTTCAATATGGAGTTTTCAGGATTTATCGGGAGATAGCTGGACAAAGCAAAAAAAATGCAAAGTACATGCCTTGGTCACGGGCGTGACTGCCAGGTCACGGGTGTGACAGACAGGCATGACCCCGGCTCGTGTTCCAGAGTTCACTGCCACGTCAATTAATATTGCACGTCCATTGGTCACGGGCATGACCATTCTTACCCGGGCATGTCAACCAGGCGTGACATGCATATGACGATCCAGGCATCCCCTCCTCGTTGGATTAAATTTACACGCCCAGGCACGGGCGTGACCTAGTGGTCACGGGCGTGACTTTGAGTCGTGACATCCAGGCGTGCCAAGTTTAATGCAGCAGTTTCAAGGCCTGTCGGTTTTTGCCTTACACGCCCTTGGTCACGGGCGTGACCACGGGCGTGACCCTTCCAACAACGGTAAGAATTACTCCTGCCGTTAATGTTTCCCGTTGTTTCCAGCAACCGGTATGACACGCCCTAGGTCATGTGCGTGACCGAGGGGCGTGACCCGCTACTTAATGATTGTTGGCGGTTTTGCGCCAACGTTCCCTGGACTTGAAGACGACGGTTCCGAAGCTTACACGCCCTGGGTCACGGGTGTGACCTAGGGGCGTGACCATCTAGCAAACTTGCCTATAAATTCCAGGCAATTCAAGAAGCTGGAGGAGATTTTGGGAGCTATAGTTCTATTTTCTTTGCTTTATTTATTGCATTTTCAATTCATAGTGTAACTTTTGTTTTTGTTATTTCAAGTCCTTTTTATGATCATGTCTCTCTTCAACCTTTCATGTAATTATCTCATCATGATGAGTAGCTAATTTCCATTTAGCACTTGATCATGGTGAACTTTGGAATGGAATAAATTTCTTCTTTTAGTCTCAAATTTTCAAGCACTCTATTTTTAATGTATTTTGGTTTATCTTTGATTATAATTTCATTGAATTCATAAGTTGCAAATTATGTTTATTCGATCTTAGATCTATATCCTAGATTTACCGAGAGGTCGTGGATACGAGTAAATCACTCAAGGATAAAGGGAGTTTCATGCACCCCTCAAGAGAGGAAGGCATAATTCTTCTGCATTGGAGTCAATTAAATTAGTGAGGTTCACCGCCTAAAGCATGCTTAGGTTTTTCGACTAGCCGAGAGGTCTTAATCGATCAACCTAAGGTTAGTCGAATGTGTATTCTCGAGAGAGGCGCTTCGTAGCTATGGAACCTCCGCGGTCGAAGTTAATAATTTAGATGCTTGTATTTTATAATTTCATGGAAATTTATTCTAACCCAAAGGGATTCTAGATCAATTGCTAGCTTTCCTATCATCGTATTTCTCCTTTTAGTTTAATGTTTTCTTTACCAAAATCACAAAACCAATTTCCATTCGATAAAATAATAGCTCTTCCTTGTGAGTACAAGTACTCAACGGTCCTCGAGTTTAAATACGACATTTCTTATACTATATTTTGATAGGTGCACTTGCCTAGTTTGAGATATTAGTTTGGATTTATTTAAAAACTATATAAATTCTCATCAAGTTTTTGACGTCGTTGACGAGGACTTTTCTTTGTTGAAATTTTGAAAGCAAGGTTCTATTAATTTTATCACTTTCTTTTTGTTTTAGAAAAAATCAAAATAAAAAAAATTATTTTGTTTTTATTTTGTTTTGTTTATCTTGGTGTATGACCCGAGGGAATCCATCAAATCTACATGATTTGGATCCGGAGATCGAGCAAAGCTTACGACGATGTCTAAGACTCTGCGATCTCAATTCTCCAGATTTGGTCGAGGAATCCATAGGTGACATTTCTTCTTCTGCTTCTTTTTCTTCTTCCTCTTCTTCTTCTTCTTCTTCTTCTACTACTTCTTCATCTTTTCAATTTTCTTCAATTTTGGGTAACCCAAATCCAAATATGGCTGATCAATAAACTATGTCTTATTATGCTCAACCAAATTTGGATAATGCTCAATCAAGTATTGTTTGTCCTGCTATTGTGAACAATAACTTTGTATTGAAGCCAAGCATCATCCAAATGGTATAATAATATGTACAATTTGATGGGCTTCAAGATGAGGATCCCAACGCACATATTTCTAACTTTCTAGAAATATGTGATACTTTTAAAATTAACGAGGTTTTGGATGATGCCATCTGGCTAAGACTTTTTCCTTTTTCTTTGCGCACCAAAGCCAAGCAGTGGTTGGGTTCTCTACCAAGAGGCTCCATCACTACTTGGGCCGAGATGACGAAAAAAGTTTCTTATGAAATATTTTCCGCCCGCAAAAACGACCAAGTTGCACAATGATATTACATATTTCTCCCAAGTTGATACGAAAATGTTATATGATACTTGAGAGCAATTTAAGGAATTGCTTCGCCGATGTCCGCACCATGCAATCCCCGATTGGTTGCAAATCCAAACCTTCTAAAATGGCCTCAATCAACAAACGAGGCAACATATTGATGTTGCCGCTGGTGGAAAGTTAAACAACAAGACACCGGCGACCGCCCAAGAACTTATAGAAGGTATGGCCATGAACACGTATCAGTGGAGTACACCCCGATCTCGTCCACCTAAACCGGCCCGGATGTACGAAATCGATACGGTTTCATGTTTATCTCTCCAGGTTGAGAAACTACAAAAACAGATAGCCGAGATGTCTGCTTCCTCATCTACACCTACCTGTGAACCCCAATTTTGGGAACCTTCCACCATTGCCAAACATGTGGATTACATGGGTAATCTGAATCGGCCACCTTGTAATTCGGGTAATAATTTTGGTAATACTTATCACCCGGGAATAAGGAATCACCCCCAACTTCTCTTGTAGTAATCCAGGGAACGCGACACACCCACAAAACACAATTCCACCCGGTTATTTTCCACCACAGGCTCCAAAAGCTCCCAATCTCGAGGAGTTGCTCACCAAATATACGACTTCTAATGATGCCAATATCCAGAATCTCACCAGATATCTTCGTAATTTGGAGAACCAAATTGGGAAAATCGCTAAAATGCTCTCTGATCGCCAACAAGGAGCATTACCGGGCAATATGGAGCCCAACCCAAAGGAGCAAGCGAAGGTTATTATGCTGCGGAGCGGGAAGGAGGTACATACTTCTTCAGATCCGGTTGAATAAGAGGTAACAAATTCTACATCCCCTCCTCCTCCTAAGACTTTTAATGAAAATAAAATTAAAGAATATCAACCGCCTCTTCCCTACCAATCTAAATTACAGAAAGACCAGGTGGATGATCATTTCAGTAATTTTGTAGAATTATTTAAGCAAATCCATATTAATTTACTGTTTTATGAAGCCATAGCGCAAATGCCAAAGTACGCAAAGTACCTCAAAGATCTTTTAACAAATAAAAAGAAACTTGAGGAAATTTCCACGGTTCGATTGAACACTGAATGTTCGGTGGTTTTACTTAATAAATTGCCTAAGAAACTAATCGATCCGGGTAATTTCTCTATTCCTTGTCTATTTGGCAATTTATTGGTGAAACATGTGTTGGCCGATCTAGCCGCCTCGATTAATTTAATGTCTTATTCATTATTCAAAAAATTGGGATTAGGAGAGCCTAATCCAACATGAATGAGTATCTAATTGGCGGATCGGTCTATTAAATACCATATGGGTATTATTGAGGATGTGCTTATAAAAGTTGACAAATTTATCTTTCCGGTAGATTTTGTCATCCTTGACATAGAAGAGGACACCGAGGTTCCGCTTATTCTCATTCGCCCTTTTCTCGCCACTTCACGCGTCATTATAGACGTTAGTAATGGTAAACTTCTCCTTAGAGTCGGAGATGAAGAAGTTACCTTTACTATCAAATCATCTATGAAAAATACGCTTGCTAATGACGACTCGTGTTTCTTTTTGGAGGCTTCTCCCGATGAAGACTCCATTTTATTTTCTGAAAATTTTTATTCACCTATTGATCATGAAGAAAATTTTGAAACTTTAGATCACATTTCTCATGAAAATAGTGATAATCAATCGGACACACACGAGCCTATTTTTGAAATTCTAGAACTAGGAAGTGACCGATTAAAAACCTCTTACGATAAACCTCCAATCTTAGAACTAAAATAATTGCCAGATCATTTAGAATATTTATTTCTAGCGGAGGGTTTAAAACTTCCCGTTATTGTGTCAGCGTACTTATCCGATGAAGAAAAATTCAAATTATTAAATGTTTTAAAACGTCATCGCCGAGCAATTGCATAGAAAATTACGGACCTAAAAGGGATTAATCCCTCCTTTTGTACGCATAAAATTTTATTAGAAGAAAATTCTAATAAAACTATTCAACCTCAACGCCGGCTAAATCCTAATATGAAGGAGGTAGTTAAGGAGGTTATTAAATTATTAAACACGGGCATCATCTATCTGATTTCGGATAGCTCTTGGGTTAGTCCGGTCCAAGTGTTGCCCAAGAAAGGAGGATTAACGGTAGTGTCAAATGATAAAAATGAATTAATCCCTATTAGAACCGTTACCGGATGGCGGGTTTGCATCGACTACTGCAGATTAAATGATGCAACCCAAAAGGATCATTTTCCATTACCGTTCATTGACCAAATCCTTGAATGGCTATCCGGTCATGCTTTTTATTTTTTTCTTGATGGCCTCTCGGGATATTTCCAAATCCCAATTGCGCCCGAGGACCAAGAGAAAACAACCTTCATTTGTCCGTTCGGCACCTTCTCCTATCGAAGGATGCCTTTTGGTTTATGCAATGCGCCGGCAACCTTTCGAAGGTGTATGCTAGCGATTTTTGACGAGCTGGTGGAGGATATAATGAAAGTCTTCATGGACGACTTCTCCGTTTTTGGAGATTCGTTCGATTTATGTTTAGAAAATCTCCCCTGTGTGCTCCAAAGATGTGAGGACACCAATTTAGTGTTAAATTGGGAGAAGTGTCATTTTATGGTACGGGAAGGTTTAGTCCTAGGCCATAAAATATCTAGTAAGGGCATAGAAGTATATAAAGCCAAAATAGAAACAATAGAAAAACTACCTCGTCCTTCAAACGTTAAGGACATTCGTAGTTTTCTTGGGCACGCCGGTTTATTAAAGACTTTTTAAAATAAGCAAGCCCCTCACTCACCTTTTAGAAAAAGATGCACCATTTATTTTTGATGAAAATTGTTTGCAAGCTTTTTCTATTATAAAAGAAAAATTAATAAACGCACCTATCATGATAGCTCCCAATTGGGATCTACCTTTTGAAATCATGTGTGATGCTAGTAGTTTTGTCGTTGGTGCGTTCTTAGGACAACGCATCAATAAAAATTTTCATCCTATCTATTATGCGAGCAAAACACTAACCACCGCACAAGAAAATTACATAACCACCGAGAAAGAACTTATTGCTGTTATTTTTGCTTTTGATAAATTTCGTTCTTATCTCACTTTGTCCAAAGTCATTGTTTTTACCGATCATTCGGTCTTGCGTTATCTACTAACCAAAACAGATGCAAATCCTAGATTGATTAGGTGGATATTACTTCTTCAAGAATTTGACTTGGAGATCTGGGACAAAAGAGGAGCGGAGAATCTGGCGGCAGGTCATCTTTCTCGGTTGTAGAACCCCAACTTGGAGGAGCTTATCGAAGAGGACATCGATGATGCATTTCCCGAGGAGCGCCTCCTCGCTTTATATAAGGTAATGACTCTCCCCACCCCTTGGTTTGCCGATTTCGCAAACTTTCTTGCTGCGAGATTTCTCCCAAAAGGTTTTTCTTATCAAGAAAAGAAGAAAAATTATTCTAAATTGAAAAAATAATTTTGGGAGGATTCATTTCTTTTTCGAGTTTGCGCAGACCAAGTATTGAAGAGATCTGTTTCTCATGAGGAGGGCGCCCAAATATTGAAACATTGCCATGAGGGACCCACCGGAGGGCACTATAAAGCAAATTGGATGGCGTGGAAAGTACTTGAGGCGGGCTTCTATTGGCGAGCATATTCAAAGATGCTCACACACATGTAAGTCATTGTGAACAATGCCAATGCTCAAGTAATATTTCCCGCCTCAATGAAATGTCTTTAAATTCATTTTTAGAAATTGAGGTTTTTTATTTATGGGGAATTGACTTTGTCGGCCCGCTACTAACATCCTGTATAAATCATTATATCTTGGTAGCAGTCGACTGCGTGTCACGGTGGGCAGAAGCACAAGCCCTTCCCACCAATGATGCCTGAGTTGTGACCCAATTTCTCAAAAAACTCTTTTCACGATTCGGAGCGCCACAGGTAATAGTGAGTGATAAGGTAACTCACTTTTATAATACACAATTTGCCGAAGTTTTATCTAAATATGGCGTTACACATAGGTTGGCCACCCCCTATCACCCTCAAACTAGTGGCCAAGTAGAAGTAGTAAACCGTGAGATTAAACGAATTTTAGAAAAAACGGTTTCTACAAATAGAAAGGATTGGTCGGTTAAGCTTGGCGATGCACTCTGTGCTTATCGGACCGTGTACAAGCCCGCTATCAGTTGTACGCCGTATCGATTGGTGTATGGGAAAGCATGTCACTTATCGGTTGAGCTTGAGCACTGCGCCTTTTGGGCGCTTAAATTTTTAAATCTAGATGAAAATTTGTCATTCGAGCTATGGAAAGTCCAAATTAATGAGCTTGATGAGTGGCACTTCTTCGACTACGAAAGTAATAAACTTTATAAGGAGCACACGAAATTTTATCATGATAAACAAATTAAGCACCCAAATGACTTTAAACCGGGAGACCAAGTTCTACTCTATAATTCACGCCTATGGCTTTTTCCGGGAAAACTCAAGTCCCGTTGGTCGGCCCTTTTATTGTAAAAGAGGTGTGGCCCTACGGGACAGTCCTTATCTCGCATCCGGAAAAAGGTGAATTCAAAGTGAACAGACACTAGCTGAAAATATTTTTCACCGGCAATATTACTAATGAGCACCGAGAGGAAATTAACCTCCCGAACCCATAAATTAGTGCCCCACTTTGGTTGAGCTCAACGACCATAAACAAAGTGCTTGTGGGAGGCACCCCATAGTTATCATTTCATTTTAATTTATTTTTATCTTTGAGTTTTGCAGGCTTGAAGAATATTTGCGGCATGACGATCGATCGGGTTTGAACGTCAATTTCATGTGATTCCTTCATGTCGGTAATTTTTATTTAGTTTATTTTATTTCTTTCAAAAAAAAATAAAGAAAGTATATGAAAAAGAAAGCAAAAAAGAAAACAAAATTCATACACGCCCATGTCACGGCCGTTACCTATGGGTCACAGGCGTGACAGAGCCGTGTTTAGTTCGTCTTGCGAAACTCGAGAATGGTTTCGTCGAGCGCAGTTTTTTGTTCATCTCCCGTTCAATTCATGGTCGTGACCTGGGGTCACGGGCGTGATAGACGCCGAGTCCAGTTTCATCGAGCGCTGTTTTATTTTCGTCGATCGCAATTCTTGGTTAGACACCTGCTAAAGTCACGGGCGTGACCTTCGATGGTCACGGGCGTGACAAGCGTGGAATTCCGTTCGACGAAATATTCTAGGTAAAATAATTTTTTCCCAGTCACGCTCGTGACAATACATGTCACGCCCGTGACACAGGAAAGTCACGGTCGTGACTTTCCAGGGAAACACCAAACCCCAAAAAACCAAAGCTTTTTATCATATTCTGTTACACGCCGCAGGATCACGGGCGTGACCATGTGTCATGTCCCACAAATCTGAGGCAATGACTCGGTCAATGCCTCGGATTCCAGCCTGTGTGTGTTTTTATGTGACATGCCCCAGAGTCACAGGTGTGTCTCTGGGGCGTGACCAGCAAATCCGAGGCAGGGAGCCTCGGATTCCTTTTTTTATAAGTACACGCCCCCTGTCATGGGCGTGATAGGGGGGCTTGACCAACCCGAGAAGTCCTATAAATAGGATTTCTCCCCCTTTCTTTCCTCCACACCATCCAGCCCTCGTCCTTCCCTTAGCCAACCCAAAAACCTATTTTCCTCCCTCCTTCCACAATGCCTCGTCAACACCCTCGCTCCACCGCTTCCTCCTCCGAGCACCCTGCAGATCCTACCGCGGCGTAAGCCATGCTCCTTTTTGAGAACCCTACCCAGCAGGATCACAGCGATCACCTACGCGCCAAACCCCTTGGCATATTCCGCATCTTGGATTGGGCGACCCTTGCAACCTTTAGAGATGCAGATTTAGTTAGGGAATTTCTATCCACCCCAGGATGGAGTTCCCTCTTATCCATTTCGGTGCACGGTTTCCTTGAGCTCACCGTCGATTTCTTGGCATCCTTTGAGTTCCATTGGGCGGAAAATGATGATTTCATCGTCTTTCGTATGGGTGGGGTGACGCATCAGCTAACAATCTGCCAACTAAATGTCGCCATGTGCTTTTGCTTGGAGTCCTTCTCCCAATCTCCCGCCTATCTCGGTCTCCTTACTGATTTCCCTCCCGATGTCAACCTTCTCACCTTTTGGGCAAAACTCAGTAATGACATCGCGCCCGACACCACAAATAAATCTAAAGGCAACCACCTCATATCCCCCACTTTACGCATTCTCCATAACCTCATCACCTTCACTCTTTCTGGTCGCGGCAACAGCCATGGAGTGGTGACTCGAGCAGATTTACTATATTTATATAGTATGTTTTATCGAGTCTCACTCAACCTTGGTTATATGCTCGCAATTTTCTTTCAGCACCAAGCCAAAAATGCAAGGTTGGGAGCGGTGCACGGCGGAAACTCCATCACTTTTCTCGCCGAGCAGCTCTGTCTTTGGGATACCCTTCTACGACTAAGTTGTGTTCAAATGCCACAAGTCATTCAGTTCCAGTCCCTCCAGGCCCTCGGCATTGCGCGGCGACGTGATGGCGAGTTTGAGGTTATCCCCCCAGTGGTCGATGGCAGGGATCTTGATCTTGATTTCGGTGCCGGTCCCAGCGGTGCTCCTCAATCTCCCCAGATTCCACCACCTCCTATGCACTCTTCCCCAGCACCCGGTCCTCAAACCTATTGGGATCATCAATTTGGGTTGATTCACACTCGCCTAGATCAGATGCAGACAAATTTTGACGGCGGTTTTAATCATTTTGATGCATGTTTGACGCGCTGGAGCAGAGTCACGCTTCTTTTGTGGCACATATTACACGGAGTTCATGGATCTGCGAACTCATTATCTGCCAAGGGGGGGTGATAGCGATGAGGAGTAGCTATTTTCTTTGGGGTTGTAGTCGGTTGTCATGTATCTTTTCTTTTTAGTTGCTCTGTATCTTTTATTTTTATTTAAAAAATATCAAAATTATGTTTTACTTCAGTCATGTCTTACAGGTACACTTTGGTGCTGACTTGACCTCTTCATGGAAGTCTCCTTGCCTTTTCTTTATTTTTTTTCCATTGTGACAATGTATTATTTAAGCATGGGGGAATATTTCTCAAGCAAAATATACAAAAAAAAAATCATAAAACTTTTTTTTCAAAAAATCAAAAAAAAATTCAAATTTTAAATTTTGTTTTTACTTAGTATTCACAAAAATACCAAAAAGATTTTAAAAAATCATAAAAAAATATATCAAAAATTTCAAAAAGAAATAGAAAATCGAAATTAAATTTCTTAGAAATGGATGTTTGGTATATCACCTCATCTTACCTCCTAGTACCGGTGAGAGCCCTTCACAGGGTATACCTCGGGAAGTCTAAGAAGTAACAAAAAAATAGGGATAATTTTAAAATTAGAGAAATCTTTATTTCTATATTTATTCACATGTGACATCCATAGTATTCAACTTTTGCACAGTGTTTAAAAGATTTTGATGCTTTAATTGAATTTTGAATTTTGGAGTAGAACTGTTCGCCATGTTGTGTTTCTAGTTAAGTGCACATATTTGTAGAATTTAAGTAGAATTAAAAATTCAACATACAATTAGATTTTTATTTTTCAAAATGCGTAGAAACAGTTTATTTTACTTTTACTTTGAAACCGGTACAATCTAAAAACAATTTAGGAGAGTGTGTAGAAGTTAACTATAGAGATATTTTGCAGATCAAGAAAGAGATACTCTTTCTCGATGTCTAGAACTTGCCCTCTAGCTATTCTCATGACTTTGTATAGGTTAAACTTATTAGTATAAATATGATTTCGGCATTTCTTTTGGCAAGTTTGAGCATTTGCACCCATACCTAAACGTTTTATCTTTGTTAAGCTAATTTGAGCATATACACTATCTTTTGTTTTAGCTCCACCAAACACTTAATCAAAACCTAAAAAGTATCCTAATTTCACACCTAAAATCGAGCTTGAAAATATATATACAAAAAATGGTTTATGAGTGATTAGAAGCCATTTTATTTTGGTGGCTAATTGAGAAAAAAAGAGTTGTTTTATTTTTCCTTCCTCCTCAAAAAAAAGAAAAAAAGAAAAAATATAGATAAAAAATGAAAATAAATAGAGGAAGTTGAAAAATCTTCAACATGTTAAGAAAAAGAAACAAAAGAATTTAGGAATTGGCGGCGTTCTTTAAGCCATTTCTTGTGTGCAAGCTCTCTCTAGGTTTTGGTGTGTCTATCCATTGTTTTTATCTTTGATTTTTCCAAACCAAAAAAAAACCTAAGCCTATGTTTCAACCTAGTTAAGTCCTAATGGTTTATGATTATAAGTTAGATTAGTGTCGTGGCGAGAGTGTGAAACGGCAAGCCTATGACCATCGACATTGATGGATTTCTTTGGAGGGTATCTCAATATTTGATTTGTGCAATGTTATCTTAGTGAGCACGTTACTTTCTCCCTAAATGTTATTTTAAGATTTACCGGGTTTTCATTTTCAAAGTAAAAATAATAAGTGAAAATACATTTTAGAAAAGTAAAAACTAATTTGTATGCTGAGTAGGTTTTTCTACAAAAATAACTACGCTCATAGGCATAAGACTTCGCATTCTACTCTTTAGGTTCAATTTACTTTTCTAGCGTTAAAACTTTTCTACTCCATATGAAAAGTTGTTTGCTCGGGACGAGCAAACGAGTAAGTATGGGGGTATTTGATAACTCTAATTTTATTCATATTTTTTATATATTTTTTTATTTAATAATTAATTAGTTTATAAATATATTTTATGAATTTATTATCTAATTTCTTAAATTTCTTATTTTAGGTTCAATCTTGGCTGCAAATTTAAATATGGAGTTTTTAGGATTGATCTGGAGACAGCTGGACAAAGCAAAAAAATGCAAAGTACACGCCTTAGTCACGGGCATGACCGCCAGGTCACGAGCGTGACAGACAGGCGTGACCACGGCTCGTGTTCCAGAGTTCACTACCATGTCAATTAAAATTACACGCCCATTGGTCATGGGCGTGACCATTCTGACTCGGGCGTGTCAACCAGGAGTGACACGCAGATGAAAATCCAGGCCTCCCCTCCACATTAGATTAAAATTACATACCCGGGCACGGGCGTGACCTAGTGGTCACTGGCGTGACTTTGAGCCATGACATCCAGGCGTGCCAAGTTTAATGAGTAGTTTCAAGGACTGGCGGTTTTTTCCTTACACGCCCTTGGTCACGGGCATGACAACGAGCGTGACCACGGGCGTGACCCTTCAAACAACGGACATAATTACTCCCGCCATTTCTATTTCCCGCCTTTTCTAGCAACTGACATGACACGCCCTAGGTCACGGGCGTGACCTAGGGGCGTGACCCGTCAAATAACGATTGTTGGCAGTTTCGCGCCAACGTTCCCTGGACTTGAAGATGACAGTTCCGAAGCTTACACGCCCTAGGTCACGGGCATGACCTAGGGGCGTGACCATCCAGCAAACTTGCCTATAAATCCCAGGCAATTCCAGAAGCTGGAGGAGATTTTGGGAGCCATAGTTCTGTTTTCTTTTCTTTATTTCTTGCATTTACAATTCATAGTGTAACTTTTGTTTTTGTTATTTCAAGTCCTTTTTATGATCATGTCTCTCTTCAACCTTTCATATAATTCACCCACCATGATGAGTAGCTAATTTCCAATTAGCACTTGATCATGATGAACTATGGAATGGAATAAATTTCTTCTTTTAGTATAAAATTTTCAAGCACTGTATTTTTAATGTATTTTGGTTTATCTTTGAATATAATTTCATTGAATTCATAAGTTTCAAATTATATTTATTCAATCTTAGATCCGTATCCTAGATTTACCGAGAGGTTGTGGATACGAGTTGTTCACTCAAGGATAAATGGAGTTTCATGCACCCCTCAAGAGAGGAAGGCATAATTCTTCCGCATTGGAGTCAATTCCATTAGTGAGGATCACCGCCTAAAGCAAGATTAGGTTTTTCGACTGGCCGAGAGGTCTTAATCGATCAACCTAAGGTTAGTCGAATGTGTATTCTCGAGAGAGGGGCTTCGTAGTTATGGAACCTCCGCGGTCGAAGTTAATAATTTAGATGCTTGTATTTTATAATTTCATGAAAATTTATTCTAACCCAAAGGGATTCTATGTCAAGTTCTAGCTTTCCTATCATCGTATTTCTCCTTTTAGTTTAACGTTTTCTCTATCAAATTCACAAAACCAATTTCCATTCGATAAAATAATAGCTCTCCCTTGTGAGTACAAGTACTCAACGGTCCCCGAGTTTAAATATGACATTTCTTATACTATATTTCGATAGGTGCACTTGCCTAGTTTGAGATATTAGTTTGGATTTATTTTAAAACTATATAAATTCTCATCAATATTTAGCACAAAGGAACACTGCAAACATGATGTCAGGTGTAGATGTACTTAAATATAATAATGATTCGATCATGGATCTAAATAATGTTTGGTCCACCAAAATGCCACTTTCATCCTTCCCTAATTTTAGTGATGCGCTCATAAGAGTTTTTGCTTGTTTCAAATTCTCAAAACTATATTTCTTAATCATATCTTTTACATTGCATCACTTTTAAAAATCTAAAAAGTATGTCAATTCTCCTACCAAACTCATCTCAAATTTACTTTGCATCACTTTTATGATTTCTTAATATAATTTTTCGTCAGTGGCACCAAAGATTATTTCATTAACATAAATTTGCATGATCATTAAGTTTGAATCACTATATTTACAAACAAAGTAGTGTCAGTACTTCCCATCCTAAACCCATGTTTGATAAGAAAACTATTAGCCTATCATACTAGGCACGAGGTGCTTGCTTTAACTCATATAAGGCTTTTATGAGTTTATAGACATGATTTGGATGATTACTATTTTAAAATCGGGTGGTTGCTCTACATACACTTCTTCTTTAATATAACCATTTAAAAATGCACTCTTGACGTCCATTTAATATAATTTTATGCTCTTAAAACTAGAAAATGTTAGGAACATCCTAATGGACTCAAGGAAAGCTACGGGTGCAAAAGACTCCTCAAAATCCACCCCTTTGATCTGATAGTATCCCTGAGCAACCAACCTAGCTTCATTTCTCGTTATCATAGACTCACCATCAAGTTTGTCTTTAAAGATCCACTTAACACCTATAACTGGATGGTTACTAGGGTGCTCCACTAATGTTCATACTCTATTTCTTTCAAATTAATTAAGTTCCTCGTTCATGGCCAAAAACTGAGACTCATCATTTAGTACTTCAAAAATATTCTTAGATACAATTTCAGATACAAAACATAAGTTTGAAAATGATTTGTGCATAGAAGAACGAGTTCTAATCCCACGTGATGGCTCTCCAATTACTAGTTCTCTAGGATGATTTTTTGAGAAGTTTAGTTCATTTGGAGGCATATATCCCTCAGAATCACCTAAGTTGTCGCCTACTACTACTACATCTATCTTTCCACTCTCCTCATCTTGAGTTATGATGTTATCATCAACTACATTAAACTTTGGGTCTTCTTTTGAAGTTATTTCGTCAAAGTAAACACGAATTGATTCTTCTACAACCAAGGTTCATTTATTATAGACCCTATATGCACGACTCGAGGAAGAATATCCTAAAAAGATACCTATGTCATTTTTTTATCGAATTTCCTTAAATTATCCTTGGTGTTAAGAGTGAAACATGGCAGCCAAAGACTCTAAAATAGGATATTGGTGGCCTTTTATCATAGTATAGTTCATATGGAGTGCATTTGAGAATAGGGCAAAGCATGGTTCGGTTCAGAACATAACATGTATTGTTGATCGCTTCAGCCCAAAAGTGTTGAGGCAAGCTGAACTCGGCTAGCAATATGTGTGCTAATTCTTGGAGTGTTCGGTTCTTTCTTTCTGCTACTCTATTTTGTTGTGGAGTGCATGGGGCTGAAAACTCTTGTCGAATACCAAAATTGTTACAAAAATTTGTAAAGTTTTTATTCTCAAATTCTCCCTCATGATCAGACATTATGCATTTTATTTTTAGTTCTATTTCATTTTGTAATCTAGTGCACAAGTTAGAGAATTCAAAAAATACATCAGATTTATTAGCAAAAAACAGTCCCGCAAAAACATGAGTAATCGTCTATAATCACAAAAGTGTGTCGTTTCCCATCTAGACTACATGTGCTAAGAGGACCAAATAGATCCATGTGAATTAATTGTAGTGGTCTAGACGAGGAAATATCATTTTTTGTTTTTGAAGGAAGATTTTGTCAATTTTCCTTTTTGGCAAGGAGCGCAGAAAGAAGTCAAACTACTGCTTAGTTTTGGAAGTCCATGAATTAGTTTTTCTTTCGATAGTTTGGCTATTAGTTTACACCCGGAATGACTGAGTCTCCTATGTCAAAGTTCCAATTCTTCACTTTTAGCAACTAAGAATTTCAAATTAGAAGAAGAAATGTTCTCAAACCTAATTGTATAGACATTATGATTTCTATGTGTTGTGAGAAACACAGTGTTCGATTAAGCATTTATAATATTGCATGTATTTGTTGAGGTTTCAAACAACTCATTCAAGCCCTTATCGCAAAGTTGACTAATAGAAATTAAATTGTTCTTTAAGCCTTCTACTATCAGTACATGTGAAATAGAAAATACTTTATTACCTATAGTGCTGATACCAAGAATGCGTCCTTTGTTGTTGTCTCTAAAAGTCACCATGCCTCCTTTCCTCTTCTCTAAGATAAGGAACTTGTCTTCATCGTCATTCATGTGCTTGGAACACACGCAGTCCAAGTACCACACGTTCTCCCTGTCCTTAGCCTGCCAACACACCTAAAAGGAGGATGAGGGTAAAGATCTGGTTACCTAAGTTGTTCCACCCATAATATAGGTTGCCGACTTTGGCATCCAGATTTGAGCAATTTTTGTTAATCATTTCTTCAAGCACGAGCCAGAAGTGTGACCAAATTTATTACATTTGGCACACTTGACATAGGCGGTGGATATCACCCTTTGCGCTTTGTTTGGGCTCATGCTGGAAGATGGACACAGGCTTCAAGCTTTATCATAATTCATTTTATGTTTTTGAAGTTATTTGCCGGATTTTCTGGAGGAGAGCTATGGCTGACAGTATTAGTTCCATCGATTGGTAGCTTCACATGTTTATAGCCCAGCCCGAACTTTCCTGATCCTTGACACTGATATCCCAGCAGCATATTAAGAGATTTTTGGCCTATTCCAAACTTTTGGATGGCACGGTTCAGGTCATGGATCTTCGCCTTTAAAGCTATTTTATGTGACTATCATCACACATCGGTTTGCAAATTGCTTCTTTCCATTTTCAATGTGGCTAAGAGAAGTTTGTAGCTTCCATTACAAGTCCATACTCTCTTTGGTAAGAGTTTCATTTTTGGAGGAAGTCTTGGAGATGCTTTCTTCCAAATCACTTATAACGCTCAAAGTGTGTACGCACTCTTGGCACTCGACCTTCTCTTTCCCACATTTATCCAGTTCATTATTGAGACACTTTAACTCCTTTTTCATTTGTTTATTTTCAGATTTTTAAACATTATTTTTATCGCTCAAATCATCTAATATATCACATAGTTTTTCATATAGATCTCAAAGTTCTTTGTAAGTGGGAGGATTTATCTCAGTTTTGCTATGGACATTGGATTTGTTGTCATACTTATCTTGGTGTTTTCCCATAAGGCACATATTTGCCTTGTCTCCACTGCTCGAGCTCGACATGTCAGACTCTTTTGTTGATGTATCGTCCCACATTGGAGCCTTTACACTTTCTTCTTTCCCATTCCACGGGTCTTCCTTTCTCATTCCTCTTTTAGAGTCTTAGCATAGAAAAACTGGAAGTGTCCAGATTTGTGGCAGTGGAAATACTCAGGTGCAGATTCTTCTTTATCACTCTTTGCCACCATCGATGGTTTGCTCCACCCCTTATTCTCTTTCGCGTCATTATTCATGATCCTTTGGAACTTCTCTCGCCTCTTTGGGTTCCTCATGAACTTCTTGAAACCACAGGCATATAGACTCTCCTCATCATCAGTCTCCTCAGTCTCCTCTTTCTCCTTACTTGCCTTTAGTGCTATTGCATTCTTCTTATGTTCTTTGGGATACTCCTTGACTTGTATTTTTAGTTCGAGCATGCGGGTCTTCAGGTTCCCAATGAGGTTCGCTATCTCCAGAGTTCTGATGTCGTGAGATTCAGTAATGGCAGTCACCTTCGGGTTAAATCGTGGAGGCAAAGATCGCAGGATCTTCCTAACTAATTCCCCATTTGAGAAAGTCTTTCTAAGAGATCTAGTGGCATTGAAAATCTTTATGAAGCAAGTGAATATGTTATCCACCTCATCATCAATCTCCATCCGAAACTATTCATATTCAGAAACCAGACAAAATAACTTTGATTCCTTTACCTGCGAGGCACCTTCATAAGTCAGTTCAAGTAAACGTTAAATATCATAAGCAGTTTCAAAATTACACATTCTATTGAATTCAATCTTATACTCTTATCTAATGGATAGAATAAAGAGTTCATGGCCTTGGCATCGTTATTACACCTCATCTTATTAGTTTCATCTCATATATCATAAGGTTTTTCCACACTCTGATCAGATACAGTTATTGTGGGTGTAGTGTATTTCTTTTCTACCATGGTTCATGCTTCCATGCTCTGCATTAACAAGAATATTTGCATGCACATTTTTAGTGGATGTAGTCATTTCCCTTAAATAATGGAGGTCTACTTACTCCTTGACCCTCAAAGAACGCATGATTCACGTTGTCTATCTTACTTCAAGATTTTAATCCCTTTTCGAAGTAACATCTCTCAGATAGCACTTGTTGGATCAGTTGGCCAACCTTAGAGGGGGTGAATGAGGGTTTTAATCAAAATTCAAAATAAAATAAATCTTCAGCAAGGGCACCCTGTTCTGGAAGCTACCGTGGGGCGGTAGGGTACTACCGCACGGCGGTAGGTCACAGAGCTCCTTTTCTTTATAAAAATTTACTTTCTGACTTCTCACACTATGAGACCCCTCCCCCCCACAACCTTTTCTCGGGTCAAGCCTGAGGGGATCTTACTTACCCAAGATGTCCACCCAGTGCTCCTTAAAGTGTAACTACCCACACTACTAAGCACTACTTGGTCGCCTTGCTTGGATTGAATCACAACATTCACATCACATAACAGAGTATTGCATAGGCATTAACAGGAAGACACATATATATATATATATATATATATATATATATATATATATATATATATATATATATATATATATATATATATATATATATATAAGGAGAACGCAAAGTCCGTAGCCACTGTTTATATATGAAGCTCGTAGGATATAAAAGTATGTATACTCTAAACTCCTCGCACTCTCAATCGTGCTCGCTAGTACTCACGTCTCGAAACTCCGGAGATGATGGGGGTGTCTCTGCTCGGATAGTCCTATCATCTGGCGTATCGTCCCGCGACAGCTGTTCACTACGATGCTTCATCTCCTGTAAATGGTTATTAAAATAACCGTTAGTCGCAGAGCTAAGTGGAAACAAATCTCCTCCCCGAATCCATTTCCTAGGGACGAGCTCGTGCACCCAATAATAGTAGATAGCTGAAGCATGAGAGAGTTAGTACAGTATTTCATCTATACGCTAGGAGCAACTATAAAAGAAATTACAGTACAGTATAACTGGAATAGCAACAGTAATATACATCAGTTATAATAAAAGTTCCACTAGCACATCAGGTATTCACAACTTGTATTCATACCACGGGCATTAAAAGTTGTGCACACACCGCAGGCATTCACAGTCGCGTGCATACCCTATGTCGACATAGGATGGACTATTTCTCTTCAAGCAGGGTATTGAGCCCCGCGGGCCTCACTGATATGGTCATCGATGATAGTGGTCAGTCCTGCCACTTATGAGGGTGGTCGTACCGCATAGCCCAGGCCCAAACGTACAATCTCATGTACTCTTGGATGTGAGCAACATCTTGTGATTCAATATTTTGGCCGACCAGTGGAGGAAACCCAACGGGAAAAAACATAATGGTCGGTCACTCGTGGTATACATCTCCCTGTCACCTTAAGTCAACGAACTTCCCGCACCGGTATGAACGGTCTGCAGAAATGACTAACTTGACACAATTCATCTCAAGAAATTTACAAGCAATCAAATTAATTAATTTTGCTAGCATGCACCGGGCCTGCGGCGGCCTGCCCTACTATGCTTTAAATAATTCAGGCAAGCGACTTTCTGCTTAACTTTCAATTAGGAGTATGGGAGCACTTTATTTGGGGATAATCCGAGAAGATTACCTTAACTCCCGTTATCCCTAACTAAGCCATAACTTATCAGATAACTGCTGGTCAGAGCAAGACCCCTGCTTAGAATAGTAAATTACAGAATCAAAAGTGCTGTAATAAAGGTTACTTATAATATAAGATGCAGAATTGAAATACTGAAATAAAATGGGACCAGTACGAAACCGGAATAGTACTGAACAGAAAGAACTGAACCGAAAGAACTGAGCTCAAAGTAAGTATTGAAAGGAACTGGACCAATTCAAGACTGGAGTAGTACTTAGATGAAAGAACTGAACTGAAAGTAAATAAGCAGGACTAGTATGAGAATGGAGAGAGTGCTTAAAAGAAATGAACTGAACTGAAAGTAAATAAGTAGAACTAGTACGAGACTGGAGTACTGAAAGGAAATAACTGAACTGAAATAAATAAAGGAACTGGACTAATGGAAGACTGGAATAAATCATAAAGAAAATGGTTAGTAGTCCAATCACTCCATTCAAGAGGCTTCAGTTCCATCCCCGATCTCAGGAGGCATGTTCAGTTTCATCTCCGTTCTCAGGAGGCATGTTCAGTTCCATCTCCATTCTCAGGAGCCATGTTCAGTTCTATCTCCATTCTCAGGCAGCATGTTTAGTTCCATCTCCATTCTCAGGAAGCATGTTCGATTCCATTTCAGTTTTTAGAAGGCTTCTTTGGGTTTCACACATATTACCCATATTAAGATCTAATAACAATTCATTTGCACCTTTTTAATCATGACTTAATTCAATCAGGGGGCTTATTATGAGTTACATCATTATTATTCATCGATAATAAATGACAAGTCATGTGCTCGTACTCTCATCTTTCGAGTCTACCCAATATACCCGAGAGTCATTTTAAAAACGAGGTGCTATGTGGTTTCATGAAAACTCGAAACACTCGGGGCTTGAAAACTTACCACGATAACTCTCATTGATTAATCAATTGAACTTAACATTTAATTTAAAAAGGTGGTCGTGCACTCCAATTTTTATTTTCGAAGAAATTGAGCGCATTAATTTCCAAGCGTGACCCTAGGCTCCAAGGAATCGGGAAAAACTTCAATTTTTATCCTAAGGTTCCAAAATTTTAATACAACCTTTAGGAGGGCCTAAAATGATGCTGATAGTTTTTACAAACTTTTCCGAGCAATTTTTCGCCTTTAATTTGGCCAAATAAATATTATTTAGGTTTTTAAAAAACATTAAATCAATTCCAAAAGTTCTCAAATTTTTTATGGAAGAAGCCCTCATCAAGGTGAACAAATTTCATATTCAAAACTTTTTCCCTAAAAGCCTGTATTTTTCCCAGAAAAATCCCCAAGTTTTCAGTATTGTTTTGGTCTGCAAATACCCAGATCAAAATCAATTACACGGCTGAGATCGAGCCGAATGGGTTGAAATAACTTTCTGCCTCCACAGCAGATTGGGCACAAAGCCACTGTTGGGGGCGTTGATGCTAAGGCAGGGGCAGGAATCCTGTAAATCTAGGTCATCTGATCTTATCTTGGAGATCGGACGACAGCTGCTATTTCCCGGTGGTGCAGAGGGTGGAGGCCTCTACCACCACCGGCCGATAGCTGCCAGTTACTGGTGCTACCCCCAATCGACTTGTCGGGGGACAATGCTCTCCTGTGTGGTGGTCTGGCGGCCTGTCAGCGTCGGCCACCCTTGGAAATATTTATCCCAAGAGCGGTGGTGGCGAGGTGCTCTATTCCCGGCAATGACGCTCCACCCTGCCTCTCTGATGGCTGCCCGGACACGACACCACCCCCAGCTGATACACCGGGGTTCGGGTTCCTCTCCGGTGATGGCCTAGCGGCCTGGCACCATTGGCTACTGCCGTAGAAATAATAATAGAGCATTATCTCTTTTCGGGTACCGCTGGGGCGATGATTTCTGGCAGCACATGTTCCTTCGCCCCTGGGGAGGAACATCCCTGATGGTGTGGCACTCCACCAGTGACACCACCGACACTGGGCATATCTTAGCACCCGCGGACACCACCCGACCTGGAGCTTGGCTCGGGTGGCACTAGCGTCGCCTTGGCCACTGGGAGGCGCATGCAACATGTCGAAAAGATGAGAAAGGGGAAGGGGAAGAGGTTCCACCTGTGATAAGGGGTATAAAGAGGGATCAACCTGATTCTCTATTAAAGGTGGTGGAGTTCGGGTGTTGTGGTTTCCGGTGAGCTGGAGCTCCGATAGGGGGGCTTTGGGCTCGTTTTAGTTGTGTGAGTAGGAGAGTAGGGGAGGGGGTACTTTTATAGGCCGAGATGAGTTCCTCCTCTTCCCACCGGTACTGTGGGATTAATCCAAGAGGATGAATTCCTCCACTCCTCCCCTCCATTAGCTCTGGCCAGATGGAACCAACAGGGGGGAAGGGGGCAGTACACTTAGTTGGCAGCATCATAGAGGGTAGGGAATAGGTTGGGCTTGGGAGTGTGGAAGAGGGGAAGAGAAAGGGGAGTTGGGCCTTACCATGTCCAATGGCCCATCTCCTATTTAGCTAGCTGACTTGATGGCCCAGGAGTGAAGAGAGGCAAGGCCCTACTCAAGCCATGGAGGCGAGGTGGGCTCCTCCATGGAAAAAATTCCAAAAATGGACTTTTAGGGGGGATTGACCAAAGTCAACCATAGCGTGAGTCCCCTATGCTGGTTAAAGTCAAAATAGGTCCAAGTCATCGAGGATCCGGTTAAAGTTGGGATGTCATTGAGACCGATCGGGATGAACTCTGTTGACTTAGTATCGACCATACGAATCCAATGCTACTGACCGGGATCGAATCAGAGTTTGTTTGCAAAATATTTAAAATATGCGCGTCAAGGCGCGCTAAAAGGGTCAAAATGCTTATATTCATTGTTAGACTTTGAATTCTTACGCAACAAGTTCCAATGTGTTTTTATTGACTGTATGAAGTCATAGGAACTGACAGAACTCAAATCAGAGTCCTCTAGCTTGATATTCAAAATCTTGTCTTTGCGGCATTCTATGATGAGCGGCTGTATCCACCATATGACCTCGAAGTTCAACAGAACAAGTTCCAACGCACTCGTATTGATAATATGAGGCCACAAGAACTAATAGAACTCAAATCTGAGTTCTCTAACTCTATACCATGTCTAGGGTTACCACCTACCGGATCACGGGTAGAGGTTCGGGTCACTTTTATTGGGCCCACTAGGGTTCTGGTGACTCATTAAAATTTGGGATGTTACACACACAACCCTCAATGTCCTAGCAACATTCAACCACAAATTTGATATGAAATAAAAGTAATATTATTTTATTCAAAAATTAAACATTGGTTTACAATAACCAAAATGGATCTTCGTGATGCCGAAGATTAGAGGCGATGAATTAAACAATCTTTTGGTTTCTATACCAGCCCTCCCAGGATCGGTTGGCTCTCTCTCTTCTTCTCGAGAAGAACGACGAGCTGAATATTCATCTTCCTCCCAGGAAGTGTTTTAGAGCCAACTAGATCTCCCAGATCTAGATGTCCTCCCAGGATGATTTCCCACAGATTCCTCCCAAGAATCTGACGGCCTTCCAGACCGATTTCTCACAACCACAAGCAGAGTAGAAAAAGTGAAAATGCAAATAGAAAAGTAAAAGAGTTTGAAATTATTGCTCCCTCAAAACAAGAAATCCTCTGTAAAATAGTGTGCGATCGAGGCTTCTGAATGTCATTCTATACCAGCCCTCCCAAGAATCTTTAGTGTTCTTCGATCACAAATGGGAGGGAGAAAATTGCTTTTTCTCACTTGGAGATGGTGGTTCATACCAACAGAGATGGTAGCTGAACCCTAGAATTCAAATCCTTTTCCTAATCTCCTCAGAAAAAGAAATGTGTTTTTATAGTCTCATTATAAATAAGCTACCACCGTTAGTAGAGCTAGCACCCGACGGTAGGTCTTCTCATGTTGTATTGTCAGTTGTCCATTATATTAGGAATATCCCAAAATAATGCTCGCTGTATTTTTGGATACCGCGACGCAGTAAGGCTAACGTCTGGTGGTAGCGCTTTTGTCTCGATGAATTGACTCGACAGTCATCGAAATGGCTAGCGACCGGCGGTATACCTAGCACCAGGTGGTAGGTCACAGAGAGGACTCTTTGCGCGCAAGATTAATTCTTTAATGCTAGTGCAAGAGGTAGTGCTAGCTCCCGGCGGTAGGTCACAAAAACTTTTGTTCTTCATACTTGTATATATGCACACTATATCCAACACAAGTATGATCAAATAGAACTTGGGATTTGATATTGTCAAACTAAAGATATGAAACTGTTGGTTCTAACAATTTCTGCTCTAAGTTAAAATTTGACTACATGACTCAAATTTGACTACATCAATTGCATGATTCATTTCTGCACTAAGTCTAAATTTTACTGCATAGTTAAATTCGAGTTTAGAGTTAAATTCAACTACATAGTTAAATGCGGCTGCATAGTCCAATTTCGGCTTCATAGTTTAGGCTTAATGATAATATATGAGTATGTCTCTACTTAGGAACACTTGTGTTGTTCCTTTCCAAATTCCTGGAATTTGGTGGTCAGTTGATGTGAATGAGAAAGATGTCATCACCACAATATCTTTTTTTATAATGATTGGTTGGATTGTGGGTGCTAGTGGACTATACCACCACCATAGTGTCTGTTTATGAATCATTACATCGGGTGACTTGGTTTTTGGACTATTAGGTTGTGTTGGAAAGATAGCCACCGATATAGTGCCTTTTTGTTGTTTTGGAGTGTTGGGTTGTATTAGAAAGATAACCACCACCATAGTGCCTTTTATGGTACGATTTGGTCTAATGTGTAACATCCCGACTTTTATTAGGCCACCAGAACCCTAGTAGGCCCAATAAAAGTGACCCAAACCTCTACCCGCGACCCGGTAGAAGGTAACTATAGGCGGGAAATAGAGCTAGAGAACTCCGATTTCAGTTCTATCAGTTCCTGTGGCCTCGAATAGTCGATACGAGTGCATCAGAATTCATCGCGTCGCGATTCAAGATCAAACGACGTACTTAGACATCTTGACCTTTTTAGCGCGTCGTGGCCCGCAGATTTTGGACTTTTACCAAACGAACTCTGATTCGACCCCGGTCAGTGGCATTGGACTAGTATGGTCAATACGAGGTCAACCGAGTTTTTTCCTTGTCAAATTTCGATACGAATAGTCAACCTATGTCAAAATCAAGCATACTCTTGCACCGAAAAGCGTGCACGCATAAATTATGACGCAACACCCATCTTCGACCCAACTCCCGGTGTCTTGGACCCACTTTGACCTTGACCAACATGAGGGACACATTCTAGGGCTGACTTTGGTCAACCCCCCCCCCCCCCCCTAAAAATCAAAAAGTTTGGATTTTTCCATGAGGGGTATGCTTTCTCCTTACCCCCCCCCCCCCCCTTCACTAATGATAAGGACTTACTCATCACCCTTGGGCCACCAACAGGCAAGGAAGAAGGGGAGGTGAACCATGGGCCAAGGTGGGCCCACCTTCCTTGTAAGACCCTTCCCCCTTACTAAGGAGGCTCCCGATCTTATGCCCAGAACCACCGTCTTACGGTGGCACTAACACACGAGTTAGTCGACACCGCAACACGCTGATTCTGCCGGCTAGAACAATCACTTAACATGTTTGCCAAGGAAAGTAAGAAGTATAGCAGTAATGTAGAAAGAACTACAAACCAGTCCACAGTCACAGTACATATCATATAATAAAATGGAAGTAAATCCAGTCCATAATGAGAAGAAATAATAAGAAGAGTAAAAGGGCTTATGCCCTGCACATGAATATCAGCTCTCCTCACACAACAAAATGCGGAAGCAAAACTATCCTCGTACCCGTCCCACCTGAGGAAACTCTGCAGTAGTCATAGTAGATGGTGGTAGTATCAACTGCTCACGTCCTATTACCTCGTCCTGTCGGTCGTGCTGGTGCTCCATCTCCTCGAGCTCCTAAAAATAGTTTGGTCACCGACCATTAGTCAAATAGACTAAGTCGTTTCCTCCACACCTCGCCACGCAACTCCTAGGCACCGTGCAGGAGGACGAAGCGGAGGACAACAAGGGGTAATCAAAAGGGAAGCAGGTGACAAGGAATCTATGCTACAAAGTATGAATGTAAATAGTACATCTACACTAGCAGTTTTATGTATATTGTCCAAATATAGAAGAAGGTACAGTACAGAAGTAAGTAAAACTGGAAGTAAGTAAAGTGCAGTAAATAAAGTATAATAATTCTATTGCTATTATATATCACAGAAGTACCCTAACTTATATGAATGCCCATACAAACATATAAGTTAGAGTTTCCAAAATTTAACTTATCATATAAAAGAGCCCATACTAATTTATATGATAAGGATCCATGAATCGTATGTCCTAATATGAATGAATGCATGCGGTTATTTATGAGTCATGCAAGTGCAACTCACACACAACGACTCTGTGATCACAGACCTTTAGTTCCCTCTCTTCGGAGCTAGCATCACTCTCTGGTACCACCGTTGTGGCTACGACAGCAGTGGAGCGGGTGTCTCCACTCCTAGGCGGGTATCACACTACCAGGCCTAAACCTCCCATACACCTCTGTACACATCCAAGGTGCACTCTAGAATCTCTGCGTACTATTTGTTGGCTACCCACCAGTCTTTTTGGTCGAGTGTGTATTTTTGGTGATCGTCCTCCAGACCGCAGTGTAAAATAACCCACTGGCCCCTCAAACCATCACACCTCACCAGAGTCACCGTACTATCATCAGTGTGATGATTGGCCCAGTGCTGCATGACCCGCCATAGTTTATGCACATACAAGATATTCCAACCTGAGCCTCCAGCTGGCAGGATCAACCCGTCCTGAATCCCTCCAACCCATCGCGGGTGAAATTGTACATAGTGTTTTTATTCAAAAATCCCTGAAACTTATCATGGGTGAGAACGCACAATAGTGCCTTTATTCAGAATCCCTCAAACCCGTCACGGGCGAGAATGAACCACAATGTCTTAACTTATTATACTACTCTTGTCTACGGGTTATTATACTTAGTGATTTAAGGTTAATCCCAGGACTGCCCAGGGTATACCCGGTGAAGGGCTCTCGGGGGCACTAGAAACTACGATGGGATTACGCCCAAAGCTCCATGTCTCAAGGATATTTACTTTAGTTGATGACTACCCCTAATTCACCCCCAGCTCTCGTTGTTGCTCTGGAACAATCCTAATGACTTAAGATATTACCAGGGAAATCGGCGGTCTTCCGTTCATCTCCGTTTTAACCACTATCCTTATGGTTTGCACTACACCCCTCGTGATCCAGTAGTGACCTATAGGATACCAACCAGGGCTTATTCCTCTAATACAATTCTCACCTCAATGGTTAATCATATCCCCCTATGGTCCTAGTAGTTTAGGCTAACTGTGCTAGTCATTACCTATGACCTACTACCACCCATATGGTATGACTTCCAATTTCTTGGCCAAAGTGACCCTAGTCCTTTATCATGGATGGTATGATATATGATATTGACTATGTGGAGTTTTCACTATTTTTCTTAATCATAAAAGCCCTAGATTAAAATCCTTTAATTAAGTGGCCTATGTCACTTTAAACAAGAAGTACTATATCAAGTGATCCCCCTGGTCTAATAAATTTTTCTGATGATCATTTGGGCTAATTATGACTGGTTTCCAAGATTTGTAATTTTCCCATTTATATTTCCATTTAATTTTCATTTTATATTAAATACATGAAATGGCCACTTTACAAATGAAGTACATTAAATATGTTTCTAAAAATTCTAGGAAAATTACTGCATATGTAGATTGTTGAAATAATACTAAATACAAAATTTCAAGGTTCAAAACAGTAATTTAGTTTACCAACATTCATATGACAAATATTACAAAAAGACCACTAATTGGATTTTAAACATATAGAAGCATCCAAAAATATCCCGAAAATTCCACAAGGTCACAATTACATATTTATAACATTAGGAATTTTTAAAAATAATTTTCATGCTGAATTTCCATCATTTTAAAATAATCACCATAAATTGGCAAAATTGTAAATTCTACATAATTCAAAATTTGAAAATTTTAACTCATCATTTACCCTACTTTCAAATTTTTATCTTTAAATGACCTAATATTCAAAAATTCAAAATAATAGGATTTTTCATCCCAAAAATTCAATTTCTTCTGTTGATGGTATATTTCACCCAATAGACCTCTAACCTAGATTTCATAGACTTTTGATGTTCCAAATGGGCTAAGTCTCCATTATATAGATTTTTGCTAAAGGCACCCCAAGCCTACATTCATCACACTCATGCAAGTGGGTTTACCTAACATGCAGAGGCCCAAAGGGGCTGAAAGTTTTTATCATGGTCTGATATTGGCCCAATATACATGCCACCAAAATTTGGGGCCACTTGGAGTTGTATTTCTCCAAATATTCAATTAATTTAATTATATGTATTTTCACAAAAACTATAGGAAAGATTCTTTCAAAACTTTTCATATTTTTACAGGGTCTAAGTTTGACCCTAACAAGCACATACCCAAAAATTTGGATCATGTGGACTGCTGGTTTGGCATGGGCATGCATTTGAATTTCTGCCCTTGCCTAGGACCAGTCCTAGTAGATCAGCCCTACAGGGAGCCATACAGGTCCAAATCTCATGTTTAGGGTGGTAAATTGAAGGTACAACTTAGGCCTACAATTTTAATTTAGGTGTCTGGGTCTGAATTTGCCTTTACGAGGCTTAGATTTAACATGCAATATCACTAAAAATGTGTGACACAAATGTTACTGTTCATTAATTAAAATATATAAATCATTTGAGATGAAACGGACGGCATCCGTTCACCCCCTACCTCCAGCCAACGGCTGGGATGATCCCGACCTGGATCAATAAGAATTCTCATTCTCGGCCACTTGGTCCGGCGCCACCGCCGGAGATTATTGCCACCACCTTCGTTGAGGTGGTGGCTGGCGTTTCCCGGCAGTGAGACTGCCGGAGGCGGCTCCTCCGGCGATCCCGAGCAAGAAAAAGAGCTCGAGAAATTGGCTCTCTGCTCCCATGGTATCGGGCTCAATTGAGCCCGATATCTCTCCTAATCGATTTAGGATTCTAGTATGGGTAGAGGTGATGAAACGAACCCTTAATGAGGCTTGGCGGCGAGTTTCGCTGCGGTGAGCCATGGCCGAGCTTGCTCCGGCAACACCTCCCCGTTTCCTCGATTCTCCAGCAAATCTCTTACTCCAGGACTTGTTCACCAGTAGTTTCCCATCTCTGAAGCTGATGGTGTGTCTATATTGGGCTGAGAGTGGGTGTATAGGTAGATATGTCCAAGGGGGAGCTTGGGTTGAGCTTTGGTTGCTCCACCCATAGTGCCAAGAGGCCACCATGCTCCAAATTCCTCTGGAATTGCCTGAGGAGGCCGGCCACCAAGCTTTGGCAGCTGTGGCCATCTGGCCATGCTTCCTCTTCATTCCACTTATCTCTCCTCTTTTCCCCCAAAATTCCTTTTCTACCCCTTTGCATGTACTCTCTCTCCTGATTTTGGGGGTTAGAAGTTGTCTTTGACCACTTGGGCTGGTCACTGGCCATGGTTAGTGGGCTTTGCCCATGGTAAATGGGCTTAGCCTTTATTTTCCTCTTTAGGCTACATGTTTGACCAAGTTGACTTTTTAGAGTTGACTGAGTCAACTTGATGAGTGGGCTGACCCCACCCGAAGGACATGGACCCTATGACACCACCCAACTTGGGTTGGGCCATGGTGGTGCCCCACTTGGACTATTTGGGCCTTTAGGTGGGGGTTTGACCAAATTAAGACTAGGGTTGACTTGGGTCAACTCTAATCAATTAGTGACCTTGTGATATGGCTTATGGCTTCCTTAGGTTGGTGTTAGGGCTAGGGATGCAGTGGTGGAATCAATGTGTGGCTAGGACCCCAATTTGGGCTGGTTTGACTTAGACTATCTTGGTCCCTGTTGTGGGCCCCATGTGACTAAACCCTAATCTCATGGTTCACACCTAGCCTAAACTCATGCCCCAGCACATGCCCTATACAAACCTAAGTAGAGGGGTCTAATTGCAAGTGGGATGTTACAAATTCCAATAAACAAAGAAATAATTTCGTCCCCGAAATTCAAGTTCGGGTCTACGGGGTTTCCAAGCATGAAAATTAAGATATTTTAAAGATAAAACTAAGGCATACCTGAAGTGAAAGGTTCTGGGTGCCACTCTAGCATTAGGTCCCTTGGCTCCCAGGTGTGCTCCTCCCGTCCATGGTTAGACCACAACACCTTCACAAGAGGAACCTTCTTCTTTCGCAACACTCGAACAGCTGTATCGTCGATCCGGATTGGCTCCAACCGAACTGATCTATCAGGTGCTATCGGGCCGACTGTAGTAGGGATGTGCTGTTTCGGCCGAAGGAGAGCTCTTCGCAATGAGGAGACATAAAAGACATCGTTCAGGGTCCCCAACTCTGGTGGCAGTTGCAGTCTATAAGCCAAAGGACGACCCGCTCCAGAATCAAGTACGACCCCATGTATCGTGGAATGAGCTTCTTGTGTCTCTGAATCCGAGAGACACCATGCACGGGATGTATCTTAAAGAATACCATGTCTCCCACATGAAACTCTACCTTCTGATGGCACGCATCATAGTACTTGGCCTGTCTACTCTGGGCCTCCAGCATTCGTTCCCTGATCAGTCGAATCTGGCTTCTGTATCCTCAATGTACTCTGAACCAAGAGTCCTCGTGTCCACATCCTGAACCCAAGACAGAGGTGTCTGGAACTTCCTTCCATACAAAGCCTCGTAAGGCGCCATCCCGATGCTTGCCTGGTGAATGTTATTGTAAGAGAACTCGATCAGGGGCAACAGTCTCTCCCAGGGCTTTCCTGTATCCAATATGCATAGACGAAGCAGATCCTCCATAGTCCAGATGGTCCACTTGGTCTGGCCGTCGGTCTGCGGATGGAAGGCGGTGCTAAAAGTGAGCCAAGAACCCAAGTAAGCATGCACAGCCCTCCATTCCCTCGATGTGAACCGACCATCACGGTCCGAGACGATCGATCTGGGGATACCATGGTACCTGACGAACTGCTCCACAAACAATCTCACCAAAATAGCAACTGGGTAGTCCTTCCTGATCGGAATAAATCGAGCCACCTTGGTCAGCCTGTCGACGATGACCCATATGGAATCGTGCCCAGAGTGGGATCATTGCAATCCGTGCACAAAATCCATAGATATATCTTCGAATTTCCACTCGGGTACAGGTAATGGCTGTAATAATCCCCCGGGGCTCTTGCATTCCGCTTTTACCTGCTGACATGCCACGCAGTGGGTCACATAATGAATTATCTCTCTCTTCATCCCTGGCCAATACATGTGTCGCTGCAAATCAGCTGTCATCTTGGTGATCCCGGGATGCACTGAATATTGAGAGTGGCGCGCCTCTCTAAGTATATCCTCCCAAATGGCACCTCCTGCGGGTATATATATGCGCCCATAGAAATGAATGAGATCATCCTCCAGTGTATAATCCCCGAATTTGCCCCCTTCTAGGGCTCTAAATATCAGCTCTAAAGCTGCATCTGGCCTCTGCTGCGTCAAGATGCGCTCCCGAAGATCATTCTCCCCAATCAAGGAGTTCAGATATTCCCGGTAGACTGCTGGCTCGTCCTCTAAGACCATGGTGATATGCATATCATCCATCATCTGCATCAATCCCATATACATCACTCAGGGTTCCGGTCCAGTGGTGCCGGCTCTCCTGCTCAACGCATCTGCCACAGTGTTCGCTTTCCCCGGATGATAGTGCAATTTGTAATCATAATCGCAGAGAAATTCCAGCCATCTCCTCTGTCGAAGGTTCAGATCTTTCCGGGTGTCGACGTATTTGAGATTCTTGTGATCCGAGTAGACATCACAATGAACCCCATATAAGTAGTGTCTCCTTATCTTCAGTGCGAATACGACCGCCCCGAGCTCCAAGTCATGCACCGGGTAATTCTGTTCATGTTTATTCAATTGCCTGGAGGCATAGGCAATCACGTGGCTGTGCTGCATCAAGACGGCACCCATCCCCAGGTAAGAAGCGTCAGTGTAAATCTGGAATCCTTCCTTCCCAGATGGAAGTGCAAGGATAGGTGCAGAGGTAAGCCGGCTCTTTAACTCCTGAAACGATGACTCGCACCTTTCGGTCCACGCAAATGCTGCTTCCTTCTTTGTCAATGTCGTGAGGGGAAGTGTTATCCTCGAAAACCCCTCCACGAACTTGCATTAATACCCGGCGAGTCCCAAGAAGCTGTGTATATCAGAAGCTGACATTGGCCGCGACCAATCACGCACTGTCTGTACTTTGGCCGGATCTACGGCCAACCCGGCTCTACTGACAACATGTCCCAGAAATGCCACCTCTTGCAGCCAGAACTGACACTTGGAAAACTTCGCATACAACTGGTGCTCCCTCAATCTCCCCAGTACCTGTACCAAATGCTGCATGTTCCCCTCCTTCGTCCGAGAATAGATTAAGATATCATCAATAAATACTATAATGCATCTATCCAGGTAAGGTTCGAAAACACGGTTCATCAGACTCATTAATGTGGAAGGTGCATTCGTGAGCCCAAAAGGCATCACCGTGAACACGTACAGTCCATAGTGAGAACTGAATGCTGTCTTCGGAATGTCTTCCTCCTGAATCCACAGCTGATAATACCATGATCGTAAGTCCAGCTTGCAGAACCAGAAGGCTCCCTGAAGCTGATCAAATAGCTCATCGATCCGGGGCAATGTGTAAGTGTTCCGAACCATCAGCCGATTTAGCTCTCGATAGTCGATGCAGAGCCGCAACGACCCTTCCTTCTTCTTGACAAACAATACTGGTGCTCCCCAGGGTGATGAGCTGGGTCGAACAAAGCCCGACTCTACTAACTCCTACAGCTGGATCCTGAACTTTGTTAGCTCCTTTGGAGCCATCCTGTATGGTGCTCGAGACACGGGCCTCGCTCCTAGCACTAGCTGTATCCGGAAGTCCGCATCCCTAGCTGGCAGTAATCCTGACAATTTCTCCGGGAATACATCGGGGAAATCCTGAGCCACCGGGATGTCAGCAAGGGAAGCTTCTGCTCCCGCCATCTCGAATCATATAATGTACACCTCCTCTCCCTGATGGTGGGCCTTGATAGCCTGTACAGATGATAATAATATGTAGGAGATAGGTCTGATACCTTCGACGATGACGTAGGAGTCGTCGTGCCTCAGAGTGATCCTTCTCGACGGACAATCAATTTGGGCATAGTTCCAGTGTAACCACGTCATGCCCAAGATCAAGTCGAAATCTGGTAGTCGCAGGATCGTCGCTGGCGCCTCAAATGTCCTGCCACCAATCTCAGCCTCCATGTTGCAATGGGCAAAGGTTCGTAGCTCTGACCCATCGGGTAGATGCACCTTCATCTCCACGCCTGGAAATCTTTCCACACCCTCCAGACCTTCTATAAAGTCCTCAGAAACAAACGAGTGGGGGGCACCCGTATCAAATAAGGTACGAGCGGGCTTGCCGCTGATCATGACTATGCCTGAGTTGTTTGGGTTCAAATAAACTGTTATTTTAAATAAAATCAGATAAATGAAACTTAAATTTATAATAATCTAAGTACCTGTGATGACCTCCTCTAGGTTCCTCGGTTCGGCGAGGTCGAGTGCGTATATTTTCTCCTGTTCTCGCCCTCGGCCGTGATATCCCCAGCCTCGGCCTCGACCTCATACTCGGGCTCGGCCTTGGCCCTGCTGTACTAGAGGGGACACTGGAGGTGGAGGAGGAGTAGGTGGACGAAACCGATGCGAACACTCCGATATAATATGCCCAGGCTTATGGCATCCAAAGCAATCTACCGGCCGGTGGCCACGGTCATCTTGCCTCCTCGGGTCATGCACCTGTAGAGGTAGGGGGGATAACACTGTAGGATGACCCTGCTCCTGCCTGAAGTTGGGACGACAACGTCCCCCACCCCTCTTATATCCAATGACTCTGCCTCGCTAGGGTCCCCTACTACTATCCCCGGGTGATGACCCGTCCAGCGGCCTCTTTCCTCTATTCTGCACCATCAGGTGTTATGCCTCTAGCTTCTTGGCCATCTTTATGATTAGTGACGAGATGCCCTAGGAGATGAATAGTAGGGGCTGCCTCAAGGAATCTCTGAGCCCATAATAGAATCTCTTGGCGTACTTCCTGTCATCCATGTCATGGATCCTCGAAAATCTAGCCAGATGGGAGAACTCTCTTTGATACTCGATCACAGATCTAGTCCCCTGCTTGAGGTTCAGAAACCTCTCTTCCAGTACATCTCTGTCTGTGGTGGACACATAATGCACCAAGAATGTCTCACTAAACTCCTCCCATGAGATGTCTGACAGCTCCAAATCAGCATAAGTGGTCTCTCGCATGGACTTCCACCATCTTTTTGCATGACCATCTAATGTAGAGGTGGCTAGAGGAACTGTCTGGCTTACCGGGCAGTTAATGCCTGCCAAAATCTCATGTATGGCCTCTAGCCATTCTTCAATCTTCACAGTATCCTCTGTCCCCCGGTACATCGGCAGGGACAGGCTCTTGAAGGCACTCAACCAGCTTGACCCAGGATTTGGCTGCGGAGCTGGGACCTGTTGGGCTTTGAAGGCTTCCAGGATAGCCATCAAAGTTTGCCCCATCTCTGTCTGTAGAAATGGAGTGGCAGCCGGAGGGGGAGGAACCACATTTTGTGGCGTAGCGACCTATGGAGGTTGCATAAGGTAAGTTTAACAGAGAATTGGACTAACTCATTGTATTTAATGGACTGTTTTATGTGACTTTTTACACATGGGCACACCACTGCTTCCGCTGCATAGTTTGTCCGCAAACTAATGCTCGAGTGGGGTGGTCCAGTGTTGTGAACTTCTTTCTCATATGATCGTTCGGTCAAGTGATATCAGTTTGTAAGACCCTTCCCCCTTACCAAGGAGGCTCCCGGTATTATGACCAGAACCGTCGTCTTACGGTGGCACTAACACACAGGTTATTCGACACTGCAACACACCGATTCTGCCAGCTAGAATGATCACATAACTTGTTTGCCAAGGAGAGTAAGAAGTATAGCAGTAATGTCGAAAGAACTACAAACCAGTCCACAGTCACAGTATATATCATATAATAAAATGGAAGTACATCCAGTCCACAATGAGAAGAAATAATAAGAAGAGTAAAAGTGCTTATGCCCTGTACATGAATATCAACTCTCCTCACACAACAAAATGCGGAAGCAAAACTATCCTCGTACTCGTCCCACCTGAGGAAACTGTGCAGTAGTCGTAGTAGGTGGTGGTGGTATCAACTCCTCACGTCTTGTCACCTCGTCCTGCCGGTCGTGCTGGTGCTCCATCTCCTCGAGCTCCTAAAAATAGTTTGGTCACCGACCATTAGTCAAAAAGACTAAGTCGTTTCCTCTGCACCTCGCCACGCAACTCTTAGGCACCGTGCGGGAGGACGAAGCGGAGGACAACAAGGGGTAATCAAAAGGGAAGCACGTGACAAGGAATCTATGCTACCAAGTATGAATGTAAATGAATCTATACACGGGTCAAACTTCTCCCGAGTCCCGTTTCCGTTACACACTTCACATAACCCAGTTATGTTCAAGTTGGCACCGCGGCCACCATGTTGGTAGAACCACGCATCTGCCCAGTTTTTTGGGTGCACCTTGGAGTTAATCCCCAAGGCTCCCTTACAATCTACCTCGTAGAAAACCCGAAAAACAAACATTCGCACGGAGTCTTCTTCGGCCATTATGCAATGCAACATCATCGACCCAGACCACCTTGTCTGGATAGTCTTCACACATCATGCCTATGTCCGTTCTCGATTACGGACTCTATACAATGGGGACTTTACATATCTACCCGAAGGAACGCCTCCAACTCACCGCAAACTCGCGAGAGCAGGCTTCCTATGCAAAAAAAGTAGTGCTTCACATGCTCAAGTAGAGAATCGTTACCCTAACATTCTTCCTTGGCGCTATGGAAATATAAGGGGATGAAAAGCACTGCACTCTCTTTGCCTCCGTAGATCCAAAGTGGGTTCGCGATTTGGAGCTCTGAAGCTCCGCCTGTGACCGGATCTAGGCTTCTTCTTCCTCCTTTGCTCTCCTCTCTCTATACTTTAGAAAGAGAACCTCTCAAGTGAAATGAGGGTTTTAAGGGTCCAATCCTGGGTATATCAAAGCACTAACAGCCCCCAGCCGTCGGATCTCGAATTAAAGAAACGAACGGCCACGATCTAGATCTAAAATGCAGAATCTGGGCCGAACAGGGCCTGTGACACGCCCGTGTCCATGGTCGTGTCCCTCATTCGTCGTCAAAATCGACGCGTCTTGAAAAACACATGGGTATCCGATTTGGTATTTTTAAAGACCCAAATAAAATTTATTTGGTCGAATTAAAGGCCCAAAACTCTTCAAAAAATTATGAAAATTTTTCTATACTCATTTTAGAACTCCTTAAAGGATGTTTCAAAATTTGAGAATTTGGGGATCAAAATTGAACTTTCCTCAATTTCTTAGAGCCTAGAGCCGTGCTCGGAAAGTATTACGCTCATTTTTTTCGAAAATGAAAATTGGAGCGCGCGACTATTCTCTCTAATTTAAAGAATCAATTCAAATTGTTGTATCGACAAAAGTGGCTGTGGCAAGTGACCAAGCTCCGTGTGTTCCAAGACTTCATGAAACCGTCGAGCGCCACGACTCTCGGGTGATCTGGGCACGCTCGGAAGGTTAGAGTACGAGTAGTGAGTCGTAAGTTAATCTCAAAAAATAATGAGGGTGTAACTACCGATAAGCCCTTGATCCAATTAAGCCATGATTAATAAGGCGAAACCAAATCATATTCGGATCTTAATAAATGAGTGTAACCCAAGGAAGCCTTATTACAAACTGAGATGGAATTGGATGTGCCTCCTGTGAATGGAGATGGAACTGAAGCCTCCTGGATGAAGTGATTGGACTACTAACCATCTTCTTTGTGTTTATTCCAGTATTGCATTGGTCCAGCTCCTTTATTCTTTCAATTTAGTACTACTCTAGTCTCGTACTGGTCAAGTCCATTTCAGTTTAGTACTTTCAATTTAGTACTACTCCAGTTTCGTACTGGTCAAGTTCATTTCAGTTCAGTACTTTCAATTTAGTACTACTCCAGTTTTGTACTGGTCAAGTTCATTTCAGTTCAGTACTTTCAATTCAGTAATACTCCAGTCTCGTACTAGTCAAGTTCATTTCAGTTCAGCACTTTCAATTCAGAACTGCTCCAGTTTCGTACTGGTCAAGTTCATTTCAGTTCAGTACTTTCAATTTAGTACTACTCCAGTTTCGTACTGGTCAAGTTCATTTCAGTTTAGTACTTTCAATTCAGTACTACTCCAGTCTCGTACTGGTCAAGTTCAGTTCAATTAAGTACTTTCATTTCAGTACCACTCCAGTTTTATACTGGTCACATTTCATTTCAGTACTTAAATTATGCAGCTTTAGTTTGACAGCTTTATTTACCGCACTTCCTTTCTGCACTTCTATATTATAAACCCTGGTCCTGCTCATGAGTAGTTGCCTTTTAAGGTCAGGCCTTAGTTGTAGTTAATCGGAGTTTAGGTGTTCTTCCGAGTCTAGCCTCAAATAAAGCTCTCTCACGCTCCTTATTGAAAGTTAAGCTGAGCATCGCTGCCTGAAGGTAAACATATAGTAGGGGAGGTCGCTGCAGACCCGGTCCATATTAGCATGCTTATTTGATTAATTGCTTGTGAATTGCTTGTGATGAAATAGCGGCGTGTCAGTCCCTTCGGCAAACCGTTCGTACCAGTGCGAGAAGGTCGACAACTCAAGGCGACAGGGAGATGGGTACGACGGGTGACCGGCCGTTATGTTTTCCCCGTTGGGTTTTCCTCCACTGGTCTGCCGAAATGAATCGTCGGATGTCACTCACATCCAAGAGTACACGGGATTGTATGTTGGGGCCTGGGGTTGTGTGGTATGATCGCCCCCCAAAAGTGGCAGGACTGGCCACTATCACCGACAGCGACATCGATGAGGCACGCGGGGCACGCTACCCTGCTGGAACAGAATCGGGCCATACTATGTTGACATTGGGTTGGTGTGCGCGGCTGTGAATGCCTGCAATAGGGTACAGGTTAAGAATACCCAATATACTGTTATGCTAGTAGAGCTGTAATAAATAACCGATATCTATTGTTGCTGCTTTTCCAGTTATACTATGTTGCGCTTCTTTATAAATGCTCCTAGCCTATATATATGAATTGTTATGCTAACTCTCCCTTGCTTCGACTATCTATTTTCGTTGGGTGGGTGTGTACTCGTCCCTAGGATATGGATCCGGGGAGGAGATTTATTTCTACTTAGCTCTGTGACTAACTGTTATTTAAATAAACAATCACAGGAAATGGAGCACCGTAGTGACCCGCCGCCACAAGAGATTGCGCCAGCAGATAGAACTACTCGAGCAGAAGCACCCCCGATATATTCAGAGTTTCGAGATGTGAGTACCGACGAGCTGATTAGGGAGAGAGAGTAAGGAGTTATATCTAGTACTTGTACAGCCTGCGTGCTTGTAAAAACATTTAGACTACGGCCTTTGTACTCATGTAAATATATATAATGTTATATATATTGTACTCTGGTTTTCTGTTAATACTTCCACAATTCTCTGGTATATTGTGAATGTTGTAATTCTAGTCGAGCAAGGCGGCCCCCTAGTGCTTAGATAGGGTGGGTCGTTACCCCTAAGGAGCACTGGGTGGACGTCTTGGGCAGTAAGATCCCCTCCGGCACGACCCGGGTAAAAGTTAGGGAAAGGGGGTCTTACATAATGTTTGTGTTGATGAGTCACCGCCTCAGTGCCAAATTATGGTCGGTGCTAATGATGAACTTTCTCGATCTAATCAGTATCAAATATAATTATATATATATATATATATATATATATATATATATATATATATATATATATATATATATATATATATTATTGGGTATTGTATCCACAATAACCTGAATTTGAAGAAGGGCCCAATTAAGCTAAGATGAATTGTGACTGTATTTGATATTGCTTTTGAGGTATGTACTTGCAGGTTTTCACTGCTAAGTACACACCAATGTCAGGTTACAGTGGGTCAGTAAACACAGGACTACACAAGGTAATTCCTCATTGTGTAGGCCAAAGTGTTAACTCGCGTGTAATCTCTCTATTGGGGTGTACGTCTATCCCAAGTACAGGAGAAGGATCAAGGATGTTCAAGGCTTAGTTTCAGGATGAGGGATTTCTCCCAAGTAAAATTTGTCGAGTATGGTTTGGAATACTCGTCGAATTCGTCGAGTATCATCTTGATACTCGTCGAATTCGTCGAGTATCATCTTGATACTCGTCGAATTCGTCGAGTATCATCTTGATACTCGTCGAATTCATCGTGTATACCTATCCATACCCATTGAATCCATCGCTTATACTTATGGAAAATTCGTTGAAGAATTGAAAAATCTATTAAGAATCGTCGAGTATCGTCGAGCATACTCGTCGAATTCGTCGAATGTATCCAACGATACTCGCCGAATTCGTCGAATATTCTAAGTGATACACGCTGAATTCGTCGAGTCCAGTCGATGCTACTTCTCTAGATTTTTCCAAGTATAATTCGTCGAGTATCAAAGCATTGAGTGTGTTGAGTTAACTCGACGATATTCGACAAATGCAGCCTATGGAGTTGTATGAGCAAAAAGCGTTGAGTGCAACGACATTGAGTGTGTTGAGTCATTTTGCTGATACTCGACGAATTCACCGAGTATACCTACTGATACTCGACTAATTCGTCGAGTATGACTCCTTGCCATGGCGTTGAGTGACCAGCCGATTTGGGATGATTTGCCCAAGTCATTTTCATCATATATCAAGATGTATTCGATGAGTATCATTATGATACTCGACGATACTCGACGAATTTGACTTAGGTCATTTTTCTGATAATTTCTTCTTCCAGTCACAGGTTCGGCCGGCTATGCACAGTACCTTATTAGGTTTCGTTTTTGGAAATATTCTTTATACCGTTGGAAGGAGGATGTCTATAAATACCTAAGGATATTTTCTTTCATACTAATTGTGCTTTTGTTAATCTTTTGAATCGACAAGAACTATCCAAAATAGACAAGTCGTCGGCCGCACACTCCATGTTTTCGCAATTTTCGATCGACCGCTCGTCAACTTGCTGTATATGATAGATCTTCATCGATATACATGATTGGATCGATTATCTCCATTAGATCTACACTTCACCAGATCGTATCGATTGAAGACGCAAGTTTCAAGATCTCCGGAAGATTTCAGATTTCCCCTTATTCTCCAAGTCAAATCAAGATCAACCTTTTTCGAATAACGGCGGACTGAAGTTTTTAGATCTTGTAAAGGATTAATTATAATAATTATTGTAACATTTATTTACTCTTGTAGGAGAAGTTTCTCCGAGTTTGTAGATCTATTTGTGGATCGAGTGAGTATATCTGTTCGTGGATCGAGTGTGTAGATCCGGTTGTGGATCAAGTTATAGGAGAGGTTGTTTTCCGAGTGTTAGGAGCGTCGTCTCCAAGTTATAGGAGTTGCGGCTCCGAGGTGTAAGATTTGACGAAATATGAGTTTGGTGAAGTAGCAGAATCTAGCCCTTTGTGGTAGATAGGCGATGCGGGAAAGTGGACATACCCAACTCGGGGAACCATTATAAATCTCTGTGTTTGTGTGTTTATTTTTAAGTGATTTTTATTCTACGGAAAGACACAAACATCACATATTCACCCCCCTCTAGGAGATTTAGGTAAACGCTAGATACTTTCAATTGGTATCAGAGGGAGGATTTGTTCGATAAGGCTAACACCTTGAACAAGATACCTAATCTAGCGTGTAGAGATTCTACATATTCACCATATATAGAAGCAAAGACATGTCATCTATGAAGCTGCCTGTATGTATGAAAGAGAACTTTCATATATGGAAAGAAAGATTCAGGTTTTTCATGGAAGCTGCGGATCCCAAAATATTCCAGAATGTGGAAGAAGGACCTCATGTTCCTACACAACCATCTACTCTGAACCCAGCTATTCTAATTACCAAGAAGATGATGGATTTAACGAAGGATGAAATTGCTTTGGTCTCCTAGGATAAGAAAGCGAAGAACATCATTGCAAGCACAGCGGATGACTCTATGCTCCAAAACTTATTCCACTGCAAGTCTGCCAAGGAAATGTGGGATTGCATAGTAGTTCTGATGGAAGGGACCAAAGAAGTTCGAGATGATCAATGATCTTTACTGAATCAAGAGTACGAGGCATTTAAGAAGGGATCAAGTGACTCTATTGCTGCCAGCTTCGAAAACAATTTCAAGATCGTCAACGGCCTCAGGAACTATGATCGTACGTTCACTAATGGAGAGCTCAACGACAAATTTCCATGATCCCTGACTAAGGATTGGGATACCAAAGTTGTTGTTATTATGGAATTTGGGAAGTTGTCAGAAATTGACCCCTCGGAACCTGTTCAAAAAGATGCTCTCCTACGAGCTTCAAATGAACACCCGAAAGAAGGAGGAGCAGAACAGCAAAACTTCAAGCAGAGACAAGTCAGTTGCTTTGAAGGCTGAAGGCTCTAGAAAATCTAGAGTTGTGTCACCCGTAAGGACACGATCTCCACATACTCCTGAAGACTCTGAGCCAAGCACGTCATGCTCTAATCTATCTGACGGAGAGTTCTCCCTCATTTCCAAATAATTCAAGAAACTGCTGAGCAAGAGGAGACAAATGAAAAGTAAGTCATCCTCTTCTGATTTCATGAGATCACGTCGTGATGGTGATCAAATGAAGAAAAGCTACAATAAGGAGGATATGTATAAATCAAAACCGAACAAATAGTTTTCCTCTAACATTGTTTGCTACTGTTGTAATAAGTTAGGACATGTGATTGCGGAGTGTCCCTATAATAAGAAGGATGGTTCCAAGAAGGAAAAAAGAGATCCTTCAAGGGAAAGAGAAAAGAAGAAAAGAGCTTCGTCGCCAAGAAGTCGAAGACTCTCAGTGATAGTGAATTGAGTGAGTCAAGCTCGGAAAATGAGGAAGCCTACTTTGGGCTTATGGCACAATCAGACGAGGAAGTGGATGACTCTGAATACCACGGGAAGGTAAATTCACACACAATATTCTTTGAGTCCAAAACATCCACTAATGGTCATGAAGGCAATTCTTCTGATGAGGACGAATCAGAATTGATGGTTCAGCACGAGCACCTATTAAAGGCTTTCGACAAATGTCGTAAGGTAGTCCGAAAGCAGCTAAAAGAGATTGCCTACCTCAATGCAGTGGAAATTAATCTGAATGAAGAAATTGCAAAATTACTTCCTCTCAGAGATGAAGTCCACTCCTTGAAAGAGGAACTCAAGGGCTCCGCTAAGATATTGAGTCTGAAAGAAAAATATCGTGATGAGCTGGAAGAAAAGCTCGCGGTGGAGATAAAACTCGTTAAGAGTTTCTCCAAGCCGGAGACTGTTCTCCCTCTCATTGATGAGTTCTAAACTCCAAAGAAGGGTAGTAGTCTTGTCCACGTAGCTGGAAAGTGTAATGCTGCCAAGAAAGCCAGTGCAAAAGAAAAGGGGAAGGCACCCATGGGTCAACCCTTGTTTAGGAAGGTAATCTTCCCGACAAAAAAGTTTGACCTTGAGTCGTCCTATTCTTACCATGCTAGGCCTAATAATATAGAACCTAAGAACAGATACCAGGGATGGACCCATCCCCATGACTATGGTGTCAGTGTTTTTAAAGCACTATTTGAATAAATTCAGATGAAGAGTTATGTTCCATATGTCCGTGGACACAATATTAAGATAACATCAAAAGGAAAAAAAATGTTGTACCTAAGGCTAAGGAGATGGGAAGCTCCTATGTATGCTGCAACCAGGAGGCCTCCACCTAAAACAATGCTGCCCCTGCTAGACCTCAGCTCCAAAAGGTAAAGCAGGCGTACAAGAGAAGGTAAAACATGTTTGATTATTGTTGATGCGTCAAAATTGGTCATTTTGGAGCAGATTGTTGGTATAACCCTTCTAATTATGAAACCCCACGAGTTAGTAATGCGAGACTAACCACTCGCAAAGTTAATGTTCCTAGTGGTGTTAATCTGACCAGGAACCAAGGACCCAAATATGTTTGGGTTCCTAAGGTAAAGTGAATTGCTTTTGTAGGAATGTCCAAAGGCCAACAAAAATCTGATCTAGTATTTGGATAGAGTATGCTCTCGGCACATGACTGAGACAAGAAGCCTTTTACTTGAGTATATCCCAGTCAAAGACGGACCAAAAGTGATCTTTGGAGTGTTAGATAGGGGAACAACAAAAGGCTATGGTATGATTTCCAATGGCGTAGTCTCTTTCATAGACGTAGCTTATGTTGAAGGATTATACCATAATCTTATAAGCATATGTCAGTTATGTGATAAAGGCTACATTGTTGAGTTCTACAAAGACAAGTGCTTAATAAAATCGTCTACAAATCTGGAGACAGTCTTAATAGACACTCAAAGCAGAAATATTTTCTGTTTGAATTTTCTTTACTTAGACAATTCTACCCCAGTGTGTTTTATGGCTAAAAGTAGTGCGTCTCTCTGTGACTAATGAAATAAGAGAATAACACATAGTAATTTCAAAATAATAAATATGTTATTTTCTCACAACTTAGTGTGTGATGCCCCTAGTATTAAGTGCCTTAAAGAGAGTCCATGTCACTCCTGTCAAATGGGTAAGCAGATAAGGGCTACCTTCAAGGGCATAGCTGAGAAGGATTATTCAAGAAGTTTATACTTACTTCATATGGACTTATTTGGTCCAATGCCTATTCACAGCTTAGGAGATAAGGTTATACGTTAGTAATTGGTGATGACTACTTGAGTTTTACTTGGGTTTTCTTTCTGAAACACAAGTCAAACAACTTGCACTCTTTCACTATTTTTGTCCGGCAAATTTAGAACGAATTGAACTGCTCAGTGGTCAAAATCAGAAGTGACCACAGAACAGAATTTGAGTCTAGTGCCATGATAGAATTTTGTGGAAGTCAAGGTATCCTTAATGAGTTTTTCTCCCCGCGCAGTCCACAGAAAAATGTAGTTGTTAAGAGAAGGAATGGAATGCTAATTGAAGCATGTACAATTATGTTGAACAACGCTTCACTTTCGGAGTACTTCTGGGCTGAAGCAGTCAACATGACTTGTCATGTGCAAAACAGAGTACATATCAACAAAAGTTTTCGTAATACCCCTTATGAGTTATTGAAGGACAAAAAACTGACTGTGTCCTATTTTAGAATCTTTAGAAGTAAATGCTTCGTACTTAATAATGGGAAGTATTACCGCACAAAGTTTAGTGAAAATTGTTTTGAAGATATTTTTTAAGTTATACTAGCCATAGTAAGGCATTTAGGATTTTTAATAAGAAAACTCTGGTGGTAGAAGAGTCAATAAATATTGTATTTGATGAGACCAGCCTGCTCCAAAGTAGCTCATCTAGTGTTATTGGTGCAGATACAGGTACCAGGTTCAAGGAACTAAGCTTGGATGAAGTTGTCAAGGAAGAAGCTCCAAGCTCACTCAAGATCGTCGATCCAGGCTTGGTGGATGAAGAACCGTTAAAGGAAGAATTGCTTCAACCTCCAGAGGATGCACTAAATGTTGTAGAGCCTACTGGTGGGAGAGTTAGAAATCTAGGGTTCAGACATCTAAGAGATCACCCAGCTGATCAGATAATCGGAGAGTCAGGTGACGTTGTGAGAACCAGAAGAGGTACTGCTAATGAAATTATGCATCTTAGTTTTTTGTCTCAGGTTGAGCCGAAGAAGTTCAAAGAGGCAAACAAGGATACTTCTTGGATACTAGCAATGCAAGAGGAGCTCAATCAGTTTGAACATTATAAAGTCTGGGAGTTGGTACCCATGCCCAAGGGACAGAATGTGATCGGCCCCAAGTGGATCTTTAGAAACAAGATGGACAAGAATGGAGTCATCATCAAGAACAAAGACAGACTTGTAGTGCAAGGATATCGACAAGAAGAAGGGATCGATTTCGACCAGACCTTTGCTCTAGTGGCTAGGCTCGAGGCGATCAGGCTGTTTCTTGTGTATGCTGCCCTTAATGGCTTCACCGTCTACCAAATGGACGTGAAGTTGACATTCCTCAACGGGAATATGAAAGAGGAAGTATATGTAGCGCAACCCCCAGGTTTTGTTAATTCCAATTTCCCTGATTATGTTTATTCGTTAAATAAAGCCCTATATGACCTTTAACAATCTCCAAAAGTTTAGTATGAGATGTTGTCTAGCTTTCTTCTTGAGAACAAGTTCACAAGATGAAGATAGACAATACATTATTTCTTAGGGAAGTTAAAGGCAAGATTCTGCGAGTGCAAATCTATGTCGATGATATTATCTTTGTCTTTACGGAAGACAACCTTTGTAAAAAGTTTTCCAAACTTATGCAAGGGAAGTTTGAAATGAGCAGTATGGGAGAGATGAAGTACTTCTTAGGACTTCAGGTGAAGCAATCTGAAGATGGAATTTACATCTCTCAGACGAAGTTCACCCAGGAGAATCTTAAGAAATTCGGAATGGAGAATGCAACCTCTATGAGGACTCAAATGGGTTCAACTGTGTCTCTGAACAAGGATGAGAATGGAAAACCTTTTGATGAAACCAAGTACAGAAGCATAATTGGATCCTTGCTCTACCTCACTGCCAGTAGACCAAATATAATGTTTTCTACATGCGTCTGCGCTAGATTTCAGGTGAACTCAAAGGAATCTCATTACATCACTGCAAAGCAAATTTTAAGATACCTTAAGGGTACACCCAATCTTGGTTTATGGTACTCGAGAAATAATGATGTCGAGCTAATTGGCTTTTCAGATGCCGAATTTGCAGGAAGTAGGGATGACAGGAAAAGCACTTTCGGGATATGCCAATTACTCGGAAGACGGCTTATCTTATGAAGCAGTAAGAAGCAGAATTGTGTGACAACTTCTACCGTCGAGTCAAAGTATATCTCTGCAGGTAGTTGTTGCGCACAGCTGCTATGGATCCGGAATCAACTAGAAGACTATAATTTGAAGTTCAAAGAGATTCCAATGTATTGCGACTCATCCAGCGCAATAGCGATCACAAATAATCCATTCCCCCACAGTCGGACAAATCACATCGAGGTGCGTTATCACTTCATCCGGGAGCATGTGGAGAATAAAGACATAGGCCTCAGTTATGTCTTGATGGACAAGCAGGTTGCAGATATTTTCACGAAACCGCTGGATGAGGCCAAGTTCTTGTTTTTCAAAATGGAACTAGGTAATGAATAGTGACTCCTGAAGAAGTCCAAGCAAGCATAAGTTCTCTCAGGAACAACTTCAAAAAGTAGAAAATTCTCCAAAGGAAAATTCGGCGAATATCAGACGAAAATCTCGCTGATTCGTCGGATATCAATGGATACTCGCCGAATCAAATTCTGCATCCCGTGAATCCCGCTGAATTTAACTTGTAAAGAATTTTTTTCTTACTATATTGGATCCGAAGAACCGACGACAAATAAGGTATGCTCCTTCTAGACAAATCTGAAAATTATATATATATATATATATATATATATATATATATATATATATATATATATATATATATATATATATATATATATAACAAGGGGGCAACCGCACAGTCTATTCGACGAAACCCCAGCTGATTCGCCGAAAATAGAAATTCGACGATTCGGCTCCCGTGCAACTAGATCTTCTTGCTCCCATGGCCATGGATTCGTTCTTCTTCGATTAGGGTTGTGAACTTCTTCCATGCCCTAGCCGACAGTAGCATCAAGGTTCCCCCGCATACTTTGCATCGTAGTGGATTCATGAAAGCCGACAGTTGCCGATTTCAATAAGTCCAGAATTCTAGTGGTATCAGATTTTAGTTTTCCAAGTCTAGATTTTAGTTTTATCCATGGCTCCTAGAAGCACCAGTGGCTTGCTAGGGGGAGGTGAGTTGGTCTACACAGGCTTTGTTGATGCATCCGATGAGTTTAGAAATGTTATACTAATGTTGGAGACTGCTGGACTCTCCTTCATCCTAAAACACTCATGCAAAATTCTAGACAAGGAAGTTCTTGAATTTTTCCAAAATACGAAGCTCTAATACGAAGATACGGTAATCAAGAGCAAATTTTGTGTAAATGCCATTAAGTTGAAGGCCTCTCATCTCACTCGGCTCTTGAGGCTCCCAGCTTGTGGAGAAGCAAAACACCTCAACGAGGAGGACTTCACAAGGGCTATGTTATTCTGTGGTTTGCCCATAGGTATAAAAGGGAGCAAAAGAAAAGGAATGAACAAAGAAGGAAAGCTACTGTCAGATATCATCGGAAAAGTGTTGTTATGCAAGACTAGTTTGCACGACTATCTATCTTCAGAAATGTTCAAGATTCTAGTAACAATCATCTGCAGAAAAATATTAGACTAGGGTGCGATACTGTTTGAGAAAATTAAGGACAGTCTCCGCACATCCAACTTTGGAAGGATTATTAGCTTGTACCTGAATCAAATAGACGGTGACAAGTTCAATATAACCAAAGGAGTGCTTATCCATCACCTAAAGAAGATTGACTCATCTATCTTCTCAAGGTGGAATAGGAGGATCTTGAGGCAAGGGGGTGCCCCAGATATGGCTGTGGAGGAGAAGATCAAGCTCCTGAGGATAAGATTCCTACTCCACACCATAGTGAAGCCCCTGATAGATTATGCGCAGGAGCTGAGGTGGAGCCAGTTGTCCCTTCAGTTGCAGAAAGTCCAGTTTTATTTCCAGAGACATAGAATATTCAGACAGAGATTGCTCAGATTGTTCGTACTGTTGTTGAGGAGTTAGTGCCTGATGTGGGTGAGGATGATATTACTGCTGCTGATGATTTGATCATGGATGACTATGAGATAGATGTTGTTGAGGAAATGATTGTTGCTGATGAGCCCAAAGATGCTACTAATGCTATTGATGGGTCTGAGCTAGTTCCAACAGAGAATCTGATTGTCCCTCTCTCAGAGATTGTTCCTGCTTCATCTTCTGAGGGGAAGGTGACTAGGCCCTTGATATCAGTTGCTACTGAGATTGACAGGTTTATCTGCAACCTTGAGAAGAGAGTTTCAAAGGCAACAGGTACACCTCCAGTTCTTCCTGAGGAGGTAGTGGAGATTTGTGATGAGGAAGGAGATGCAGAGGAGCATACTCCTATCCCAGCTGGTGTTGTGTTTCCACTGAGGTCTAAAGCATGTTTATCTCCGATCTATGAGTCTCTCAATGAAGATCTACCTTCTCTCCCCCATATTGCCTCTGAGACAGTTGCCACCTTCAGTGTTGATAGTTCAATTCTAAAGACAATAGAGGTCATGTTGGCAAGACAGCAAGCACAGTTTGAAGCAACAATGAAGAAAGTTTTGGATAAGGTACAAGAGACTAAATAAGACGTTAACAGAGGCCTTACTGAAGTTAAGATTCAAATTGAAGCTCTTGACACAAAGCTTGATCTATTATTTATTAAGGGGGTAAAAGCTATAAAGCTGAACATGGATGGCCTCAAATATACCAAGGAAACTGTGGATAATGTTGATACTAATGCAAAAACTATGATTGAAGCGCACAATAATTCAATGGCTCATTATGATGACAGCTTGCAAGCGCATGCAAATGCTCTAGCTGCAGAAGTCAGAAAGGGAGAGGATTCCTTGGAAGCTAAGGTGGCAGCTAAGGTCAAGGCACTTGAAGCAACAATGTTAGCAAATTTCAAAAGTGCAAATGACTACAGTTATAACAACTATATGTGGCTACATAGTCAATTGACAGGACCTCAAGTACCTGTTGTGCATGTACCAGCACATGATGAGACTCATCCTGCCTAGGATTACTCTCAGTTCTGGTCAGACCAGTAGGATTTTTCTCAGGCTAATACTGTTGTTGCTACTGCTACTGAGGCTCCAGAGGTAGAGTTTGTTAAAGACTTCCCACCTCCAGTTCACAAGCATAGAATATATGGGGAAGGCTCATCTTCTGTCAGGTCAGAGCCTAACAAAGTAATGGAAGAGGTGTAGAGTCCCATATCTAGAGGTATTATATTGGATACATTCTCCTTGGTTGACATTAGTGGTGAAAAAGATCAGCACCACTATGATCAGGAAGAATGGAACAAGTACAAGTTGTCCTGCATAAAAAGGAAATTCACTTCAGAAATCATAGAAATGCTGATTCGATGTCTGCACCCCCTCCAAAGTACTTTCCAAAACCAAAGGCTTATTTTGACAGATAGAGGCAGAAGAGTCAAGGCAGGCTGGACCAATAGTTATATTTTGTGTTGTGTTGAGTTGTGGGTTCCCCCCCCCCCAAAACTATGAACAATTTGATATATATATATATATATATATATATATATATATATATATATATATATATATATATATATATATATATATATATATATATATATATATATAATTTCTATGATTGTCTTGAATGCTTGTTGTGTTTTAATTTTTGTTATCCTTTCAAGTCTTAATGTTTTATTATTTCATTATTTTATGTACAATTCACATTTCTTATAGGATTCTGACTTCTTCAAATAGGGGGAGATTGTTGGGCATTGTATCTACAATAACCAGGATTTGAAGAAGGGCCCAGTTAAGCTAAGATGAATGGTGACTATATTTGATGTTGCTTTTGAGGTATATACTTGCAGGTTTTCATTGCTAAGTACACACCAATGTCAGGTTATAGTGGGTCAGTAAACACAGGACTACATAATGTAATTCTTCATTGTGTAGGCAAAAGTGTTGAATCACGTGTAATCTCTCTATTGGGGTGTACTTCTATCCAAAGTATAGGAGAAGGCTCAAGGATGGTCAAGGCTTTGTTTCAGGGTGAGGAATTTCTCCTAAGTAAAATTCGTCGAGTATGGTTTGGAATACTCGTCGAATTCGTCGAGTATCAGCTTGATACTCGTCGAATTCGTCGTGTATACCTATCCATACCTATCGAATCCATCGTTTATACTTAAGGAAAATTCGTTGAAGAATTGAAAAAACTGTTAAGTAAAATTTGCTGAGTATCGTCATGCATACTCGTCGAATTCGTCGAATATATCTAACGATACTCTCCAAATTCATCGAATATGCTATATGATACATGGTAAATTCGTCGAGCCCAGCCAATGCTATTTCTCTAGATTTTTCCAAGTATAATTCATCGAGTATCAAAGCATTGAGTTAACTCGACGATATTCGCCAAATGCAGCCTATGGTATTGAGTGAGCAAAAAGCGTTGAGAGCAATGACATTGAGTGCGTTGAGTCTTTCCGCCGATACTCGATGAATTCATCGAGTATACCTACTATACTCGACGAATTCGTCGAGTATGACTCCTCTCCATGGCATTGAGTGACCAGCCGGCCTGGGATGATTTGGCCAAGTCATTTTCATCGTATATCAAGATGTATTCGACGAGTATCATTATGATATTTGACAATACTCGAAGAATTTGACTTAGGTCATTTTTTCGATAATTTCTTCTACCAGTCACGGGTTCGGCCGGCCATGCACAGTACCCTTTTAGGTTTTCTTTTTGGAAATATTCTTTATACCATTGGAAGGAGGATGCCAATAAATACCTAAGGATATTTTCTTCCATACTAATCGTGCTTTCACTAATCTTTTGAATTGACAAGAACTTTCCAAAATAGACAAGCAGTCGACCGCACACTCCAGGTTTTTGCGATTTCCGATCGGCCGCTCATCGACTTGTTGTGTACGATAGATCTTCATCGATATACATGATTGGATCGATTATCTCCATCAGATCTACACTTCTCCAGATCATATCGATTGAAGGCGCAAGTTTCAAGATCTCTGGAAGATTTCAGATTTCCCCTTGTTCTCCAAGTGAAATCAAGATCAACGTTTTTCGAAGAACGGCGGACTGAAGTTTTCAGATCTTGCAAAGTATTAATTGTAATAATTGTTGTAACATTTATTTACTCTTGTAGGAGAAGTTTCTCCGAGATTATAGATCTGTTTGTGGATCGAGTGAGTAGATCTGTTTGTGGATCGAGTGTGTAGATCCGATTGTGGATCAAGTTGTAGGAGAGGTTGTTCTCCGAGTGGTAGGAGCGTCGTCTCCGAGTTGTAGGAGTTGCGGCTACGATGTGTAAGATTTGACGAAATCTGAGTTCGGTGAAGTAGCCGAATCTAGCCCTTTGTGGTAGATAGGCAAGGCGGTAAAGTGGACGTACCCAATTTGGGGAACCACTATAAATCTCTGTGTTTGTTTGCTTTTTTAAGTGATTTTTTTCATGAAAAGACACAAACATCACTTATTCACCCCCCTCTAGGTGATTTAGGTAGACACTAGATAATTTCATATATATATATATATATAAGATAGATCTTGTTGCACTTAGTGTTATCTTTCTTTTGACTAATCTTTTTCGTACTATTATAGTAATCGTTTATGTGGTTTTTGTTGAATAACCTTATGGCTTATATTTTTTGCAACCTCTTGCTCATTATTGATTGAGGCGTTCTTTTCTTTTGAATGACCCAGGCTCTCAATAGTAGCAGTCCAAGTAATTAGAGTTGGTGACTCCAGGCTTTGCGTTGTAGTGTGTGTTCTTCCCCTCATCGTGTGAGGTAGTTGTTGGTGCCATTTCAGTTCAGACTTGTGTTTAGTTTTAACGGGTTCGTGTCAGGTTATTGACACTCATAGCTTTTGTTTTCTGATGTTGGACTTTTTACTTGCTCTTTTGCTATTACTTGTGAGTTATTTGCCTACTTACTCTCTATAAATTCTGTATGTTAGGATGCTTGTTAGGTATTTTTAAATATAAAAGTTGCATTCTAGTTTAGACTCATAGCATCTCTTTCAACTATAAGTCACCCTATTTTACGAACTATAAAACTCTTTTTCTACCTATACTAAATTTAAAAACTTTCACATCATTAACATGTCTGTTGGTTCCTCATGCTCGTGTAGGATAAAATAAAGTAAGCTATGTATTTCTTTCTGCTGCGAATTTATTTTCTTACTTGTCGACTAGTTGATCCACTAAGCTAAGGGACACGGTTCCTTAAACTTTAAATTTAAAATTATGTTTTTTAAACTTAACAGACATATTTTTATACAAAATAGATGATAGTGTGGTTTTTGCCTGAGTGTTTATAGTTGTCCCATGTATAGCGTGACATCATATCGCATATTTTCTCTTACTATAATAACATGCAAATCTTGAGAAAATGTGGGTCGTGACAGTTGGAATCAATGGGAGGTTAGGTTGGAATTTTCTTGAAACAACCGTTTTGTAAATAATTTCAATGTTTATCTTATCTTATTTCATTTACATACACACATCAATGTGTCATCAGTTTGTCTTGGCGGAAGCATGGACACTACACTCACAAGCATGATAGAAGTATACCAGGCATATTATGTTGTATGGGATGCATAATATGTGTTTGTATATAGATCCTCATAGGGATAGCAATAGGTCATTGTCAAGTGGAAATGTACGACTTAACATTATCACATGCATGCTCGTTTGGAATATTGCCCCCATTCTTCCAAGATTTGAAGAGACATCACTTCCAATGCGAAGAGCATAATGTATTTAATAGCATATCTACTTTATGTCTATGCAGGATAATTGTTATTGACTCTAAAATAAGTTTATAGAAATGGAGAGGTATACCGTCGAGACAGTTTATGGTTCTCCACCATACCGCTAACAAAGTATATCAGTATCCACTATAGCGTGGACATTAAGGACAGGCGCAAGGACTATTCCATTGAGAATGAAGTGTATTTTCAGCGATACCATGGAGAAGTCGCTAAAATCCGCAGATCTCAGCGCCAAGGCAGATAATGCTGAGAATGAAGGTTCTACTCAATATTAACATCGAGAAGATTCAAATAATGTCGTTGAGCCCATACATATTGTAGGGATCCAAATTTGATGCAAGTGCATAAAGTAAGGATATACTATTCTATTCTTATCCATGCGGCTGACAAGTCATTTCTCAAGACAGTTATAGAAGTCGAAGGTATAAATGGGATATGTTAGGGTAATAGAACAGTATCCTTGCTCAAATCGTGAAATCAGAAAACAATACATCGTCATCTATTAACTGAAGTTAGTTCTTGCTGAAAGATTTCAGAAGATTAAGAGAGGGTCATTCAAGACTCAAAGCATGATCTTCTTCCATCTACTGAAGAATAAGATCAAAGAAGGAGAAAGCCCTAACTTGTGCTTCCTGAAGATTCAACTAATCAGGGACTAACTCTAGATCTTACCTTCAAAGCAAGAACAACCGAAGATCTAAAGATTCAAGGTTTAATCTTATTTAGACTTTTGTTGTATTAATCAATTACATTTTTCTGTAGAATCCACTTCTACATCTAAGTGTATGGTCTTTGTTCCTGAGTGTGGTTGTACTCCCAGCCTGAGTTGTAGGGCCTATGTGCTTGAGGTAGGAAATTTGGAGGGTTTCTGAGTTGTAAGAGTTGGATTACTCTGAGGTAGGACTTCTTAATAGCCTGAGTGTAGGGTCTGGGTCCGTGATGTAAGATTTGAGGAAGATTTGAGAGATCTTGAGGGATCTGAGTTGTAAGCTTTAAATATGCAAAGTTTTGGAGGAGATTGTCGAGTCTAGCTCATTGCTAGATAGGTATATAGGGAAAGTGGATGTACCCATACCTTAAAAACACTATAAATTATCGTGTGTTATTGTATGGTTGTTTACTGTTCTTACTTTGTTGATAATCTACTTAGAATTAAGAAAGTAGCAATTAATCTAAAAGCCACCTATTCACCCCCTCCCCCCCCCCCCTCTAAGTGAGTTAGACTACCACTAACAATAAACTATCAAGTGGTATTAGGGGGAGGTTGGTTAAAAAGGACTTAACAGTCTAACCAGAATCCTATAAGGTTAGCCTAGCTTTTCATCATGTATTCTAGTGGGCCTCGTAAGGATATGAGCTCTATAAAGTTTCTCATAAAGAAAAAAAACTTTTGCATATGGAAGCAAAGGGTGAAGTTGTTCATGGAAGGTTCAGACCCTAGGATATGTATTACAGTAGAAAAGTGGTCATTCATTCCCCTGAATGCCTCCTCCATTGATCCAAATCTATCAGTGCCAAAAAGGCATGCTGACATGAACAAGGATGAGATTGTATTGTCTACTGTGGATATGAGAGCAAAACATATCATAGTCAATGCAATTGATAACTCCACCTTTCAAAATTTGATCCACTATCAAACTGCAAAGGAAATATCGGAGACTCTCATAGTATACATGGAGGGAACAGAAGAGATAAGGGATGATAGGAAATACCTACTCAATCAAAAGTATGTGTCCTTCAGGCAGAACATCAAGGACAATATAGTTCATTATTATGAAAGGTTCTTCACGATAGTGAATGAGCTGATGACCTATAGCAGGGTATTTTATAATTATGAGCTTAATGATAAGTTCCTGAGATCTCTAACAAGGGACTGGGACAACAAGATCTGTGTCATCAGGGAGATGGGCAGTATACTTAATATTCCTCCCCATACTTTCTTTGGGAAGCTGCTCTCTTATAAGATGTTGCTAAATGCTATAAAGGATGAGGAAATTGCTGTCAAGACTCATCAGAAAGTGAAGTCAGTAGCTCTCAAATCTGGAGAGTCAAAGAAGAATAAAGAGAGGATTCCCTCACCTCCCAGAAGACTAGCTGACTCAGAAACCTTTGAGCCCAGCATATTAGATGGTGATATGTCTGATGGGGAGTTTTTTGTCTTCACTAGGCAGTTCAAGAAGATGATGTCAAGGAAGAAGCGTTAAAAAAGCAAGTGTTGGGTCCATTGATCCCAATGTCCTGGATTTGAAGAAGGTCATGTAGACAATGGTATACACATGATGTGATCTAACTAGTGTCACAAGTTCTTTGTATGCAGGAGAGTTTTGCACATTGATTAGATAGATATCCTATGATTGGACAGATAGCCTAAGTGGCTAGGATATGTGAGGTCTAAGCAAGCTTGTGGAAAGATAGAAAATCTGTCAAAGTCTACAGGCATTGAGTGAAGCAAGCTAACTCTACGCCAGATGACTAAAAGCTATGAATATAGTATGCAGATTCAAAGCCAAGCTATTGGCAAGCTTAAAATGTGGTTAAGTACACAAGCATTGAGTGAAGTCTACTCACTCAACGCCATATAACAAAAAGTTGTGAGATAGTCTAAGGGAGTAAAAGCCAAAGAAGAAACAGGCAAGAATGTGGCCAAGTCCACAGGCATTGAGTGAAGTCTATTGACTCAACGCAATAACTTTATATTCATTAAAGTATTGCTCAAGCAGTCTAAGCCACAGGAAATCTGTGTGTATATTTGACTAAGTCTACAAGCATTGAGTGAAGCCTATTCACTCAACACCTTGTGATAAAATACGTAGAATTTTGTCTAAGGACAAAAACATTGAGTGAAGTTTACTCACTCAACGCCACGTCAATATAATTGACAGGTGCTAAAAGCGTTAAGTAAAGAAGCTACACTCAATACATCCCTGGCAGGAGAATTGGCTAAGCCCAATAGCATTGAGTGATGATCATTCACCCAACACCTTATGACAGAAAACTGTCTAAGTGCTTTGGCATTGAGTGGTGGTTACTCACTCAACGCCTAATGACATAAATCTTTTCCAAGTGTTTTGGCATTGAGTAAAGCTTACTCTGTCAACGCCTAGTGACAGAAAACTATATAAGTGCTTTGACATTGAGTGATGGTCACTAACACAATGCCTAATGACATAAATCTTTTCTAAGTGTTTTGGTGTTGAGTAAAGCTTACTCACTCAATGCCTAGTGATAGAAAAATTGTCTAAGTGTTTTGGCATTGAGTGAAGCTTACTCACTCAACGCCTAGTGATAGAAAATCTGTCTAAGTTTTTTGGCATTGAGTGAAGCTTACTCACTCAACGCCGATACTAAAGATGCTTGATTTTGGCTAAGCCCACAAATGGTGACGTTAGCAAAGTCAACAAGTCAATAGAATTTTAATTCGCTGAGGAAAAGCTATAGTATGCGACAAATGTCGTCGCTTGCCTTCATACAGCTATTAATGCAAAAGCTAGGTACTAGCCAACCAATTTCAAGTGGGGCCCACTGCTCAAAGAGCCATTGATGGGCGAATATTAAAAGTCAAAGATCGATGAAGGAAAAGAGGCTTTTTTATAACACACAGCTGGACTTCATCTCTCTTCTTGCCACTGTTGTAGAGCTTGGAGAACCAGTTCAAAGTGCTGATCTAAGTGCAAAAAACAAGTTAGTATGTGACTCACAGACATTTAGCTGTTGAAGAAGCTATTCATTGAAGAATCAAATCATCTTCAACAGCAAGATCAGCAAGTCCACTTTCTGACTTAAGTTGCAGCAAAGGGCCAATCCTAGCTGCAGTTACTTCACAGGTCCAGCAGAATATTTCTTGAAGAAAAATTTCCAGAGCTGTGAAGAAGAGAGGACTGAGTTTCTGGTTCAGTTCAGAAAGGTGCAGTACAGCAGATCTGCAAAGTTGCTTCCAGCTTAAGATTCTTGTTCCTATAAAGAAGTTAGGGCTGAGGACATCTCAGCTCAGGAAGAAGAAGGCTTGGAGAAATTTCTCTATTATCAGAATCATAAACACCCACAAAAAACCTGTAGGATCTTAACATATCTGAGTTATATGCCTAAATATATAAATGTCGGGTAGTAGGATTCAAGTTTGAATCTAAGCTGTAGAATCTAGTTTGGATCTAAGGTAGGTGATCAGTTGGTCACTGAGCTGTAGGGATATTAAACCTGAGATAGGAGAGTCATTCTCTCTGAGTTGTAGGGCACTTGTGCCTGAGTTGTAGGATCCTTTGGATCTGAGGTAGGGCCTTTGTGCCTGAGCTATAGGAGAGTCATTCTCTCTGAGGTAGATCCTTTATGGATCTAAGGTAGGGCTGTCCTCCCATCCTGAGTGGTAGGGCCTTTGGCCTGAGATAGGTGATCAGTTGATCACTGAGTTGTAGGGATTATTGCCTGAGTTGTAAGTCTTGGAGCAGACAGAGAGATCCTGAGGGATTTGTGGTGTAAGCTCTTGGGATCTAAGATTGGAGAAGTGCCTTGTCTAACAAGTAGTTAGAAAGGTGCGAGGGAAAGTGAAGGTACCCATAATTTAGGGAACCAATATAAATTTGTTGTGTTATCTGTGTGATTGCCTTGAAAGAATAACTAACATAATCACATCACTCATATAAGTAATTAAGTTAAAAAAATATAGCAAAAGAGACCAATAACCTATTCAACCCCCCCCCCCCCCACCCCAGGTAATTTAGCTATCCTTGAAAACAGAGACTTTCAAATGGTATCAGTGGGAGGTTACTCAAAAAGGACTTAACAGTCTGAGTAGATCTCATAGGATAGCTAAAAGGTTAGAACTTATGGGTTCAGGAGTGAACCATAAGGAATGGAGCTCAATGAAGCTTCTAGTCTGCAGAGTGGAAAAGACCTACAATGGACTGTTGGCAGCTATTATAGATGATGAAGACTATCCTGCTACCAGGATAGGAATCAGAGCCCCACTATCCTTAGTGTTCAGAGACTATGGTAAAGTTGATGTTTATCTAGATGCAAGGTTAAAGATCAGGGCCCCTCTGTCACACGCAGACAGTGATTCAGAGGTGGATGATGATGAGGAATTTGATTGCAGATGTTATGGGCTGATGTCCATGACAAAAAAAAGAATCTTGTCAGGATCAGCTGGTCCTGATCAGGTTCACTCCCTATCTAGCTCATCCTCAGTATCTTTCTATGAGACCAGTCCAGACTCTGATGCATCCACATCAAGTGATGATGAGGGACCAGTATCAGAGGAAGATGTCAATTAATTGATTGACATGTATGGTGCTCTTTTGAAGGCTCTGAAAAGAATCAAGAAGTTGGCCAAGATGCAGGCTGAGGAGATTATCTCTCTACAGCTAGCTACTTCCCAGCATGCTGAGACAGCAACCCTGTTAGATCAAAAGACTAAGGAAGTCAGCCAACTAAAGGCTGACTCAATCATCCAAATGGAGACTATAAGCCAGAAGAATAAGATCATCTTGGATCTTTAATAGAAACTCCTAAAAGAGAAAAAGGTTGGGGCTGATTTCAATAAGCCAGAAGTAGTGTTGCAACTGATTGACTCCTTTACCTCTCAAAAAGATGAGAGATTCTTAGGGACTATGTGGAATTCTAAAGTTTCCCTCTCTAAAGGGAAATATAAGGCTCCTGTAAAGCCTCCGTCAACCTTTCACAAGATAATCCTCCCATTCAATAGGTATGACTAGGACTGCAAGTATGGTCACTGGAGGAATGGGAATCTTTCTTGTAAGAATACAAATGTACCTTATAATGGAAGAAGAAAGGGCATGGGTTTGAGTACACAAAAGGCTCCCCATGAAGAAGTCTAAATGGCCCATCATGGACCATTTGTATTTGGTACTTCAGCTTCTACACTCAAGGATAAGGTTGTGGCCTATTGTCAAGTTCTTCAAGCAATAACCCAGACCAAGGGTAAGTCAGACAATAAAGATGACTTGGCTGACTTTGAGGCCATTAATAGTATGTCAACCACAAAGAAGACTATTGTTAATGATACTCAGAGTAAGCCAAGTACTTCTACTATCAGACTCACCATTAGTCAGACTCTTGCTGAGAGAAAAAAGAAGAAGGCTACAACACTCCCCTCTGAACAGGCAACTAGTGATAGTATGCACTCCTCAAAGACTGTTCAAAAGTGGAGATATAACATCCATGAGTGTTGGTGTTGTGCCATAGTGGTCCACTTTGCCAAAGATTGTTGGCACAACCCTAGTGTGCCAATAGTAAGGGTAAGTCTTCATGATAGAACTAGTGTTAGTCTTCCTGCAAGAAAATCTACAGGAAGGCATGTGCATTTTTATGCTAATCATAACCTAGGGATCAATGATTATTGGGGTCCTAAGTAAAGGTAAATTATGTTTTGCAGGATAGTCCAAGTATCCAAACCCATATATGGTACTTGGACATTGGATGTTCCTATTTGGTCCATTGTTCCCAATGTCCCTGATTTGCGAGAAGTCAAACAGGTCAATGTCACACACATCAACTGTATTTGATGTGCATTTGAGGTCTTGAGTGCAGGTTGTCCATATCACATTGATTGGACATGCGGACACAATAAGTGGTTGTTGGACATAGCAAAAATCGACTAAGTCCACAGGTGTTGAGTGGAGCAAGATCACTCAACGCCAGAGATATTGATTCAATATTGTCTTGTAGAAATTTACATAAGTCCATAAGAGTTGAGTGAGGATAGCTCACTCAATGCCATATAACATATAATATTGATTCTATCTCAGCCTAACTGAAAGATAGCCAAAAATTTGGCTAAGTTCAAAAGTGTCGAGTGTATTCTACTCACTCAATGCCATACAGTAAAAAGGTTGTGAGTCAGGCTGAGTTAGTCTAAGCTTAGAGAAAATGGCTGAAAATGTGGCCAAGTCCACGGGTGTTGAGTGTGGTCTACTCACTCAATACCATACAGCTCTTAGTGTTGAGTGTTGTTGTGCCAGTCAACTCACAGAAAAGTTGGGCAAAATTTTCACCAAGTTCACAGGCGTTGAGTGTAGCTTACTCACTCAATGCCAGATAATAGAAAAATTCTGTTAAGTAGTTTGGCGTTGAGTGGAGCTTACTCTCTCAACGCCAAGGTGCAGAAATATTTGTTAAGGCAAATAGCGTTGAGTGAGGCAAGCTCACTCAACGCTCTTGATGCTCTCAGCGCCTTGAAGAAGCAATTTGGCTAACTCCAAATGTATGGATTACTTGGATTTCTTCGAGCTCAACTTCGTCGAACTGAGGTCAGCGTTCGTCAAACTGATCATGGAGTTCGTCGAACTGAGTTTAGCCTTTCATCAAACTAAGTCTACAGTTCGTCGAACAGAGTTTAACCTTTCGTCGAACTAAGTCTACAGTTCGTCGAACTGAACTTATGCTTTCGTCGAGCTGAGCTTGCCTTCGTCGAATGGAGCTCAGCATTCGTCGAGCTCAACACCTAGACAGACAGAATTTTGTATAAGTGTTGTGGCGTTGAGTGATACTTACTCACTCAATGCCTTTGGTTCTAATGATTGAATTTTGTCTAAGTCTAGAGATGCTGAATCATGCTGACGTCTGCAAAGTCAAAAAGTCAACCAAAATTCAAATGTTGCGAAAATGCTTCCAAAGACGTTGGCGGCCAGCTATTATCATCTTCTGCACTTTCCAAGGAATATTTTCAACATTAAGTGTTGGGGCCCACACATAGCAAAGAGCAGTTGAATCAAGATTAAATGGAAAGCATGCGCTGAATGGCTCAATCTCTGCCATCAATCATGGTGTTGGGACTCACTGCTCAATTGTCCTTCAGAGAATAAAAAGAAGCAAATCGGTCAGAGCAATCAATCGATTCCTTGTCTAGGTTTTCTGAAAACAAAAAGTGTGGCCGAACTTCATCTTCTTCCTCGCCATTTTCGTCGAGCCTGAAGAAGTTGTTTTGCACAGAGAACCTTGTCGGGGAAAGAGATAGCTGAAGTAATCATCATCTGCAACAGCAGGATCAGAAGCTATTCTGAAGAAGCAGATCTACAAGTTCTGCAGAGAAAAGGAAAGCTGGTTGAAGAAAATTCTACTACCTACTTAATGTCTTCTACAGCAAAAGCTTGGACTGATATCTTCTCAGTATAGGAAGAAGAAGACAGAGATCTTGCTCTGGTGTCTAATCATCTCTCTCTTTATTTCTTCTTTTGTAAAGATTCTTGGTGAATCTGGAGTTGTAAGCCTGTATTATAAAGGTTGAGGTCTTAGTGACCTGTGTTTGGCTTTATGTCGGGTTGAAGGTCTTTGTGACCTGGGTTTGGCTTAGTACCTAAGTTGTAGGTTTGTGTGACCTGTGTGGTCCTGCGGGATCTGTACTGTAAGCTCTTGAGGAGTTGAGTTCTGGAGGGAGAGCTGAATCTAACATACTATTAGATAGGCACATGGGGACATTGGATATACCCAATATTGGAGAACCACTATAAATTTATGTGTCGTCTGTGATTGATCTTGAAAGCAAAAAAACTAACCTAATCACCAACCACAGAAATCTGCAAACAAGTTAGAAAAATCAAATAGAGACAAAAACCTATTCACACCCCCCCCCCCTCTAGGTGTTTAGCTAGCCTTAAAAACAAGACTTTCAAGTGGTATCAGAGGGAGGTCGCTCTTTAAAGGCTTAACGGTCTAAGTAGATCTACAAGGTTAGCTAGAAGTCTGTCTCTATGGGTTCAGGAATGACCAATAGGGAGTTGAGTGCTATGAGACTTCCAATCTGTAGGAAGGAAGATTTTGGCATCTAGAAAGCAAGGGTGAGTCAGTTCATGGAAGTTGTTGACCCTAGGATGTATATTACAGTTAAAGAGGGACCATACATCCCAATGAAGCTGTCAGCACTGGATGCTAATGTCAAGACCCCCAAGATATATGATGAGATGACCAAGGATGAGTTGGCCTTTACCTCAATAGACAAGAGAGCAAAGAACATAATTATGAGTGTTGTTGATGACTATACTCTTCAGAACCTGATCCATTGCTCAACTGCAAAGGAAATGTGGGAAACACTTAAGATCAATATGGAGGGGACAGATGAGGTTAGAGATGATAAGAAGCCCATGCTCAACCAAGATTATGAGGCTTTCAGGCAATCTAAGGGGGACAACATAACCATCTATTATGAAATGTTCTTTAGGATTGTGAATGAGCTGAAGACTTATGGAAGAGTATTCAGGCACTATGAACTGAATGACAAGTTCCTTAGATCTCTCTCTAGAGAGTGGGATACTAAAATTTGTGCCATCAGAGAAGTGGTAATGCTGGGTGAGACAGTTCCTCACACCCTCTTTGGGAAGCTGCTATCATATGAAATGCAGCTGGATACAAGGAAAGAAGAGGAGAACCAGAACAAGTCTCAGGCAAGAGACAAGTCTGTAGCATTCAAAGTTGAAGGCTCCAGCAAAGGCAGAAGAAAGTCTCCCTCTACACCAAGGAGAGATGCAGAATCTGATTCTGGAAAATCAGAGAAAAGCATATGAGACTGCCAATGGTCTGATGAAGATTTTTGCTACCTTCACCAGGAAATTACAGAAGTTCTTGAAGAAGAAGCACTGGAGAGACAGGCATTCCTCCTCCACACATCCCATGGATGACTACTACAAGGGCAGGAGAAACTCCTCTAAGGAGGACAGGTATGGTTCCAAAACTGGTAAACAGGTTTCCTCTAACATGACTTGTTATCATTACAGAAAACCTGGGCATGTGATAGTTGATAACCCAGTCAAAAGAAAGGAACACAGTGAGAAAAAGGACCACCAGCAAAAAGGCAAGAAGGATAAATCCCTCTTTGCCAAGAAGCAAAGAAGCTGGACTGAATCCTCCGCATCAGAGTCAGAAGAAGAAGAAGAAGAAGCCTACATTGGGCTGTACTCTACTGAAGAAGGAGCTATTGAAACAAACTGCATCAAAAGGCTGGTTGCTTTAGAAGAAGAAGTTGAGAAGGTTCATCCTACTGTCAGGATTGAAGACAGGGCCCCTCTATCACAATCTGATGGTAATTAAGAGGTGGATTCTAAAGAAGATAGGTGTTTCCTTGGGCTGATGGCTAATTCAGATGAAGAAATCAGCCAGGATCAGCCTGGTCCAAGCAAGGTAATTTCTGTTACTAGCTCTTCTTGTTTAGATTATGAATCAGTTCCAGATTCTTGTGCTTCTGCATCAAGTGATGATGATGGATTAGAATTTGAGGGAGATATCAATCAATTGATTGATAATTATGGTGTACTTCTACAGGCTCTAAAGAAAAGCAAGCTCCTGGAAAAACAACAGGCTCAGGAAATTGTCTCTTTAAAGCTTGTTGCTTCAGAATCAGCAAAATTGCTGCATTTGAAGACTCAAGAAGTTAGCAAACTGAAGAATGTAACAATCCTTTAGATGAGCACCATAACCTTTAAGAATAACCATATGAGGAATCTTGAAGGAAAGCTCCAAAAGGAGAGGGAACTAGTGGCTAGCTACTCCAAGCCTAACACAGTGTTACCCTTGATAGACTCATTCTCCTCCAAAAAGGGAAAGAAAGGTTTGGGATTCAAGGGACGGACAATAGCGGCTAATTCCTGTGCGAACAGACAAAGAGAAGCCGGAAATTGGAATAACAGAAATCTTTTTATCCAAAAAAGGTATGTATTACATGGTATAGCCTCCCTTTTATAGAATGGAGGAGATGGGAGAGATTACAATAAAATAATGTGGGACTAAATAATTACATGTACAATCGGTTTAACATAAATACAAGTCGATCAAGCCGCGCGGTTAGATGAATAGGCTAACCGCCCGGCAACCACCAGAGGGAGATGACAAGCCGCCGGGGAGACCGCCAGGTTGTCTGGTCTTCAAGTCACCAGGGACAGACCGGCAGACCACCAGGGAACCAATAGCAATAGTCCAATAACCAAACTGCTGGAGAGAAACTGACAGACCGCTCCGACTGTAATCCGCCAACTCTCCAGAGACAGACCGGCAGGTCGCCCGGTCACCAAGTCACCAGACCGCCCGGTCTCTATTCTGCAACACTCCCCCTCAAGCTAGAGCATATATGTTGATCATGCCCAGCTTGTCGCAAATGTGATGAAAATAGGCGGATACTGGCTTGGTGAAAATATTAGCCAACTCTTTGTCTGAGGTGACGAACTGAGTACAAATTTGTTACTTCAGAATCTCTTCCCGAATGAAGTGGCAATCGACTTCAATGTGCTTTGTTCTCTCATGGAAGACTGGATTTTTGGTGATGTATATAACGGCCTTGTTGTCACAAAATATAGGTAGAAGATGGTTGTAGACCTCTCCAAGGTCAAGCATGAGAGCCCATAACCACTTCAACTCATATGTAGTTGATGTCATACTTCGATATTCTGCTTCTGCACTGGACCTAGAGACGACAGACTTTTTCTTACTTTTCCAGCTCACAAGGTTTCCCCCCACAAAGGTGCAAAAGCTTGATGTTGACTTGTGGTCTCCTTTGTCATCAGCATAGCTTGAATCAGAGTACGCTTCAATCCTCAAATGTCAATTCTTCTAAAAGAGGAGTCCTTTCCCAGGTGTTGATTTAACATACTCTAATATCCTCAGGGCAGACTGTAGATGGCACTCCCGAGGAGTTTACATGAATTGGCTAACCTTGCCTACAGCATAGGCAATATCGGGTCTGGTCACCGTGAGATATATAAGTTTACCAACCAGATGTATATACCTCGTAACATCTCAAAGAAGAGGAGAGTCATCCATCCAGGTTTTATCTTCTCCAGTCATCATGGGGCATCGGGCAGGTTTAGCCCCAGTCAGTGCTACCGCTTTTAACAAATCAAGAGCATACTTCTATTGGGAAAGGACAAGGGAATTGGGCTTCTGAGAAATTTCTATCCCCAGAAAGTATTTTGGAGAGCTCATATCCTTTGTACCAGGTGTTTCCCAAGATGCTTCTTTGTCAAGGTTATCCTAGCTTGGTCATCTCCAATGAGAAGAATATCATCCGCATATACCGCAAGCACCACTAGACCTAGAGAGGTTTTACGAGTAAATAAGGAGTGATCGGCAGAACTTCTCGTAAAACCTACGGCTGTCATAATCCCGCTAAACTTGTCAAACCAAGCCCGTGGACTTTGCTTTAGGCCATAGATAGCCTTCCTGAGCCAGCAAACCTATGTCTCCCCCTGAGCAACATACCCTGGAGGTTGCTCCATGTATGCATCCTCCTGAAGATCCCCATATAGAAAGGAATTCTTGATATCCAGCTGTGAAATGGGCCAATCCCGGTTGACAGGCATCGAGAGGAGGACCCTGATAGTGTTGAGACGAGCAACTGGAGAGAATGTGTCAAAGTAGTCAACCTCATAAGTCTGGGTAAAGCCCTTGGCAACAAGCCGAGCCTTGTAACGATCCACACTACCATTTGGGCGGAACTTCACCACAAAGACCCAGCGACAGCCAACAACATTTATGCCGAAGGGAGGAGTAACCATGGTCCAGGTACCCCATTCAGTGAGAGTAGCTGAAAGAATTGATTTCAAGATTGTCTAAACACCTAGGGGGGTGAATAGGTTCAATTGTTATTCTACTTAGACAATTAATAATTTGATCACAGCACAGATAAATTCTACAGCTATCACAGTATGCATACAGATTTATAGTGGTTCCCCAAATGATTGGTACATCCACTTTCCCCCTCCGCCTATCTAGTTGTACACTAGATTCGACCAAACTTCTTTCCACCTTCTTAGATCCTCAAATCTTACAACTCGAAACCCAAACTGGTTCCTACAACTCACACTTCAACAAGTGCTACAACTCAGGCTCTTCCCAAGAACCCTACCTCAGAGTGAATCCACACTCCTACCACTCAGAAAATCAAGCCCTACCTCAGCCTTTATAATCACAGGCTTATAACTCAGAGATTGAAATCTCTACACTCAGATCTAAAATAGATCTTACAGAAAATTGATTAAGTGAATGTTTCTTCCTTCACCCAGATAAAGAGAGGTGAGGAAATCTTGATCAGACCTTGATGGATCAGCTTTCTCCAGATCTTTGCTATAATGAATCTGATTCAACCTGACTTAGCATATTCAAATCTTCTTGAAAGAGTGAACCTAGGTTGAATCCTCTTGAGAAGTTGGTGCAGATCCAGCTTCTTCCTCCTTGCAGAATTAAAACTGCAATCTCTGACAGATCTACTGTGAAGTTATCCCCTTCTCTGATTTTGAATCAGAATCTTCTTGATGTACAGGATTCCGTGAATTCTTCTTGGAGAATTCCTCTTTTATTTCTCTCTATCTTTTGTTGTTAATTTTATCTAATAGCTCGGCTCTATTTATAGATCACATCAGAGGCAATCGACTGATCCGGTAGTTGACTGACATCAGACAGTTCTGACATGTCTAATAGGCCGTGATAATTCTGGCAGCTGTCAAGTCTTCAGTCTAGAGATTTGGCACTTAAAGTTATTTAACTCTGCTGAATGTGTCGAGACATAAGGATAGTATGTGTCGACACAGATGAAGTATGTGTCGACATAAATACCCGGGTGTCGACACACTTCCTTTGGTGTTGTCAACAAACTTCAGAAACTATTGATATAGCTCTTCATTCAGTCTCAAGACTGCCTTTATAGAATGTGTCGACATACTTCAGAAAACAGTCGACACTACTCTTCATCAAGTTCTCGACACAGCCTTTATAGAATGTATCGACACAAGTCCTGTGTGTCGACACAGCCTATCCAAATGTCGACCCAAGTCCTTGATGTCGACATAGTTGCTTCTTTATAATTGTCAATACAACAATATCTAAATGTGTCGATACAAGTTATGAGTGTCGACAGAGTTGATGTCGACTTAAACTCTGGGTGTCGACACAAGTCCTGTTTGTCGACACAGACTTGCTTCTTGTCTTGACACAGCTCCTTCAAAGGTGTCGACATAAAATAATTGTCTCGACACTTTTGTACTTAGAATATTTTCTGCATTCTTCTGCCTGCACAAACAAACTCAATACACCATCAAATACAACTTGATGTATATCATTGAGTCAGGTGAGGCTTCTCCAAATCATCTACACAATTTACAATGTATCCAACAATCTCCCCCTATTTGGAGAAGTCATAACTCATAGTCGATGATCTACACCAATATAACAAAAATGATAAGCATGATATATTCAGACATTTCAAACAAAATTATTCAAGAGCAGAGATAGCATGTTACATACAAATATTCAAAATGAAATATCTTAAGGAAAACCATGCAACTCAGAGACATAGATATATAAATTGTTGTCAACCCAGAATTTCATTCTCATATAATCAAAGTCAGATTAGAAGGTTAATGTTTTTTTGTAAGAGCAGCCAAAAAAATACACAGTTCTCCTAGAGCCTAGTCAATCTAAAATTAAGGTTGATCGGGTTCCTTGTTGACAATCACTTTGCCTAGATGAACAGAAGATTTGACTTCAGCTTCAGTATCAGAAATAGGCTTCTTACCCTTGATGTATTTGGCCTTAAGTTGAGCAGCTTTCAGCTTTTGACTTTCAAAGTAATGGAATAGTTTTGGGAAGTACTTGCAGGGCTCTATGGAGTTTGTAGGGATTCTTCCAGCCTTCAAGTCCTTCCTGAATTTGTAGATTTTCTCTTGTTGTGCAAGATATTTATCCTATCCCTGTTTGGAGTACCACTTACCCTTGTCATATTGATTGTCAGCAACTGCATTCCATGTAGATAAAATGATGCTTCTGGATGTTGGACTCCATTTCTCAAAATCAGGCCTAGCCTCAGCCTGTTCTCTGAATCTCTTCTTGGATATTTGGGCCTCTTGCTCTTTAAGTAAAACAGAGTCAGCCATGTTCAATTCCTTACAAATTACTGGCAATTTGTCCAGTGGAGGGTTGTACATATTCTGGACAGCCTGTTGATTTCTTCAAACTCAGAAGGGGGATATATGACTTGAGCTACTTCATGTTGCATCCCCTCTAAGAATGTAGGTTGGCATCCAGATTCTGCAGTGTTATTATCATCACATTAGGGTGGATATCCTTGTCACAACCCGCATTTTCTCCGAATTTAGGAAGTATCAGAGTTTGAGAAAACACACGTCATGATGCCACGTCGAGCAGGGGATAACTGTCGACGCTCAGGCGAGCACCCACTAACTAGACTATGAAAACTCATAAGTTTAGTGATTAGAAAAAAATCAGTTATATTTTAGAGGCCATATCCCTCGGCTCAGTGGATCACCTAGTCCACAGTTTAAAACTATACTTATATGCGGCGAAAAATACTTTTTTTATATATTTGACACCCTATGAGAGTGCATAAGTGTCCCCCGAGATCCACTTATACTATGCAAGACTCTAGATTTATTTTATATTATAAGTAGGAAAATGATCTTTTTACGTTACTTGGAAAGTAGTGCATAAACTTTATGAAACATGCTGATCATGAAATATAATAATAATAGTGTTTTTAGGTTTAAAAATAACTAGCAACCTAGCATAAATCTTCCCAAGAGCAAGTACACTATCTCCAGAAAGGTAGCAGTAGAAGAAACATATCTAGTATCATAAGGTAAAACTACCAGTGGGCGCCAACAAACTGACACAAACCCACTTGCAAGAATGTATGTCTATAATAAAACAGAAAAACTACCTCACAACAACAAGAGAAATATCCCTACAACTCAAGGGATCACCAGCAACACCACAGCAAATCTAGCCGCCTACCCGGCTACTAATCCGAACCTGAGGCATTCAGAAAAGAAAAGAATACCTCAGCAAGTAAAACAAGAAAATTTGAATTAGGGCATTAAATCAAAATGGAACAGGAGTGTAAGTAAACAAGACAGTAAAAGCAAACACTGTCCAAAGTAAACAAAAGTACATCAAGTACCAAGTAACAACACCAAGCCCTGCTCAAATCCTGCAGAGGCTACAAGGCAAAAGACAAGAAAAACCTGCCACAATATGTTGCATTTAACCAGGAAGAAACACCTAACAATCCTAATTTGTGAGTTAATGGCAGTAGTAAACAAAATGGACCTGAGTTGGTGACCAAAAACAGTCCCCCAAGCCAAACAGTTCCAAAAGAAAATTCACTGTGTCAGCACAAAATCACCACAAACCCAGCCCGTACCTGGGATTAAAAAGGGTGACGGCCACAGCAATACCCAGCCCGTACCTGGGACAAAAAAGTGGCGGCCACGGCTCGCACATAAAACATCCCGCTCCTTTAGAGCGTCAAAATACCACTACCTGTCATAACCCACGATTCGGCCCTCAAAACAAAGGAAGAACGAAAGCCCGACAAGACATCCCCCCTCCTAGGAGGTATTCACTCGGGAAGAAAAGTAACTGAAAAGAAATAAATCTCAGCCTACAGGAATCGTCGAACACAGCTCGACGATTTTTGTCGAGCGCGGGAAAATCGTCGAATGCAGGAAAAATCGTCGAACACAGCTCGCCGATTTTCGTCGAACACAGGCCACGGGAAATCGTCGAACTCCGTTCGACGATTTGCCGTTAAACGCAGACCACAGGAAATCGTCGAATACAGGCCACGGGAAAAATCGTCGAATGTCGTTCGACGATTTTCCTTTCGTCGAAAAAAGGTCACGGGAAAAATCGTCGAATATCGTTCGACGATTTTCCTTACGCCGAACACTGGCCACGGGAGAATCGTCGAACTCTGTTCGATGATTTTCGTCGGACCCAGAACTAAAGCACATCGTCGAGCTCAGCTCGACGATAATCGTCGAGCTCAGCTCGACGATAATCGTCGAACCCAGATCGACGATTTCCGTCGAACTGGCTGCATTGAGAGCACAGCAATCCTGAACCTCCAACTTCATTTCCGTCCAATCTTCTTAGCCTAATTCAATCCTATTACTCGTAATATAAGTAGGAAAACCAACTGCTACTAGATCTAGGGCTAATTTCTACCCAACCCGAGATTAACATGGAACAATTTGAATGACTAATAGGGAACAATTTGATAAAAACAAACAAGACTACAGCAACCCGGCCGGAAAGTTTGAGTTTCAGAACTTGAAAAAAATGCAAAAAAACATAAAGGAACATCTAAGGTTTAAGATCCACATGGTTTTGATGGAAAAACAGATCAAAATAAACAAATCTCGGGATACATGACTGGTTATAGCAAATATGACCATGGAAAGGAGAAGAAAAAAAAACTTGGCAAAGGTAGGAGCACCACTTGCCTTAAATACCAGCGATTTATCTTGCACAGCCCTTCCTCTCTCTCTTGGCTCCAGCCACAACAGCACCTAAACAGGATCCTAAGGTTTTAATGGCGGAAAAGGATCAAACTAAAAAAATTCCGAGACCCCTAGAAACACCATGAAAATTGAATCCCTTACCGTAGGAATGAAGGTCTAGGCGAGAGCACTCCAAATCCGCTTTCGGAATCGAATTTCGTCCACTAACGCTCCCAGAATCGGCGTCTGAAGGGTAGCAGGGTTGGCGATTTTCTTCCTCTCGAACAGGCAGCGGTTTCTCTCACGGAAGGAGACGATGAACAGTCTTGTTTTTTTTTCTTAAGGCTATATATATACATGGACACGCCTATTCAGCCTAAACTGCCACCTAAAAGTCATCCATTTCAAACTTTTAAGATGAATTATTTGCATCCATTATTATTAACACATCAAAACGACGCGAAAACCGAACCACCTCGGAATCCGACGAAATTCACACCGTAGTTAATTACCCACGCTACGAACGCAACGGCGAAGTCAAAATCAACTTTCGACGAACAAAACACGGGTTATCACTACCCGAAGCCAAAACATAAGCATCCCCCAAGAGGCCTCACCGGTCACCAAAACAGACCCGGCTTGCTAGGGAATCTTGCCAAAAAGGCTACTAACAACCACACAAGGAATCTAGAGAGCTAAGACCACGCTCTAACAAACGGCACATGCCGGAAACGCATCAACGCAATGCCAAACGAGAATTAAATAATCGCAGAAAAATTGGGGGCGTTACAGTCACTCCCCCTAAAAGAAAGTTTCGTCCCGAAACTTTATATACGCTACTTCTACTATAGAAGGAAGGTAACAAAACAAGAGTTACAAGTAAGAAAATGTACCAATCAAATCAAGGGAACAGCTAAGGGTGGGCCTCCCGTATAGCCGACTCTAGCTCCCAAGTCGCGCTTTCCAAATCCTGATTTTTCCACAGAACTTTCACCATCAGGATAGACTTCGTCCGCAGCACCTGATCTTGAGTATCCAAGATGCGGACCGGCACCTCAACATATGATAGATTAGGCTCCAACTGGGGCACAGCATCCAATACTTGCCCACTGCTTCGCACTCACTTCCATAATTGGCTTACATGAAACACATTATGAATACCTGGGAAATTTGCTGGCAAATCCAAACTATATGCTGACACGCCAATCCATTCAACAATCTTAAACGGGCCCACAAACCTCGGATCCAACTTCCGATTCTTACCAAAACTCTTAGCACCAACCATCGGGTAAACCTTAAGAAACACAAGGTCCCCTACAGAAAACTCCAAGTCAGACCTACGTCGGTTGGCGTTCTTCTCATATCTCTCATGTGCTATACGAAGCTTTTCCCGAATAAGCTTCACTGCGACTTCCATTTCCTCGAGCGCATCCGGACCCAGCACAGGCCTCTCACCGACCTCGGTCCAAAACAAGGGAGTTCTGCAGCACCTCCCATACAAGGCTTCAAACGGAGCCATTTGCAAGCATTCCTGGTAACTGCTATTGTATGTGAATTCCATAAGCCGCAAACGCTCATCCCACGCTCCACCGTGGACCAAGATGTAGCACCTGATCATATCCTCAACTATCTGATTCACCCGCTCAGTCTGGCCATTGGTCTATGGGTGGTAAGCTATAGAATACCTCAAATCTGTACCCAAACCCTCTTGCAGACTCCTCCAGAAGCGAGATGTAAAACGGGAGTCTCGATTCGAAATGATGCTAACTGGCACACCGTGTAATATGATGACTTCATTCAGATACAGCTCTACTATCTTTTTCATCGAATAGTCAATCTTGTATGGCATAAAGTGAGCACACTTCGTCAGTCTGTCCACTATAACCCAAACTAAATCAAATCCCCTTAGAGATCTCGGCAAGCCCGTAATGAAGTCCATAGAAATACTTTCCCACTTCCAAGTAGGGATCTCCAACGGAGTCAACTTGCCACCAGGCCTTCCATGATCGGCCTTCACACGCTTGCAAGTGTGGCACTCAGCAACAAATTGGGCTATATCTCCCTTCATCCCATACCACCAGGCAATCTGCTTCAATTCATGATACATCTTTGTAGATCCTGGATGGTAGGTAACACTGGATCCATGAGCCTCTCTGCAAATCATACCCCTGAAGTCTCCAATAGCAGGGATGCAAAACCTGTCGCGGTACTTCAAAGTACCGGCATCATCGATAGAAAAATCCGGCAACTCCCCTCTCTCAGTCCTGAGGTATAAGTGCAGAAGATCTGGATCATCCTTCTGGTGCAACTTGGTAAGTGCAACCCAAGACGGCTCTGCCACTGCCAAACTGCTTTGCATGTCACAGCGCCCCACGGAAATATCCATCAGGAGGAACTCTTCCACTAAACGATCGGCGGTGAGATTAAAGATCTTCCCCGTCTTCCGGCTCAGGGCGTCGACCACCACATTGGCGTTGCCCGGATGATACAGTATATCCACATCATAATTGGCCACATACTCTAGCCAACGCAGTTGGCGCAGATTCAACTCCTTCTGAGTGAACACATACTTTAGGCTTTTATGATCGGTGTAGATCTTGCACTGAGCACCATAAAGTAAATGTCTCCACAGCTTCAGGGCAAAGATCACTACTGCGAACTCAAGATCATGCGTGGGGTAGTTCCTCTCATGAGTCTTCAATTGCCTCGACTCATACGCAATCACCTTCCCTTCTTGCATCAACACACCTCCGAGACCAACATGCGAGGCATCCACATATAAATCATAGTCCTTGCCCTCCGTAGGCAATGTCAAAACAGGGGCAGAACACAACCTGCTCTTCAGCTCCAGAAAAGCCTCCTCGTATTTCTCATTCCAAATGAACGCTGCATTATTCTGCATCAACTTAGTCAAGGGGGCTACCAAGGTAGAAAATCCCTCCACGAATCTTCTATAATAGTCGGCCAACCCCACGAAGCTCCTAATATCCTTGGGTGTGCTCGGCCTATGCCAATCCATCACTGCAGAAATCTTTTCTGGGTCAACCGAAATGCCGTCCTTGTTCACCACATGACCCAGGAAGGAAACCTGGGACAACCAGAATTCACATTTACTCAGCTTGGTGAATAACTGATGGTCTCTCAAAGCAGATAGAACCAATCGCAGATGCTGCTCATGTTCCTCAGCACTGCGAGAGTAGATCAACACATCATCAATGAATACCACAATGAACTTGTCTAGGAAGTCCTTAAACACTCGGTTCATCATGTACATGAATGCTGATGGCGTGTTGGTCAAGCCAAATGATATAACCAGGAATTCGAAATGCCCATGCCTCGACCTGAAAGCAGTCCATGGAATGTCCGACTCACGGATCCTGAGCTGATGATAGCCTGAACGAAGATCGATCTTGGAAAACACCGTGCTACCACGCAACTGATCAAATAAATCATCAATCCTCGGCAGAGGGTACCTGTTCTTAATGGTGACTTTGTTTAGCTCCCTATAATCGATGCACAACCTCATCGACCCATCCTTCTTCTTCACAAATAGAACAGGAGCACCCCAAGGCGACGAACTCGACCTGATAAAACCTTTTGCCAACAACTCGTCCAACTGGACTCGCAACTCCTCCAACTCACGAGGGGCCATCCGGTACGGCGCCTTAGCAATAGGACGCGTACCCGGTTCCAAATCAATAACAAACTCAACATCCCGCTCGGTGGGAAGACCAGGAAGGTCATTAGGAAAAACATTGGATAAACCACGAACCACAGGAATCTCCTCCAAGCGCGGTACACTGACAGCAGTCCCAACCACCGAGACTAAACAAGCAAAACAATCAGAATGAAACAGCTTCTGAGCACATACCGCAGAAATGATAGGAGAATCCTGGCACGGATCAGCATACACACTTCCAGGCTGACTGTTGTCCTTGATGAAGTCCAAGCGCTTCCCTTTGCACTGAATAACCGCATCATACTTAGACAACCAGTCCATGCCCAGAATAACATCTAAGTCTTTTAGATCAATCATCTTCAAGTCTGCCTTCGCAAGAAAGTCCCCCAACAAAACAGGGCAATCCAAAATGCCCAAATCTGACAACACAGATTCACCAGAAGGGAACTTGACGTGGAAGGTATCACGAACTTGATCTAGAATCAACTGATAATGCTCTACAAAAGCTCTAGCCACAAACGAGTTGGTAGCGCCGGAGTCGAACAGAACGCGCGCCCAGCAGTTCTTCATCTTAAATTTCCCTATAGGAGTACATATAAGCAACTAAGGAACTACCAAAACTAAACTATAACCATTCTAGAAAGTTAAAACTTTCAAGCTAAGAAAACAACTAACCTGAGATGACCCGAGTCGAAGTATGAGCCTCCTCGGAAGAGATCACGTTCAGCTTTCCTTTGCCCTTGTCCACACGCTGAGGCGGAGGTAAAGCCTGAAGTGGAACTGCCTGAAGAATAGGCTAGACCTGAGGACACCTTGTCTTGATATGGCCCTTCTGGCCATACTGGAAGCAGACCTTATCCTTGGACCAGCACTGGGCAGCATCATGTCCGAGTCGCTTGCAAACAGAACATGAACCATCCTTCCTAGGAGCACTTTGAATAGCATGAACTTGCTCCTTCTTCTGAGCTCCTGCCTTCTTGAAACACCTCTCAATAGGGTGGCCTGACCGGCCACAGAAGCTACACACTACCTTGCTCTTCTTTCCTGAAGAAGCATCAAGTACCAGGGGGTTCTTCTCTTCAGCAGACTTCCTCTTGTCCTTCCTCATTTGTTGGCCTCTGTTCTTTGCAGTCTCAATTGCCTCCACTTTCAGAGCAGCCTCCACAACCCCTGCATAAGTCACTGATCCATAAGCATTGGCTAACTACTGAACCTCACTCCTCAAGCCACCAAGGAACCGCTTGACTCAATCAGCTTCAACACTCACCAATCCATGGGCAAACTGGCTCAACTTGTTGAACTCTATCTCGTACTCACTGACCGTGAGTTTCCTCTGCTTCAGGTGAAGGAAGTCGTTCATTAGTCGGTCAAGCTCGACCGAAGGTAAGAACTTCCTCAACAGCATCTCCTTGAACAATCCCCAAGTGCAACCAGTCACCAAGCTCTCCTTTTCCCTAAGCCACCAGCTCTTAGCCAAACCCTTTAGCTGATAGGTGGCTATCATCACTCTCTGATCATCTGCAACACCGGAGTACGAGAACATCTCATCCATGGAGATCAGCCAATCATCTATGACCATGAAATCTACCTTCCCATCATATGTAGGAGGGCTAAGTCTCTGAAACTGAGAAATGAAGGCCATCTCTGCTGTCACCACCACTGGAGGTCTCAGGGGAGCAGGAGGGGGAGGAGCAGCTAACCCCCTTGCAGGGTCTTGCACCCCCTGAGTTTGTCCTGCCACAACTGCCTCCAGATACTGGATCTGGGCCTGCATCTCCACCAACTGCCTGGTCAAGGAATCGTTGCTCTGTCGCAGGCTATCTATCACAGCATCACTCTGCGCTCCTGAGGACTCACCCTCAGACAGGGGAGTTGACCTGGTCGAAGGACGTCTCGCCATCCTAAAACCATATCAACATTAGTCAAATCATGGTACAATAGTTGGAACTAACAACAAGTATATACAATACATACATAACTATGATCTTAAAACTGCTAAACTTGCTCTGGGAGTTTATTTGAACAAAAATGATGTTATGCCTAACCTAGGATGGTTAACCACCATCATCTAACTCTTGTTCCTAGATCGGGAATGCATGAATTTATATTCTTTTTCTGATTTAAAACCATGTGTGTATATATGTCATCCTACAAATCTTTAGCTTGGCACGTTGTGCTTATGCAATGTTATGCTATGTATGATTGTGTTATGCATTATAAAAAGGCCCTAATGCATGTCATGAGCGGCGTACGCATGAAAATATTGTGCATCTCATACTACATAACATTCTCATGCAACGAAACATAAACGTGCTAGTCACATTCATGTAGTGAGGTTATGCATCTCATACTAAATAACCCTCACATGTTGCCCCTATGGTGGATCCATATACAGACACATATTATGCATCCCATATTACATAATATGCCCCGTATACTTCATGTTATGCTATGAGTGTAGTGTTCGTGCTTCAGCCAAGACGTGTTGATGACATATCGGTGTGTATATGATATGATGCTAAACACCTAATACCTACAAGGAAAGGTTGCCTGATAAATTGTCAAGTAACCTCCCTCTGATACCAACTGTCACAACCCGCATTTTCTCCGAATTTAGGAAGTATCAGAGTTTGAGAAAACACGCGTCGTGATGCCATGTCGAGCAAGGGATAACTGTCGACGCTCAGGCGAGCACCCACTAACTAGACTATGAAAACTCATAAGTTTAGTGATTAGAAAAAAATCAGTTATATTTTAGAGGTTGTATCCCTCGGCTCTGTGGATCACCTAGTCCACAGTTTAAAACTATACTTATACACGGCGGAAAATACTTTTTTATATATTTGACACCCTATGAGAGTGCATAAGTGTCCCCCGAGATCCACTTATACTATGCAAGACTCTAGATTTATTTTATATTATAAGTAGGAAAATGATCTTTTTACGTTACTTGGAAAGTAGTGTATGAGCTTTATGAAACATGCTGATCATGAAATATAATAATAATAGTGTTTTTAGGTTTAAAAATAACTAGCAACCTAGCATAAATCTTCCCAAGAGCAAGTAGACTATCTCCAGAAAGGTAGCAGTAGAAGAAACATATCTAGTATCATAAGGTAAAACTACCAGTGGGCGCCAACAAACTGACACAAACCCACTGGCAAGTATGTATGTCTATAATAAAATAGAAAAACTACCTCACAACGACAAAAGAAAGAGCCCTACAACTCAAGGGATCACCAGCAACACCACAGCAAATCTAGCCGCCTACCCGACTACTAATCGGAACCTGAGGCATTCAGAAAAGAAAAGAATACCTCAGCAAGTAAAACAAGAAAATTTGAATTAGGGCATTAAATCAAAATGAAACAGGAGTGTAAGTAAACAAGACAGTAAAAGCAAACACTGTCTAAAGTAAACAAAAGTACATCAAGTACCAAGTAACAACACCAAGCCTTGCTCAAATCCTGCAGAGGCTACAAGGCAAAAGACAAGAAAAAACCTGCCACAATATGTTGCATTTAACCAGGAAGAAACACCTAACAATCTTAATTTGTGATTTAATGGCAGTAGTAAACAAAATGGAACTGAGTTGGTGACCAAAAACAGTCCCCCAAGCCAAACAGTTCCAAAAGAAAATTCACTGTGTCAGCACAAAATCACCACAAACCCAGCCCGTACCTGGGATTAAAAAGGGTGACGGCCACAGCAATACCCAGCCCGTACCTGGGACTAAAAAGTGGCGGCCACAGCTCGTACATAAAACATCCCGCTCCTTTAGAGCGTCAAAATATCACTACCTGCCATAACCCACGATTCGGCCCTCAAAACAAAGGAAGAACGAAAGCCCGACAAGACATCCCCCCTCCTAGGAGGTATTCACTCGGCAAGAAAAGTAACTAAAAAGAAATAAATCTTAGCCTACAGGAATCGTCGAACACAGCTCGACAATTTTTGTCGAGCGCGGGAAAATCGTCGAATGTAGGAAAAATCGTCGAACGCAGCTCGACGATTTTCGTCGAGCACAGGCCACAGGAAATCGTCGAACTCCGTTTGATGATTTGTCGTTAAACGCAGACCACAGGAAATCGTCGAATACAGGCCACGGGAAAAATCGTCGAACGTCGTTTGACGATTTTCCTTTCGTCAAAAAAAGGTCACGGGAAAAATCGTCGAACATCGTTCGACGATTTTCCTTACGCCGAACACTGGCCACGGGAGAATCGTCGAACTCTGTTCGATGATTTTCGTCGGACCCAGAACTAAGGCACATCATCGAGCTCAGCTCGACGATAATCGTCGAACCCAGATCGACGATTTCCGTCGAACTGGCTGCATTGAGAGCACAGCAATCCTGAACCTCCAACTTCATTTCCGTCCAATCTTCTTAGCCTAATTCAATCCTATTACTCGTAATATAAGTAGGAAAACCCACTGCTACTAGATCTAGGGCTGATAGGCTAATTTCTACCCAACCCGAGATTAACAGGGAACAATTTGAATGATTAACAGGGAACAATTTGATAAAAACATACAAGACTATAGCAACCAGGCCGGAAAGTTTGAGTTTCAGAACTTGAAAAAAATGCAAAAAAAACATAAAGGAACATCTAAGGTTTAAGATCCACATGGTTTTGACGGAAAAATAGATCAAAATAAACAAATATCAGGATACATGACTGGTTACAGCAAATATGACCATGGAAAGGAGAAGAAAAAAAAACTTGGCAATGGTAGGAGCACCGCTTTCCTTAATTACCAGCGATTTATCTTGCACAGCCCTTCCTCTCTCTCTCGGCTCCAGCCATAACAGCACCTAAACAGGATCCTAAGGTTTTAATGGCGGAAAAGGATCAAACTAAAAAAATTCTGAGACCCCTAGAAACACCATGAAAATTGAATCCCTTACCGTAGGAATGAAGGTCTAGGCGAGAGCACTTCAAATCTGCTTTCGGAATCGAATTCCGTCAACTAACGCTCTCAGAATCGGCGTCTGAAGGGTAGCAGGGTTGGCGGTTTTCTTCCTCTCGAACAGGCAGCGGTTTCTCTCACGGAAGGAGACGATGAACAGTCTCGTTTTTTTTATTAAGGCTATATATATACATGGACACGCCTATTCAGCCTAAACTGCCACCTAAAAGCCATCCATTTCAAACTTTTAAGATGAATTATTTGCATCCATTATTATTAACACATCAAAACAACGGGAAAACCGAACCACCTCGGAATCCGACAAAATTCACACCGTAGTTAATTACCCATGCTACAAACGCAACGACGAAGTCGAAATCAACTTTCGACGGACAAAACACGGGTTATCACTACCCGAAGCCAAAACACAAGCATCCACCGAGAGGCCTCACCGGTTACCAAAACAGACTCAGCTTGCTAGGGAATCTTGCCAAAAAGGCTACTAACAACCACACAAGGAATCTAGAGAGCTAAGACCACGCTCTAACAAATTGCACATGCCGGAAACGCGTCAACGCAATGCCAAATGAGAATTAAATAATCGCAGAAAAATCAGGGGCGTTACAATCCTAAGGTAGCTCTGATACTATTAGATACCCATTTATATATTCAGAGCTAGCTTGAACTAATACTATTTCCCCCTTTATGACTTCTCTATGAATATGATCTCTGAGATCATTCTTCTGAAACCTTATTTGATCTGTGATATGATAGTTCTCAGTTGTATAGTACTCTTTAAACTTCTTGACTAGAGCTGAAATTGCAGACTCGGAAGTTTTTATAGCAGTAGAAACTGTTGCCAAATCCAGTTTAATCTGTTCTTCTATAGCATATACTTTGGTATTCATATTGGCTTCTATGGCAGTGGTTTGTTCATCTACTTTAGTCAGAGTGATAGTATGTAGTTCCATCAAATTCTCATTCAGTCTTTTCTGATTTTCTAGAACAATTCCTTGCTTGACAACCAGATCATCTATTTCAGTTTTAGTGGATTGTTGTTGTTTGGCAAGATATAATACAGCATTGCCTCCCTTATGGAATCAATCTGTCATTTCTTTCTTAAACATGTTTACCTCAAAATGTTTAGATTTGATGTCTTGTGCCAGACTGAACTGCAATTCCTTATGGCTTTCATCCACATAATTTTGTAGTGCAAGTCTTTGCTCATCAAGTTTGACTTGCAGCTGTACTATCAGAGAATTAAAATCTATTGAAGGAGCAGTGGAAGAGGAGCCAGCCTTTAAGGCTTTCTTATATCCAGAACTTTTTTTCTTTAACTCCAGAAACTTTCTTTTCTTAAGTACTGATGCTGCTTCCTCATCTTCAGAATCAGATGATATCCCAAGTTCCACTATTGTGCCTGGAACATCTACATCTAGTCTTGGGGCTAGGTCTGGTGCCTCCCCCTCAACCCTTGCAGTAGTTGGTGCATCTACAGAAATATCTTCCTTGTGTACTTCTTCTTGCTCCCCCTGGGAGTCATTTTTTAATCTTAAATTACTTTAGTCTCAAGAGCCTGAGGTTTTTCTGGCAGATCAGGAATATGCACATCATGTGCCTCTCTTTCAGAAGGGTCAGTAGCTGTGTTGATGTCATGAACCACTTCCATTATAGTGAGGTTTACAGTCTCACTGTCTAGCTAAGCTTCAGTTCCAGGTGTATGAGTTGGAGACTTCCTGGGTAGGACAGTGTTCTCTTCATCAGAACTGAATTCAATTCTCTCTTCTGAGTCACTGGAGGACTCCTCAGCTTGTACTATATCTCTCTTTGATGTTGTGACCTATTTGGACTTCTGCTTTGGTGTAGGGTCTTCCTTGGATAATACTCTATCTCACCTAGAGAGGATTCTTTTATCCATTCTCCTCATGTGATTGATCTTTGAGCCAACAATCTGGTTGAGCACCTCAGGTATGCTGGCTGCCAGATATAGACTTAAGATTCTACCCATATTTGGCTTCTTAATTCTGTCCTTAATCTTATTAAATATTACAGCACTCCAGTCGGTCTTCACCTGGAAGATGACTCTTGTCATGACGCTGAACATGTGGGAAGAGATCCTATCATTTCCCCAAGTTTCGCAGAGAAAAACCTTCCCAACAATCTCAGACAGAAACTTCCCTTTGGAGTTCATCCCTTTCCTAGTCTTGGATGATACAATGTTTGTGTTTGAGGGAAGCCCACACCATTTAAGGGCTTCGGCAGTCAAATTTGAATCAACCTCAGTCTCTTCTTTTATCCTTAGAAGTTGAAGGGATTTACTCAGACTTTTGAGTGTTATTTTTACCATTTCACCATGAACAGTAGACTTGATCTTGTTCCCCTTTGAATTCAATGTAGCATTAGAATAGAATTCGAGAACTTACTTCTTCCAAATTCTTGCCGATTCAGAAACCAAATAATCCATTCTGACTTCCTGGATTAGGTCCACAACCGTCTTGATTTCTTGTTCAGCAGCATTGAACTCCCCCTCCCCTCGAACGAGCTCATAACCTTTGTTAACATTGTTGTCCAACTTGGGCGCCATTGGAGATGAGAGAAGTGAAGTTGAAGAGAACGAAGAAGAATTTCTTATCGACATAGATGGTTTAGTCTCGATATTTCTGAGAACGTAGTCGACAGGGTCTCATTTCCACCTATTTATACTTTTCGAAGTAGGGAAGGTCAAAAGGCGGGCAGAAAATTAGAGTTTCGTATGTCGACATAATTTTGATTGTGTCGACACAGACTGCTAAAGTCTCGATAGAGAGTTTAGGGTCTCGATAAATCTGTGTGTTGACACCAATTTTTGAGTGTTGACACAGACGACCTTATGTGTCGACAATAACATCTGAGTGTCAAGAACTCTATGTGTCGACACCAATTTCTGAGTGTTGACACAGACGACCTTATGCGTCGACACCAACATCTGAGTGTTAACAACTCTATGTGTTGACACCAATTTCTGAGTGTCGACACAGTCTTCTTAATGTGTTGACACCAACTTCTGAGTGTCGACACTGACTACTTTATGTGTCGACACTAATTTACTTAGTCATATGTTGAATAGAATTTTTCTTAATTTACCATCCTATTCCAGGTTCAATATGCCTAATTCAATTTTAAAGTAATTGAATTTACTTTCATTTAGAGGTTTAGTGAATATATCAGCTACTTGAGTATCAGTAGAAATAAACTCTAAAGCTATGTCCTCTTTCTCAACATGTTCTCTAATAAAATGGTACCTAATTTCAATGTGCTTTGTTCTACTATGTGAAATAGGGTTTCTAGCAATTGATATAGCACAAGTAGAATCACAATATAATGGAGTTCTACTTATCTTGATGTCATAGTCTTCCAGTTAATGTTGTATCCATAGCAACTGAGCACAGCAACTTCCAGCTGTAATATATTCTGACTCTGCTGTGAATATAGCAACACTTGTCTGCTTTTTGTTGTTCCATGACACCAGTCTTCCTCCTAGGAATTGGCATGTACCTGTGGTACTTTTTCTGTCTTCTCTGTAGCCTACAAAATCTGCATCTGAAAAGCCTGTTAGCAGAAAATTTCTATTCCTAGGATACCATAGACCAAGATCTGGTGTGCCCTTAAGATATCTTAAAATTCTCTTGGCAGTAGAATAATGAGACTCTTTAGGGCATGTCTATTATCTAACACAGACACATGTAGCATACATGATGTCAGGCTTACTTGTAGACAAGTATAGTAAGGAGCCAATTATCCCTCTATACAAAGACTCATCAATAGGTTTTCCTACCTCATCTTTTCCTAAAGGCATACTTGACCCCATTAGAGTTTTCATGGTGGAAGCAGTCTTCATGCCATATTTTTTAATCAACTCCCTGTTGAACTTAGACTGGGATATTGACAGGCCATCATCAATCTGTTTTACTTGAAGTTCCAAGAAGAACTTTAGCTCACACATGCTGCTCATCTCAAACTTCCCTTGTATAAGTTTGGCAAACTTCCTTCAAAGGTTGTTCTCAGTAGATCCAAAGATTATGTCATCAACATATATCTGGACTAGGATGATCTTGCCCTTTGATTCCATCAGGAATAGGGTCTTGTCTATTTTTCCCCTTGAGAATTTGTTCTCAATAAGCAAAGTAGACAATGTCTCATATCATGCTCTAGGGGCTTATTTCAACCCATATAGAGCTTTCTAAGTCTATATACATGATCAGGAAAGTGAGGATCTATAAAACATGATGGCTGGTCCACATATACTTCCTCTTTTAGATCTTCATTCAGGAATGCTGACATGACATCCATTTGAAAGACTTTGAATTCTTTGTATGTTGTATAGGCAAGGAATAGTCTTATTACTTCCAGCCTTGGTACTGGGGCAAAGGTATGGTCAAAGTCTATTCCTTCTTCCTGTCTATAGCCTTTTGCTACCAATCTGGCCTTGTTCTTGACAATAATGTCATTTTCATCTAACTTATTCATGTAGATCCATTTAGTCCCTATCACATTTGTCCTTTAAGTCTGAGAACTAGTTTCCAAACTTTGCATCTCTTGAATTGGTTCAGCTCTTCCTGCATAGCACCAATCTAGAATGAATCTTGGACAGCCTCTTCAAAATTCTTTGGTTCCATTTGAGATAGAAAGCTTGAACATAGTGTTGAGTTCAAGATCTTGCTTCTGGTCATTACACCATGACTAGCATCACCAATGATTTGATGGGCTGGATGATCTCTTAAATATCTCAAAGCTATAGGTAATCTTTATTCAGATTGTTGATCCTCAATGTCTTCAGCTGGTTGTTCTTCATGTTCAGCTTGTAAGTCTTGAGCTCCCCTTGAATAGTATCCATCATCTTCAATCTCTTAGCTTGCTGTTTTATCTTTCCTGATGGTCAGATTGTTCATCTTATCTTTTAAACTTACAGAACTATAAGAAGTGATTGGCAACTCACAGATAATTAGCTTAGACTCATCAAAGACAGCATGGACAGATTCTTCTACAACTTGTGTAGTCAGGTTATAGATCCTATATGCTCTACTATAGTTGTTATACCCAACAAATATCTCTTCTTGGGACTTGGAATCAAACTTAGTCAAATGAGACTTTACATTATTTAGTACATAACACTTGCTACCAAAAATTCTAAAATAGGATAAGTTTGGTTTTCTGCCTTACAGAATCTCATAGGGAGTCTTTTTCTGGCTTCTAGTGATGGAAGCTCTATTGAGAACATGATAAGCAGTATTTACTGCCTCAGCCTAGAAATATTCAGTGAGTGAAGTGTCATTTAACAAAGTCCTCCTGGCCTCAATTACAGTTCTGTTCTTACTTTCAGTAATTCCATTTTACTAGGGAGTTCTGGGTGAGGAGAATTCTTGATGAATCCCAAGCCCTTCACAGAACTTTGTCATGCATTTAGACTGAAACACAGTCTCATGGTCACTTCTAATCTTGACCACAGAACTATTAAATTCATTCTGAATTTGCTTGACAAAAGTCTGGAAGATATCTGGGGTTTCAGATTTTCAGCTTAAGAAGAATACCCAAGCAAACCTAGAAAAGTCATCAACCACCATAAGGGTATAGACTTTCCTACCTAGACTATGAACTGCCATAGGACCAAATTGATTCATATGTAGGAGATAAAAACACTTCACTGAGTCCTTGGTATCAAAACTTTGGCAGGAAGACCTGGTATGCTTGTCGTTTTGACAAGCTGAGCAAATTCCCTCCCTAATGCACTTAACTTCAGGACCATTCCTCACCAACTCTTCACTAAAGAGTCTACGTATGGTCTTGTAGTTCAGGTGAGCTAGCCACTTGTGCCATTTGACACAATGAGAAACTTTCTCATCTGCAACTAGGCATATAGGTGTGTCCTGACTCTCACACTCAAAGTCTAGACAGTAAACATTTCCTCTCCTAGTGCCAGTCAAGATAACTCCTTGATCACTTGACCTTCTAGTTTGACCACTCATCCTTGAGGAAAGAAATTTCATAGCTCAAATCACATAGTTGACTTATGCTTATAAGGTTATGTTTCAAACCTTTTACACAAGATACTTGTATAATAGTTACTATGTCATTAGTTATCTTAACCAAACCTTTAGTTACCCCTTTTTCTAAGCCCCCAAAGGTAACTCTGGGACCATTCTTAATATGAGTGTATTTCTTTAGTATGCTCCTTATTCCAGTCATATGCCTGGAACATCCACTGTCCAAGTACCATGTAGGGGTATGGCCACTTTGACTTACCTGCAACCAATATATTATCTAACCTTAGGACCCCAAATCTGATTGGGTCCTAGGTGCAAGTTAGATTTAAACTGAACATGCCTACCTGCAGTTCTTCTAACAGGTAAGCCACCATTACTTCTCTGGACACTCTCATTGTGCCAGCAATCAATGGCATAGTGGCCCACCTTGTCACAGCACCAGCACTCATGCATATTGTACCTTCTTTAAAGAATTGGCTTCACTGCAATGTTGTTTGTAGCTCCCAACCCTGCTGGTACATCAACTCTTTTCTTAAGCCTTTCAGCCACAGCTTGCTTAGGGACATGTCTGGTAGCAGAAGTACTTGGGATATCTTGAACCCGATCTGCAGCTGCCTTCTTTTCAGAAAGGATACTCATGATAGCTTCAGATATCCTAAGTCTGTTTTGCTAACAGACTTTCCTTATCTTGCAAATGAGCTTGCAGACCTTGTGAGTCAGCTAATACCTTGTTCTTGAGTGTTGGGGCTGGTACACCAAACACAAATAGTCCACTTTGAGCCATTTGGGTTTTCTCATAGGCTGCCCAATAGGCACTAGCACCCTTGCCATTTCTACTGCCTTGCTCACAGTGATCATAAATACTATCATGGTCATACCTGTTAGAAGGTTAAAACCACTTTTTTAAAAGAAATTTGAGGCTTGGAAGCAAGTGGCTGAGCTGAAGCTTTGCCTTTCCTTTTGGAATTGGCAGCTCTTATTCTTCCTTTGAAACCTAAACCCTTCTTACCCTTTTGGGAAGAGAAGGAATCTATCAAAGGTAACATAGAACTAGGTTTTGAGAACTTGGCCACTAGCTCCCTCTCCTTTTGGAGTCTACTTTCAAGATTCCTAATATGATTATTGTTGAATGTAATGGTATCCATCTGATAACAGTTATGTTCTTCAACTTACTAATTTCTCTTAGCTTCAGATCCAGCACTTTTGCTGAGTCTGAGGCAGCCAACTTAATACTGGCATTTTCCTTAAAGGCTTACAGGAGCTCTCCATAATCATCAATCAGTTGATTGATGTCTCCTTCAGATTCAGAGCCACTTTATCTCTTGATGAAGATACTTCTGACTCTGGGCTAGTAATATAATCTAACACTGAAGGTGAATACTGTACCTTGCTAGGACCAGGCTGCTCCTAGTTGTATCCATCATCAGCTATAGCCATCAGCCCTATGCATGGGATGTCTACTACTTTATTGATATCATCCAGCAACTGTAAGAATTCTATTTCTACTGAATCTTCCTCAGTTCAGAACAGCCCAATGTAGGCCTCAGCATCCTCTTCATTTTCTAACTTTAATGAAGAAGAGTCAGTCCAGCTTTTCTAATTCTTGGCCACAAAAGATTTCTCCTTTTTGCCTTTATGCTGGTGTTTGTTTTTCTCACCAGACTCCTTTCTTTTGACAGGACAGTCTGTTATAACATGTCCTAGCTTGCTGCAACAATATCAAACAATTTTAACAGAAGTTTGTCTACCAAGTTTTGAACCATACCTTTCCTCTTTATAGGTTTTCTTCTTTCCCTTGTAACGGTCATCCTTGGAGTAAGAGGAAGAGGAAGGCCTTATCCTCCAGTTCTTTTTCTTCGGGAGCTTCTGAAATTGCCTAGAAAAGGCAACAAGCTCCTCATTAGAATTATGGCCATCTGTTGTGCTTGAGTCTGAACTTTCTGACTCAGTATCAGTAACTTCTCTGGGAGGAGAAGGAGTCTTTCTCTTGCCCTTCTTTGTATCTTCAACTTTGAAGGCCACAGACTTATCTTTGTCATAAGACATGCTGCTCTTTTCCTCTTCCTTTCTAGCAATCAACTACATTTCATAGGAGAGTAATTTTCCAAACAAAGTTGATGGAGGAGTATCTGCAAGTCTGGCCACTTCTCTGATGGCACAGACCTTGGTATCCCAATCCTTGGTTAATGATCTGAGAAACTTGTCATTAAGTTCATAAGTGTTGAAGACTCTTCCATAAGTCATCAACTCATTGATAATTCTGAAGAACTTTTCATAGCAAATAGCTATGCTATCTGTTTTGGCATATCTAAAACTCTCATATTCTTGATTAAGCATGGATTTCCTGTCCTCTCTTACTTCTTCTGTCCCCTCCATAAAGACAATCAAAGTGTCTCACATTTCCTTCGAAGTTTTGTAGTGGACTAAATTCTGAAATGTAGAATCATCTATGGCACTAACAATTATGTTATGTGCCCTCTTATCCAAAGTGGCTAAGATGATTTCATCTTTGGTTATCTTAGAATAACTCTTTGGAGTTTTCAGATTTGCATCTAGAATAGATGTCTTCAGAGGAATGAAAGGCCCTTCTTGAACTGTGATGTAAATTCTTGGATCAGATGCCTCCATGAAAAATCTGACCTCTCTTTCCATATGCCAAAGGTTTCTTTTCTACAAATGGGAAGTTTCATGGATGCAAGTTCTTTGTGATTTTCTCATGAACCCATCTTGGCTATGTAACAACCCCATCCGTTCATATGATATATTCTAGAAGGTCTGGCCGGGGCCCCACAGGATATATCACAAAACAGTCGGTGAAGGTACAGGATGATACCAGAGTAGCGCGATCGCACCTAGCACAAATCATTCTAGCAGAAGCCTAGACTACACTTGAACTCCTCATGAATGTCCAAACATAAAACTCTACATTTTATACCATATAGGAATGTCTTACAAGAAGTACAAAAGAGTGGCCTATGGCCTTACAGAGCTTTCAAGAAATGGCCTAAACAAATTGGCGCGCAGGCCGGCCACAACAAAAGAAAACACACAAAACAATATAGAGCCTTCGAGGGCTCGCCACGGTAGCAGCAACAGCAGCAGGTACCTCAACCTCTATGCGTCCCGCTCGGCTCTCCAGCACCTGTACAGGGACAATCCACCCAACGGTGGCAAACAAAGGCAACGGTCAGCGTTCAGCTGACCAAATTATAACGACCCTACCCCTTCTCTCGGGGCAGCGGTATTCTTCCCTGCAGGCATAGCAAATCACAAGTATGGCAAGCTATATTATCAAAAGGTGCTTTCACGCACACAAGCCATCACAACCGTTCGCCACCCGGCTCAACGGTCCGTGCACTCAGGGCACATTCTTGGTGTTCTGGCAACCTCTTGCCCACCACCATATCAGGGTCACAACCCAACGGTAAATCTCTTGAGCATTTACTCCATGGCGTGCAACCGGAGTTAGTCTTCGGACACCGGGATGGCCTGTAGCCCCCCGTTGTGTCATGGCACGCAGGCCGAAGACTCTTGCTATGCGCTCCAACAGACCGCACTTTTGGTCTCACATCGGACGGACATAGCGCAGGTCAGATCCTCCACCCCCCGTTGCTCAAAATCGCCTTGCCTTCTCTGAGTACAGCGTACTCATGCTATATCAAAGGCGCGGGTTCGGTCTCACCAATCCTGTTCCTGGCATTCAAGCCTGGGTATTTCTCTATACCCATTTCTCTCACAGCAACAGCGGGTCTTTCCTGGCACACCAGTACTTCCTGTGACTCTCTCCACAGGTGGACACCGCACAAGCACAAATGTCAGGGGTCTTTCCTGGCTATCATACCAGTACTTCCTGTTACTCGCTTCACAGGTGGACACCCTATGACATCAAGCATCACAAAAGGGCATTTCCTGGTCACACCAGTACTTCCTGTGCCACATCCACAGGTTAGACCCAAACACATCACATGGTTATTTTTCCTGGGCTACCACCCCAGTACTTCCTGCTACTCCTTTTCGCAGGCATAATCCGTAGACTCCGTACCACTACACGTTTATCATGGAGTTTTCTTCGGTTCGTATGCACCATCACCAATCAGACCAACCTGTCCAGATGGGCTTCACACAGCGATGCCTATTTCGTACTCCATTTCCGGATCTATATGCTAACAAAGGGGATGTCAAGCATCCACCTCAAGATTTCCAAAATCAGCCACCTCTTGGTGGGGGAAATCACAAAGCTATGCCAAAAAGAAGCCTTCACATGGCTAGGAAAAAGAGTCGTTACCCTTGACGACCGCTTCGGTGCCATGACCGCAAAGCTTGCTTGCAAGACTCGCAAGAGTGTTTCCTCCGCAACGCTGGCTTCGGATCTCTCGTCGGTAAACCGCAGCACCACCAGCAGCAGCCCTCTTTCCCTCTCCTCTTCCTTTCTCTCTCTCTTTCTCTCTTCACTTGAAGAAAGTTCAAGGCCAAAGAAATGAGAATTCTTTCTCTGATTTCGGCCCTTAAGGAAAAGAAGAAGAAGCTTCAGCCCTTGGATCTAGACTGAATGAATGGACGGCCACGATTCTGCCAAAAACACATATTTTGACCGGACACGGCCTCGAACACGGTCGTGTACCAGGCCGTGTGCCTCAAGCGGTGGTCAACCGACTTATCCAAACCAGTGACACGCCCACTGGACATGCCCGTGTCATGGGCCGTGTCCCAACACGCCTTCAGACACGCCCGTGTCTGTGGCCGTGTTCCTGGGTGAAAAAAATCCCAAATCATCCCGAGACTTCACACGGCCTGTGACACGCCCGTGTCCCAGGCCGTGTGCCCTGACACGGCACAAAGACACGCCCTGTCGAAATCCTTCGGCGGGCTGAGTTCGTCGTCCCGATTTGACACGCCCTGTGACACGCCCGTGTCACAGGCCGTGTGCAACATCTCGATACTCGACACCCACACGTCTCGATACTCGACGATCGTCGAGTAAAATTCATCGAGCATGCGACACGGCCTTGGACACGCCCGTTGTCCTGGGCCGTGTGCCTCCTCTCGACACATCGTCGAGCGAAAAATCGTCGAGACAACGGCCGATCGTCGACACAACCTCGACACGCCCTGCGACACGCCCGTGTCACAGGCCGTGTCAGCTGACACGCCCTGGGACACGCCGTGTCCCAGGCCGTGTCACCCCAAAAATTCCTGTTTCAGAAATTTGGGCTCTTACAGGCTATCTGATTACTGTCTTGAAGATACACTCAGACTGTTAAGTCTAATTTGAGCAACCTGGCTCTAATACCACTTGAAAGAATTGATTTCAAGATTGTCTAAACACTTAGATGGGGGTGAATAGGTTCAATTCTTATTCTACTTAGATAGATAATATTTGATCACAACACAGATAAATTCTACAGCTATCACAGTATGCACAAAGATGAACAATCTGACCATCAGGAAAGATAAAACAGCAAGCTAAGAGATTGAAGATGATGGATACTATTCAGGGGAGCTCAAGACTTACAGAACTAGAAGAAGTGCTTGGCAGCTCACAGTTAATTAGCTTAGACTCATCAAAGACAGCATGGACAGATTCTTCTACAACTTGTGTAGTCAGGTTATAGATCATATATGCTCTACTATTATTGCTGTACCCAACAAATATCTCTTCTTGGAACTTGGAATCAAACATACTCAAATGAGACTTTCCATTATTTAGTACATAACACTTGCTACCAAAAATTCTAAAATAGGATAAGTTTGGTTTTCTGCCTTACAGAATCTCATACGGAGTCTTTTTCTGGCTTTTAGTGATGGAAGCTCTATTGAGAACATGACAAGCAGTATTTACTGCCTCAACCCAGAAATATTCAGTGAGTGAAGTGTCATTTAACAAAGTCCTCCCAGCCTCATTACAGTTCTGTTTCTTCCTTTCAGCAATTCCATTTTACTAGGGAGTTCTGGGTGAGGAGAATTCTTGATGAATCCCAAGCCCTTCACAGAACTTTGTCATGCATTTAGACTGAAACAGTCCCATGGTCACTTCTAATCTTGATCACTGAACTATTAAATTCATTCTGAATTTGCTTGACAAAAGTCTGGAAGATATCTGGGGTTTCAGATTTTCACCTTTAAAAGAATACCCAAGCAAACCTAGAAAAGTCATCAACCACCATAAGGGTATAGACTTTCCTACCTAGACTATGAACTTTCATAGGACCAAATAGATCCATATGTAGGAGATAAAAACACTCCACTGAGTCCTTGGTATCAAGACTTTGGAAGGAAGACCTGGTCTGCTTGCCGTTTTGACAAGCTGAGCAAATTCCCTCCCTAATGCACTTAACTTCAGGACCATTCCTCACCAACTCTTCACTAAAGAGTCTACGTATGGTCTTGTAGTTCAGGTGAGCTAGCCACTTATGTCATTTGACATAATGAGAAACTTTCTCATCTGCAACTAGGCATATAGGTGTGTCCTGACTCTCACACTCAAAGTCTAGACAGTAAACATTTCCTCTCCTAGTGCCAGTCAAGATAACTCCTTGATCACTTGACCTTCTAATTTGACACTCATCCTTGAGGAAATAAATTTCATAGCCCAAATCACATAGTTGACTTATGCTTATAAGGTTATGTTTCAAACCTTTTACATAAGATACTTGTGTAATAGTTACTATGCCATTAGTTATCTTAACCAAACCTTTAGTTACCCATTTTTCTGAGCCCCCATAGGTAAATCTGGGACCATTCTTAATATGAGTGTATTTCTTTAGTATGCTCCTTGTTCCAGTCATGTGCCTGGAACATCCACTGTCCAAGTACCATGTAGGGGTATGGCCACTTCGACTTACCTGCAACCAATATATTATCTAACCTTAGGACCCCAAATTTGATTGGGTCCTAGGTGCAAGTTAGATTTAAACTGAACATGCCTACCTGCAGTTCTTCTAACAGGTAAGCCACCATTACTTCTCTGGACACTCTCATTGTGCCAGCATTCAATGGCATAGTGGCCCACCTTGCCACAGCACCAGCACTCATGCACATTGTACCTTCTTTAAAGAATTGGCTTCACTGCAATGTTGTTTGCAGCTCCCAACCCTGCTGGTACATCAACTCTTTTCTTAAGCCTTTCAGCCACAGCTTGCTTAGGGACATGTCTGGTAGCAGAAGTACTTGGGATATCTTGAACATGATCTGCAGCTGCCTTCTTTTCAGAAAGCATACTCATGATAGCTCCAGATATTCCTAAGTCTGTTTTGCTAACAGACATTCCCTTATCTTGCAAATGAGCTTGCAGACCTTGTGAGTCAGCTAATACCTTGTTCTTGAGTGTTGGGGCTGGTACACCAAACACAAATAGTCCACTTTGAGCCATTTGGATTTTCTCATGGGCTGCCCAATAGGCACTAGCACCCTTGCCATTTCTACTGCCTTGCTTACAGTGATCATAAATACTATCATGGTCATACCTGTTAAAAGGTTAAACCACTTTTTTTAAAAGAAATTTGAGGCTTGGAAGCAAGTGGCTGAGCTGAAGCTTTGCCTTTCCTTTTTTAATTGGGAGCTCTTGTTCTTCCTTTGAAACCTAAACCCTTATTACCCTTTTGGGAAGAGAAGGAATCTATCAAAGGTAACATAGAACTAGGTTTTGAGAACTTGGCCACTAGCTCCCTCTCCTTTTGGAGTCTACTTTCAAGATTCCTAATATGATTATTCTTGAATGTAATGGTATCCATCTGATAACAGTTATGTTCTTCAACTTACTAATTTCTTTTAGCTTTAGATCCAGCACTTTTGCTGAGTCTGAGGCAGCCAACTTCAGACTAGCATTTTCCTTAAAGGCTTACAGGAGCTCTCCATAATCATCAATCAGTTGATTGATGTCTCCTTCAGATTCAGAGCCACCTTTATCTCTTGATGAAGATGCTTCTGACTCTGGGCTAGTAACATAATCTAACACTGAAGGTGAAGACTGTACCTTGCTAGGACCAGGCTGCTCCTGGCTGTATCCATCATCAGCTATAGCCATCAGCCCTATGCATGGGATGTCTACTACTTTATTGATATCATTGAGCAACTGTAAGAATTCTATTTCTACTGAATCTTCCTCAGTTCAGAATAGCCCAATGTAGGCCTCAGCATCCTCTTCATTTTCTAACTCTAATGAAGTAGAGTCAGTCCAGCTTTTTCTAATTCTTTGCCACAAAAGATTTCTCCTTTTTGCCTTTTATGCTGGTGTTTCTTTTTCTCACCAGACTCCTTTCTTTTGACAGGACAGACTGTTATAACATGTCCTAGCTTGCTGCAACAATATCAAACAATTTTAACAGAAGTTTGTCTACCAAGTTTTGAACCATACCTTTCCTCTTTATAGGTTTTCTTCTTTCCCTTGTAATTGTCATCCTTGGAGTAAGAGGAAGAGGAAGGCCTTATCCTCCAGTTCTTTTTCTTCGGGAGCTTCTGAAATTGCTTAGAAAAGGCAGCAAGCTCCTCATTAGAATTATGGCCATCTGTTGTGCTTGAGTATGAACTTTCTGACTCAGTATCAGTAACTTTTCTGGGAGGAGAAGGAGTATTTCTCTTGCCCTTCTTTGTATCTTCAACTTTGAAGGCCACAGACTTATCTTTGTCATAAGACATGCTGCTCTTTTACTCTTCCTTTCTAGCAATCAACTACATTTCATAGCACAGTAATTTTCTAAACAAAGTTGATGGAGGATTATCTGCAAGTTTGGCCACTTCTCTGATGGCACAGACCTTGGTATCCCAATCCTTGGTTAATGATCTGAGAAACTTGTCATTAAGTTCATAAGTGTTGAAGACTCTTCAATAAGTCATCAACTCATTGATAATTCTAAAGAACTTTTCATAGCATATAGCTATGCTATCTGTTTTGGCATATCTAAAACTCTCATATTCTTGATTAAGCATGGATTTTTTGTCCTCTCTTACTTCTTCTGTCCCCTCCATAAAGACAATCAAAGTGTCCCACATTTCCTTCGAAGTTTTGTAGTGGACTAAATTCTGAAATGTAGAATCATCTATGGCACTAACAATTATGTTATGTGCCCTCTTATCCAAAGTGGCTAAGATGATTTCATCTTTGGTCATCTCAGAATAACTCTTTGAAGTTTTCAGATTTGCATCTAGAAAAGATGTCTTCATAGGAATGAAAGGCCCTTCTTGAACTGTGATGTAAATTCTTGGATCAGATGCCTCCATGAAAAATCTGACCCTCTCTTTCCATATGCCAAAGGTTTCTTTTCTACAAATGGGAAGTTTCATGGATCCAAGTTCTTTGTGATTTTCTCCTGAACTCATCTTGGCTATCTAATTACTGTCTTGAAGATACACTCAGACTGTTAAGTCTAATTTTGAGCAACCTGGCTCTGATACCACTTGAAAGAATTGATTTCAAGATTGTCTAAACACCTAGAGGGGGGTGAATAGGTTCAATTCTTATTCTACTTAGATAGTTAATAATTTGATCACAGCACAGATAAATTCTACAGCTATCACAGTATGCACATAGATTTATAGTAGTTCCCCAACTGATGGGTACATCCACTTTCCACCTCCGCTTATCTAGTTGTACACTAGATTTGGCCAAACTTCCTTCCACCTTCTCAGATCCTCAGATCTTACAACTCAGAACCCAAACTGGTTCCTACAGCTCACACTTCAACAAGTGCTACAACACGGGCTCTTCCCAAGAACCCTACCTTAGAGTGAATCCACACTCCTACCACTCAGGCAATCAAGCCCTACCTCAGCCTTTATAATTATAGACTTATAACTCAGAGATTGAAATCTCTTACACTCAGATCTAAAATAGATCTTACAGAAAATTGATTAAATGAATATTTCTTCCTTCACCCAGATAGAGAGAGGTGAGGAAATCTTGATCAGACCTTGATGGATATGCTTTCTCCAGATATTTGTTGTAATGAATCTGATTCAACCTGACTTAGCTTATTCAAAGCTTCTTGAAAGAGTGAACTTAGGTTAAATCTTCTTGAGAAGTTGGTGTAGATCCAGCTTCTTCCTCCTTGCAGAATTAAAACTGCAATCTCTGACAGATCTGCTGTGAAGTTATCCCCTTCTCTGATTTTGAATCAGAATCTTCTTGCTGTATAGGATTCCGTGAATTCTTCTTGGAGAATTCCTCTTTTATTTCTCTCTATCTTTTGTTGTTAATTTTCTCTAATAGCTCGGATCTATTTATAGATCACATCATAGGCAACCGACTGATCCGGTAGTTGACTGACATCTGACAGTTCTGACATGTCTAATAGGCTGTAACAATTCTGGCAGTTGTCTAGTCTTTAGTCTAAATATTTGGCACTTACAGTTATTTAACTCAGCTGAATGTGTCGAGATAGATGAAGTATGTGTCGACATAGATGAAGTATGTGTCGACATAAATACCCGGGTGTTAACACACTTCCTTTGGTGTTGTCAACAAACTTCAGAAACTGTCGACATAGCTCTTCATTCAGTCTTAACACTGCCTTTGTAGAATGTGTCGACATACTTCAGAAAACAGTCGACACCACTCTTCATCAAGTTCTCGACACATCCTTTGTAGAATGTGTCGACACAAGTCCTGTGTGTCGACACAGCCTCTCTAAATGTCGACCCAAGTCCTGGATGTCGACATAGTTGCTTCTTTATAATTGTTAATACAATAATGTCTAAATATGTCGACACAAGTTATGAGTGTCGACATAGTTGATGTCGACTTAAACTCTGGGTATCGACACAAGTCATGTGTGTCGACACAGGCTTGCTTCTTATCTTAACACAGGTCCTTCAAAGGTGTCGACACAAAATAATTATCTCGACACTTTTGTACTTAGAATATATTCTGCATTCTTTTGCCTGCACAAACAAAATCAATACACCATCAAATACAACCTGATGTATATCATTGAGTCAGGTGAGGCTCCTCCAAATCAGGTGCATAATTTCCAATATACCCAACAGTAGCAATCTCTTCATCCATGGCAGCCTTCCAATGCGGAATAGTAAGGGCCTCTTGATAGGAACGGGGAGTGGAAGTGGCAGAGATAGCCGGCACAAACTCCCTATGATCACGGGTTAAACAATCATAAGAAACAACAGCAGCAAGTGGATGCTTGGTACACTCTCGAACTCCTTTACGAAGAGTAATGGGAAGGTCCAGGTCAACAGGTTCCTCAATATCCGGAGCATCTGTGGTGGAGAGAGCTGGCCCAGGAGTAGAGGGAGACTGCAGCGAAGATGAGGGAGATAGCGGAGGTTAAGAGAGAGGCGGAGATGATGGAGACGGTGGAGGAGGAAATACCTAGGTAGGTGTCGATGGGCTGGAGGGAACATGAGGAGAATTGGAAGCCACAAGGAGAGGTGACGAGTCATCAGAGAAATATGGAGCATTCTCGAAGAAGGTAACGTCCACGGAGATGAACTGCTTGCGAAGAATGGGGTCAAAACAACAATAGCCTTTCTGAGTGGTAGAGTATCCCAGAAAGACACATTTGGTGGAGCGAGGAGAGAGTTTATCATGGGTAGCGGACGGAGCATGCACAAAGGGTGTGCACCCAAAGATTCGTAGAGGGAGGGGAAAAGGATCCTTGCCCTGATAGAGAATGGAGAAAGGGGTTTGACCGCGGAGAACCGTGGAGGGAATGTGATTGATGAGATATCAAGAAATGAGAACTGCATAGCCCCAGTAGGAGCGAGGGACATGCATTTATATTAGCATAGTGCGAACAACATCAAGGAGGTGACGGTTTTTGCGTTCCGCCACACCATTTTGTTGTGAGGAATAGACATAACTTGTTTGATGAACTATCCCATTTTGCATACAGAAAGATGAAAAAGCTTGACTAACATATTCTTTGCATTATTAGAGCGTAAGATTTTAATAGAAACACCAAACTGATTTTTAATTAAATGATAAAAAGATTGTCATACATCAAATAGTTCAGAGCGTTCTTGTAAGAGATACACCCAAGTATATCGAGAGAAGACTTCAATGAAAGTAATAAAATAAGAACTACCCCGACCAATGGTGATGGTAGGAGCAGAACCCCATATTGATGCGCGAAAATAGCACCGCCTAATTAACAAGTTGTTCGATCTCACAAACTAGGTGAAGAAGAGGATTGCGGGGTTGATGAGAAGGAGAGGAGAGGTAGGAAGCTTCTGAGTGCTCGAGAGTGGAGCAAATGCTTGTTCAAGGGTTACGGGGATGGAAAGGAGGAGAAGATGAAGCTTCTGAGTGCTCGAGAGTGGAGCAAATGCTTGTTCAAGGGTTACGGGGATAGAGGAGAGGTTTACTGAGAGCAGTTGGTAAGGCTTATGATCAGCGGAGAAGGTTGATGATCAGCGGAGGAGGTTGATGATCAGCGGAGGAGGTTGATCAGGAGCTGTCGAGCAGACGGTTACTTTGATGGTTGTGCTTACAGGTTGATGCCGAGAGAGTTGAGCTAAGCTAAGAAGAAGAAAGGGGTCGCTAGTAGTGGCAACAGCAAACTTCGCCCGTCATTGCTTAAATTCCACTCCTGCGACGGGCTTTCCCTTTGTTGAATATTGAGTTATTACAGCTTGCTATTCTAGCTTTACAAGAAAGCAAATAAATGGTACACTGGGGAAGCTGACGGCTAAGGAAGGAATGCAAGAAGGGAGGTCGCGCGGACTGGAGAGCAAGGTCGGCAGGCCGCGCGACTAAGGGTAGAGAGGAGGCCGAACAGACTGGAGACTGAGGACGGCAGGCCGCGCGGTTACAAAATGAGACGGTGCGGATTGGGAGAAGGAACCGCAAGAGGTTGAAAAGTTGAACTTGTCATCGGGCTGTCTTCGAGCATGAGAGCGATGAGACTGTCCAGACTATCCTCAAATGAGAGGCATGGGGGTCTATTTATAGTCCCGAGGAGGTAACGGCTTTCGGTGACCTTACCCCCGGTGAGACGGTAACTGGTGCGAGTAAAGACTTGAGTCCGCCGAGTACGCGGAGTCCGCATAAGGCCGTGCAGACTGGAACTGGCTTCTGGAAGAGGTTTTCTGCCTGCTGATTGAGCCTGTGCCAAGACTACGGGCTGAGGATAAGTGAGTGCTAGAGGCTGAGTGGCGGACCAAATAGTAGAGGAAATGCCTGATGCACTCTGCTGATATTTGAATGAAGATCAAACCTGAATAGTTGTCTTCTTGCTATATTAGAGATGACATCTTTAACATGAAGTCCAGATCAATTAGTCGAGTGTTGACTGTTGATATAATAGAATAAATATGATCATATTGGCAGAGAAAAAGCTTGACGAATTCTGCCAATCTGGATAAAGATTAGACCGCGACGGTAATTGTAGTAAGATATGATATCTTCAATATGAAGTCCAAATCAATAAGAAAAGATTAACTTAATTAGACTTTGCTTGCATGGCTTGTTAATCAAGAATAGCCAGATTCTTTGATCAATGATTGATGTCGTTAGCATTTAATAAGAGTAATGAGGAGCTTTGTAGGTCATCATCTAATAGAGCTTTGAGCAAGCAATGCATATAAGATGAGCATAAGCAAAATGAATGTTTGTTAATCCTTTTGGTAGGTCGGGTTTAACCTGTTCACCTATGAAAAATGCAGTTGAAAATAAAGAGGTCTATACTCAGAGATGACAAAGAAAGACTGGATACTGCCATAGGAGATCACCCGTGGGCCTTATGCATTGCTTGCCTGAGAAAGGTCATCACGAGTATAGTCCTACTAAGAGCGGTCTTGTAACGTCCCTAGCCAATACAACGTGACACCGTCACGACTCTGCTCTAGGCGACGCTACCGGGCTGCAGCCCAAACACCCCAACCCCTCTCCCTCCACAGGCGGGTTGTTGGTGTCCACAGCTCAACTGGTGATGAGAAGTGAAGGAACTCCATAGTTAAGCATGCTTGGGTGAGAGTAGTACTGGGATGGGTGACCTCTTAGGAAGTCACATACGGCCCAGCTTAACTGTCGAGTTCGCTCATCAAAGGGAGGTTGTGGCCACCAACAACCCGCCCATGGAGGGAGAGGGGTTGGGGTGTTTGGGCTGCAGCCCGGTAGCGTCGCCTAGAGCGGAGCCATGACGATGTCACGTTGTATCGGCTAGGGACGTTACAATAAAAAGTGCACTTTTTTGTAACACCTTTCCACTGCATCTGAGTGGTCTATTAACGAGCATGTTACCGGGCTGTAGCCTAAGCACCCCAACCCCTCCCTCCACAGGCAGGTTGTTGGTGACCGCAGCCTCCCTTAGATGAGGTAAACCCGATAGTTAAGCCTGCACTACGGGGACTTCCCAGGAGGTCACCCATCCCAGAATTTCTCCAGCCTGAGCACGCTTAACTATGGAGTTCTTTCAAGTCTCATCACCAATTGAGAGTTGAAAGAACTCTATAGTTAAGCATGCTTGGGCGAGAGTAGTATTGGGATGGGTGACCTCCTGGGAAGTCCCCGTGATGCCCAGCTTAACTGTCGAGTTCGCTCATCAAAGGGAGGTTGTGGCCACCAACAACACGCCAGTGGGCTGGAGAGGGATTGGGGTGCTTGGGTTGCAGCCCGGTAGCGATGCCTAGAGCGGAGCCGTGACACCGTCACGTTGGATCGGCTAGGGTCGTTACAGGGCTAGCCGCGCATCCATTAGAAGGGAACAAAAGAGAAAAGCATGGGAAATCCTGAGAAGGATCGCTAGATACACTGCTCTCATGCCTCGGGTTACAGCATCACTGATCATAGTAGATCACCCGTGGGCCTTATGCATCGCTTGCCTGAGAAAGGTCATCACGAGTATAGTCCTACTAAGAGCGGTCTTGTAACGTTCCTAGCTGATACAACGTGACACCGTCACGACTCTGCTCTAGGCGACGCTACCGGGCTGTAGCCCAAAAACCCCAACCCCTCTCCCTCCACAGGCGGGTTGTTGGTGGCCACAGCTCAACTGGTGATGAGAAGTGAAGGAACTCCATAGTTAAGTGTGCTTGGGTGAGAGTAGTACTGGGATGGGTGACCTCCTGGGAAGTCACATACGGCCCAGCTTAACTGTTGAGTTCGCTCATCAAAGGGAGGTTGTGGCCACCAACAACCCGCCCGTGGAGGGAGAGAGGTTGGGGTGTTTGGGCTGCAGCCCGGTAGCGTCGCCTAGAGCGGATCCATGACGGTGTCACGTTGTATCGGTTAGGGACGTTACAATAAAAAGTGCACTTTTTGTTGTAATACATCTCCACTGCACCCGAGTGGTCTATTAACGAGCATGTTACCGGGCTGTAGCCTAAGCACCCCAACCCCTCCCTCCACAGGCAGGTTGTTGGTGGCTGCAGCCTCCCTTAGATGAGGTAAACCTGATAGTTAAGCCTGCACTACGGGGACTTCCCAGGAGGTCACCCATCCCAGAATTTCTCCAGCCCGAGCACACTTAACTATGGAGTTCTTTCAACTCTCATCACCAATTGAGAGTTGAAAGAACTTCATAGTTAAGCATGCTTGGGCGAGAGTAGTATTGGGATGGGTGACCTCCTGGGAAGTCCCCATGAGGCCCGGCTTAACTGTCGAGTTCGCTCATCAAAGGGAGGTTGTGGCCACCAACAACACGCTAGTGGGCTGGAGAGGGGTTGGGGTGCTTGGGTTGCAGCCCGGTAGCGATGCCTAGAGCGGAGCCGTGACACCGTCACATTGGATCGGCTAGGGTCGTTACAGGGCTAGCCGCGCATCCTTTAGAAGGGAACAAAAGAGAAAAGCATGGGAAATCCTGAGAAGGATCGCTAGATACACTTCTCTCATGCCTCAGGTTATAGCATCACTAATCAATGAGACTAGTTGCGCTAAGTGGCCTAAAGCATTGCTTACCTGTGGACAGATCAGTGGAGTTGTGGATCCCGAGAAGGCACGGATTGAGAGTACCATAGAGTGTTCAGCCATCACAGTTGTGAGATGATCGAAGAGACAGGGCTATGCTTGGTCTCCATTGCTTGTCAAGCAAAGATCATCGTAACTGTAATGTATCCTTAATGAAGCACAGCAAAGCTAACACATGGGCCTTCCTGACGCACGCTCTGTGTCAGATACTGGCTAGGATCCATAGTCATGTATTCCTCCACATGAGAGTTGGATAGCCCCCACTACACATATGTGAAAACTCCCCGCGATATTTGGTCATTGTGGCCTTACGTCGGAATCCAATCTCGAGGGGGCCTATAGCAAGACTCGACGATATCTAGTGGTTCAGAGATCTCTTTGGTAAAGAGAAAATAGAGGAAGAAGCACTCCAAAAAGGGAAATGTGTCAGTACAGGATCCCTGAAGTAAATTTTATTGAAATGCAAGAAGGAACACTTAGAAGTGTTTTGAGATGAAAATGTTCAAAGAGTAAGAGTAGAGATAACCCGTCACGATTATGAAAAAACTTTGAAGAACTATGAAGTCCTTTGTCGGCTTAGAATAGTCTTCCAAGCACGCCCTCATCATTGGCATCAAAGTGTTCAACAGCATTGTTGACAACAAGGAGAGGGTGTTCTTCGACTAGGCTCACTCCTCTTGAGAAACTAGGAATGTCTGCAACTTCTTTGCCCTTTAAGGTTATTGGATCAGGGTGATCATCTTTGGGAAGCAAGTCACGCATCTTACCCTACCGGAGCATCCTTTGCACTAGTTGGCGGAGTGCTCGGCAGTTCTCAGTTAGGTGGCCTGGCTTTTTGTTGAATTCGCAATACGGATTTGGGTCTTTAGATCTTTGATCAGCTGGTCGATAAGGCCTTTTGTAGTTAGCCCTATCCTTCATGATCTGGCTTACTTCTTGCATGGCTTCATCTAGTTCAGACTCATGCAAGTAATCATCTTACTGTTGATGGACCGCAGCTATTTGTGAAGATGGAGCTAGTGGTAGTAACGACTGATCTTGAGCACGATCACGGCTCAGAAAAGGGTATCGATGGAGCTGAAACCTTCTTTCCCTCCTTGAGCGAGTTGGGAAATCTTTTCGAGGATATCTCAGAGGCTGCTTGTGAGAAGGATATTTCTCTGATATAAGCCTGGAGATGAAGCCCAGGTTGCTCTTTTTGCCTCGGATGTATGAGTTGGCTAAGGCAATCAACTCTTGGTACGTTCTTGGTGTTCGGACATTGGCTTCAAACTTGAGCGGCCCTTCATGAAGACCGTAGATAAGAGCCACTCGGTACATTTCTTGACCAACAATCTTGATGTCCAAGATTTCTCTCTGGAATCGATCAACGAACTGAGACCAAGTCTCGTTCTTATGCTGCTTGATCTCAAAGAGGGCTTCTGGACCGCCCATTCTCTTAGTTGAAGTAGAGAATCTGAGTAAGAACTCCCTTCGCAGATCAGCAAAGGAAGTGATGGACTGGGGGAGAAGACCATAGAACCAATCCTTCACTTGTCCATCAAAAGTTGTGACAAGGAGCTTGCATTTAGTTGCATCTGAGAGATTTTTGAGAGCTACGGCTAATTCGAAAGCTTGAAGGTGCTTTGTTGGATCAGTCTCTCCAGTGTAGATTGGTAACCAGGGCTCTCTGAAATTAGCTGGCGTTGGTTCATGACGAACATTCTCTGTAAATGGCAAAGGCTCTTCCTATTCTCCTACAGCATAAGGATAAAGGGGAGCATAAGTTATAGCTACAAAAGAAGCAGGAGGATAAGAAGGAAAAGCTGCTGCAGGAGGAGCAAAGATAGGAGCTGATGGGTAAGGATGACTTCCTTGAAAGTTGATAAATCTTGCAGGACTTCCCCGGGTTGCTTCCCGAAAGAAGTTTTGATGAGCTGCAAACTCTTCATCTTGAGGTCGCAAAGGGGCTGCAGGCCCTTGCGGAAAGGTTGTTGTATAATGAGGATAGACCGGTGGGTAAGCTGGAGGATAAGCATGTTGATGCTCCAATGTTGTTGGATTGATCGGAGCAGCTGGAGCAACTGGATCTGCTGCAGGTTGTACCTGCAACTGTTGGGTGATTGTAGCAAGATTTTGGTTGATCGCTTGGAATTGCTGAGCATTTTCACAGCATGATTGCTCGAAGGCCTCCCAGAGAGGATCATCTCTAGGACTTGATTGAGCAAGGTTCTCGGCTGAAAGATGATCTGACATGGCAAACTGTCAGAGTTCACCGTCTGTTCGGATCTGAAGGTTGCGTGTTAACTGTTGATGCGCGAAAATGGCACTGCCTAGTTAACGGGTTGTTTGATCTCACAAGCTAGGTGAAGAAGAGGATTGTGGGGTTGAGGAGAAGGTGAGGAGAGGTAGGAAGCTTCTAAGTGCTCGAGAGTGGAGCAAACGCTTGCTCAAGGGTTGCGGGGATGGAAAGGAGGAGAAGAGGAAGCTTCTAAGTGCTCGAGAGTGGAGCAAACACTTGTTTAAGGGTTGTGGGGATAGAGGACAGGTTTGCTGAGAGCAGCCGGGAAGGCTGATGATCAGTAGAGAAGGTTGATGATCAGCGGAGGAGGTCGATGTTCAGCGGAGGAGGTTGATCAGGAGCTGTCGAGCAGACGGTTAATTTGACGGTTGTGCATGCAGGTTGATGCGGAGAGAGTTGAGCTGAGCTAAGAAGAAGAAAGGGGCCGCTACTAAATGCCACTCTTGCGATGGGCTTTCCCTTTGATTATTATTGAGTTATTACAGCTTGCTATTCAACCTTTATAAGAAAGCAAATAAAGGGTACACTGGGTAAGATGGCGACAAGGAAGGAATGCCGGAAGGGAGGACGCACGGATTGGAGAGAAAGGTCGGCAGGCCACGCGACTAAGGGTAGAGAGGAGGCCGCGTGGACTGGTGACTGAGGCCGGCAGGCCGCGCGGTTACAAAACGAGAGGGTGCAGACTGGGAGAAGGAGTCTGCAGGAGGTTGAAGAGTTGAACTTGTCGTCAGGCTATCTTCGAGTGTGAGAGCGATGATACTGTCCAGAATGTCCTCAAATAAGAGGCATGGGGTCTATTTATAAGCCCGAGGAGGTAACGACTTTCGGTGATATTACCCCTAGTGAGACGGTAACTGGTGCGAGTAAAGACTTGAGTCTGCCGAGTGCGCGGAGTCCACATGAGGCCACGCGGACTGGAACTGGATTCTTGAAGAGGCTTGCTACCTACTGATTGAGCACGCGCCAAGACTGCGGGGTAAGGATAAGCGAGTGCTGGAGGCTGAGTGGCAGACTGCGAGAAGAATCCGCGGAGTCCGCCACTGCTGAACTGAGCACGCGTCAAGGGTGCGAGTTGAAGGATATTCGCAGAGTCCGCACTAGGCCACGCGGTCTGGGACTGCCTGCTGCTGGGGAGAAGCAGATGTTGGAGGCTATGGCAGACTACGAGACGTATCCGCTGAGTCCGCGGTGGGTCAACTGAGTCCGCCTCTGCTGCGAACGAAGCGGCTGGCTGCTGAAGCTGGAGCTGAGGTTCATCAGCGTAGGCGGACTGGAAGGTTTGACTACACCTCGAGTCTGCCTAGCTCGCGATGAACTGTACATGTCCGCTGATCTTTGCGGGTAGCCAGAGAGCTGGAGCATCTGCACTCCTCATGCAGACTGAAGAAGTAGGTTGCCCATTCTGCTGGAGTCCGCCACTTTGTTGAATGGAACTTGCCACTCCTGCTGGGTGATAAGGGATGGGGTACCTGCCGGACTGACGTGGCAGGTCGCACGTGTTGGCGAGGTGGAAATTGGTATAGCTGGCTGGCGGCCTGGGATCAGGTCGCCAATCTGGCTATGCAGCGAGCTAGAGGGTTGTCGACGCTGGTGAAGGTGTGCGTCCTAGACGCAGGCCGCTTATCGTTGTGACAGTCTGGGCGGATAGACATTCGAGTCCGGCAAAGGGGCACCTATTGAGACAAGCTTGAGGTCTAGCTGACAAGGGGCACGGCCTGCAGGGGAGGACTGCAGAAGCAGTCCGCGGCCCCAGCCGACCAAAGGAACAACGCTCGGCCTGGGTGGTCATACCGCTGAGACCGCCCAAGCCGTGCGGCCTGACCGGACAGAAAAGCATGTCCGCCCATCCCAAGATATCGCGACCTCCAAGAGGAACCTGGAGCAGGCCGCGACTAGCGAGCTAGCTGCCTTGGGAAGGATTGCCAATTTCGTGGTTAACATCCCAGATGTCGGAATGAATGAGATCAAATGGACAGGTAGAACCACGATCTTGCTTCGGCGGGAAGGAGGAACGGTGATGCTTGCCAAGCTGACAAGCATCGCAGTTGAGAGGAGAGTTATGCGGAGGGAGGTGGGGCAGAAGCTGACGGAGAAGTCGTGGAGCAGGATGCCAAAGGAGGAGATGCCATTATAGAAGGTCTGTAGAGGAGGAGGAGAAGGCCGGTAGAGCGAAAACGTTATCAAGAAAGTAGAGGCTGCCGCTCACAGTCCCAGTAGCAATCGTCCGTTGGGAGCTCAGATCTGAAAAGAACAAGAAGTTGGAGTGAATGTGGCGGAGCATTGAAGTTGCTTGCCCAAAGAAGTATCTGAAAATAAATTGCATGGAAACATGGGCACATAGAGAGTGTCGGCCAGGCGAAGAGACGGAGTGACATGAACCACCCCTATCCTATGAACTGGGGAGGGAGAGTCGTCTGCAATAAGGATCGGGGGAAACCGATCATATGTTTTGAGGAGAGAAAAGCATTGAGGGTTGCCCGTCATGTGATTAGTCGCACCAGAGTCGATAAGTAATTTACCTTGAGTAACCATATGAGCACTACCTGAGGACATGGTCGCTGATGCGAATGTCTTGGAAGAGGAGGCGGAAGAGTCACCAGAAGGGCAAAGATATGTATGTTTCATCCAGCAGCGATCCACAAGATGCCTAGTGTGGCCACAATGAGAGCAGAGAAAGCATGAAGAGCTACGCCCATCGGAATGGTGGTTGCGACTACCAGAGCCACTCCGTTGAGTCTGGTGAGCATAGTTGTCGGGAGGAGGAGAAGACAGAAGTGGACACTAAAGTAGAGAGGTAACTGCGGCAATGCATGCAATAGTTATATCCCAGGTGGGAGAGTCCTCCTCGCACAAGATATGTTGGTGGGTCATGTCGTAGGACTCAGGGTGTCGTAGAAGATAGCGAACAATAAGAAGTTCCTGGAAGTTCTTGTACTGTTCGGCCAAATCTACAGAGAAGGGGCGATGTTGAAGAATCTCGGCACCAAGAGCCTGAACCTGTTGATAAGCGGTAGCAGTAGACATGGAAGGACGGGCAAAGAGGTCCGCATACAAAGTATAGATGCGGGACGTCTGAGCACCCTTTGAGTACAAAGCAGCAACATGAAGCCAAGCCTTCTTGACCATCTCATCATGACGGATGACGGGAAGACATTCATCGGAAAGACTGTTGGCTAGCCAAGTGCGCACAAGTGCGTCTCTAGCATCCCAGTCGTCAAATTCAGCGGAAGTGGCAGGAGGAGGGTCATAGGTGAAGTGGTGGAGTTTGCGTTGTGTGCGAAGAAGGAAGGTGAAGGAGACACTCCAATCCGGGTAGTTGGAACCGACAAGTTTGGAGATAGTGCCAAGATTCCTAGAAGGAATGGGAGGAGGAGGCGGATTGGCCACAGGAGTAGCTTTGGTGGTAGAAGAGCTGGAAAGAGCCATGAAAAAGAATCCACATGGGTAGAGAGAAGCCGAGCAAACAGCAGGTCGCGGAGATAAGGCAGAAGGCCGCATCTGACACAAGGAAAGGATCTGCAGCGGTCACGGTATCAAAATACCAGTGATAAGAAGCGCCATGACCAAGCAGCAGAGATAAGAACCAGAGAGACCACGGCGGACAGAACAAGAGACTGCAGCGGACAAGAGAGGCCGTAGCGGACACAGAGGATGTTGCCGGGAGGGAAATAAAGAAGGCTGCATGAACATGAGACAGAGAAACCGCATAAAAATGTCGCGGAGAGAGAAAGCGAGAAGAGGGTCGCGCACACAAAGAGCAGCGACTAAGAAGAGAAGGGAGGAGAGGTCACGCAAATAGAGGGCAAGAAGGAGAAAAAGTCGTGCAGACAGGAGAAGGCACCGAATCAGGAGGAAAAGATCGTTTCCTCTGACACCATGTGTGAACAGAAAAAGAGAAGCCGGAAATTGGAATAACAAAAATCTTTATTATCCAAAAAAAGGTATGCATTACATGGTATAGCCTCCCTTTTATAGAATGGAGGAGATGGGAGAGATTACAATAAAATAATGTGGGACTAAATAATTACATGTACAAGCGATTTAACATAAATACAAGCCGATCAAGCCACGTGGTTAGACAAATAGTCTAACCGCCCGGCAACCACCAGAGGGAGATGACAAGCCGCCAGGGAGACTGCCAGGTTGTGCGGTCTCCAAGTCGCCAGGGATAGACCGGCAGACCGCCAGGGCACCAACAGCAACAGTCCTGCAACCAAACTGTTGGAGAGAAACTAACAGACCTCTCGGACTGTAATCCGCCAACTCGCCAGAGATAGACCGGCAGGTCGCCCGGTCACCAAGTTGTCAGACCGCACGGTCTCTATTATGCAACAATCCCAAGGGAAAGGGCAAAGCTCAAGTGGAGCCTCTAGCCTCTAAGCCTCCTGTGAAATTTAATAGAGTGAAATTTCCTTCTTACAACCATGACCATGAGAGTATTTATGGTCACTGGAATCATTCTAGACCATCTAGTGTGAAAAAAGATGTTCCACAGTATGGTGGTAGTTACAGCAAAGGGGAAAGTGCCTATGAGAAAATACAAATGGCCCATCCTGGATCATTTGTGTTTGGTGCAACAGCCACATCAGTCAAGGGTAAAGTTGCTGACTGTTCTCCAATTCCTCCAGCCCACTCTAAGACAAAGGGCAAGGCTGTTAGTAGACTAGACCTGGGCATCTCTGAGGATATCAAGAGTATGCTTTCTGAAAAGAAAGCTGCTGCTAAAAGGGCTCAAGATATCCCAAGCACTTCTACTGCCAGATCCACCACTTGTCAGACTGGGGCTGGAAAACCATGGAAGAAGACTGTTGCTACTCCTTCTAGACCCAGAGTTGTTGTTAACACGGCCACTAGACCTACTCCAAAAAGAAGGTATAACATCCATGAGTGTTGGTGTGTGGCAAGGTAGGCCACTTTGCTGTTGATTGCTGGCATAATCATAGTGTGCAGAGAGCAAATGTCAGCTTGCCTGTCAGAAAAGCTGCAGGCAGGAAGAATTATTTTCAGCCTAACATGCACCAAGGACCTAATAAAAATTAGGGTCCTAAGGTTAACTGATTTGTGTTTTACAGGTTAGTCCAAGTGCCCATACCCCTATATGGTACTTGGACAGTGGATGTTCCAGGAACATGACTGGAACAAGGAGCATACTGAAGGATTATGCTCCGTCAAAGAATGGACCAAAGGTTATCTTTGGTGGATCAAAAAAAGGGGTGACTAGAGGTTATAGTAAGATCTCTAATGGCATAGTCACTATCACTAGAGTAGCCTATGTGGAAGGGTTGCAACACAACCTGATAAGCATTAGCCAATTCTGTGATCTTGGCTATGATATAGTATGCCACAAGGATGTGTGCCGAATTAGGAGGTTAAGTGACTAAGAGGTCATCTTAACAGGCACTAGGAGTGGAAATGTATACTGTTTAGATTTCATATGCTCTAGCAAAGACTCACTTGTATGCCTAGTTGCAGATGTGAAAGCCTCTTCCTGTGTCCAGTGACACAAGAGGCTAGCCCATCTAAATTATAGGTCCATAGGCAAGTTGTTCAGCAATGAGCTGGTTAGGAATGGGCCTAAGTCTATATCCACTAAGGAGGGTATCTGCTCTGCATGCCAAAAGGGCAAACAGACTAAGACCTCCTTCAAGAGCATTGCCACCAAAGACTCAGTGAGGTGCTTATACTTCTTGCATATGGATCTATTTGGTCCTATGCCAATTCAAAGTCTAGGTAGGAAAGTCAACACCCTTGTGGTTGCTGATGACTTTTTCAGATTTGCATGGGTGTTCTTTATAAGAAAAAAATTTGAAACTCCTGATGTCTTTCAGATATTTGTCAAGCAAATTCAGAATGAATTCAACAGCACTGTGGTCAAAAAATAGAAGTGATCATATCACTGAGTTTCAGTCTGAGTGCATGACAAGGTTCTGTGAAGAGCTAGGGATTCATCAAGAATTATCCTCTCCTAGAACACCCCAACAAAATGGAATTGTTGAGAGGAAAAATAGGACTCTCATAGAGGCTGGTAGAACCTTACTAAGTGACTCATCCCTCTCAGAATACTTCTGGGCTGAGGTAGTTAACATTACATGCTATGTCCTTAATAGGGCTTCTATCACCAAGAGCCGCAAGAAGACTCCCTATGAGATCTTGAAGAGCAGAAAATCAAACCTGAGCTATTTCAGGATCTTTGGTTGCAAGTGTTATGTGCTCAATAATGGAAAAGTCCATTTAACTAAGTTTGCTGCCAAGTCCCATGAAGGGATCTTTGTTGGGTACAGCACTCATAGTAAGGCATATAGAATCTACAACTTAACTACTCAAGTTGTAGAAGATTCAATGCATGTTGTTTTTGATGAATCCAACATGGTTAACTGTGAGCTGCCAAGCTCCTCCTCTCACAGTATTGCAGGTATAGAGCAGATGATGGACAAGCTGACCATCAAGGAAGCTACCCCCATAGTCCAAGAAAATGATGATGGACTGCCTATTCTAAGAGAAGGGGAAAACACACATAAAGTAAATGAAGACCAGCTAGCTGAAAACCCTGAAGATTAGCAAGTTGCAGCTAGATTGCCTCCAGCTACAAGACATCTAAGGGACCATCCATTACACCAAATCATTGGTGATGCAAATCATGGAGTCCAGACCAGAAGCAGGAGCATGAATACATCTCTCTACTCAAGCTTCCTGTCTCAAGAAGAGCCAAAGAAGTTTGAAGACGCAATCAAGGACCAGTTCTGGATTGGAGCAATGCAAGAAGAACTGGACCAATTTAAGAGATGTAAGGTCTGGAAGTTGGTCCCCAGACCAAAAGGACAAAATGGCATAGGTACTAAGTGGATCTATAGGAACAAGTTGGATCAAGATGGCATTATTGTTAAGAATAAGGCTAGACTGGTGGCTAAAGGATACAGGCAAGAAGAGGGCATGGACTTTGACTAAACCTTTTCCCCAGTAGCCAAATCAGAATCCATAAGGATTTTCCTTGCATTTGCTACCTATCAGAGATTCAGAGTCTACCAGATGGAAGTCAAGTCAGCATTCCTGAATGGGGACCTAAAAGAGGAAGTATATGTGGATCAGCCACCAGATTTTGCAGGTTGCAAAGAAGACAGGAAAAGCACTACTGAAACTTGTCAGTTCTTAGGAAGAAGGCTAGTTTCTTGGTGCAGCAAGAAGCAAACTAGTGTAGCTATATCCACTGCTGAGTCAGAATATATATCAGCAGGCAGCTGTTGTGCTCAGCTATTGTGGATCCAACATCAGCTTTAGGATTATAACCTTCAGGTAAGTAGAACTCTCTACTGTGATTCTACAAGTGCTATTTTTATTGCTAGGAATCCTATCTCATATAGAAGAACTAAGCATATAGAAATAAGATATCATTTTATTAGGGAGCATGTGCAGAAGGAAGACATCAGTCTTGAGTTTGTCCTCAGAGACTAGCAAGTGGCTGATATCTTCACTAAGCCATTAGATGAAGCAAAGTTCAACACCCTCAAATTTGAGTTGGATATATTGAACTTGGCATAGCTTCAGGCACTCCCCTTTACATTTTTTGGTGCAGGTATTGTTCCTCTTGCTAGACATACACACTCCCCAGTAGTATCGGTTCACTGATGCTTCTACTGAGGGGGAGTAAGTTACTCTGGAGAGAAGAAAGAAGGTCAACCAATGTAAGGGCCATCCCCCATCTGCCTGTTCTGCAGAAGTCAAAAAGGGGGAGAGAAGAGAGAAGGTCCTAGCAAGGGGGAGACATAGCAAGTGGGAGAGATGACAAAGGTGAAAGAAAGACATGTGGCACTCAAGTAAGGACAAACACCTTGCAGCAAAACATGGGGAGTAAGTGATGCTCACCATACAGGCAGGAAATGAGGTACATTTACTTATAGCTTATCAGAATTTCAATATTTATTTTGTTGTATAGGTTGTGTGTGTCATTGACCAAGGAAAGAAAATATATTTGATAAGGGTTTTGACTTCTTCAAATAGGGGAAGATTATTGGGTCCATTATTCCCAATGTCCCTGATTTGTGAGAAGTCAAATAGGTCAATGTAACACACATCAACTATAGTTGATGTGCATTTGAGGCCTTGAGTGCAGGTTTTCCATATCACATTGATTGGACATGTGGACACAATAAGTGTTGCTGGATATAGTAAAAATTGATTAAGTCCACAGGCGTTGAGTGGAGCAAGATCAATCAATGCTAGAGGTATGGATTCAATATTATCTAGTAGAAATTTGCCTAATTCCATAGGCATTGAGTGAGGACAGCTCACACAACGTCATATAACATATAGCATTGAGTCTATCTCAGCTTAACTAAAATATAGCCAAAAATTTGACTAAATATAAAAGCGTTGAGTGTAGTCTACTCACTCAATGCCATACAGTAAAAAGGTTGTGAGTCAGGCTAAGTTAGTGTAAGCCTAGAGAAGTTGGCTGAAAATGTGGTCAAGTCCACATGCGTTGAGTGTGGTCTACTCACTCAACACCATACATCTTTTAGCGCTGAGTGTTGCTGTGTCAGTCAACTCACAGAAAAGTTGGGCAAAATTTTCACCAAGTCCACAGACGCTAAGTATAGCTTACTCACTCAATGCCAGATAATAGAAAAATTCTGTTAATTAGTTTGGCGTTGAGTGGAGCTTACTCTCTCAACGCCAAGGCGCAGAAATATTTGCTAAGGCAAATAGCGTTGAGTGAGACAAACTCACTCAACGCTCTCGACGCCCTCAATACCTTGAAGCAGAAATTTGTCTCAGTCCAAATGCATGGATTGCTTGGCTTTCGTCGAGCTCAGCTTCATTGAACTGAGCTCAGCGTTCGTTGAACTGAGCATGGAGTTCATCGAACTGATTTTAGCCTTTCGTTGAACTAAGTCTACAGTTCGTCGAATAGAGTTTAGCCTTTCATTGAACTAAGTCTACAGTTCGTCGAACTAAACTTATGCTTTCGTCGAGCTGAGCTTGTCGTTCGTCGAACGGAGCTCAGCATTCGTCGAGCTCAATACCTAGACAGACAAAATTTTGTCTAAGTGTTATGGCGTTGAGTGATACCTACTCACTAAACGTCTTTAGTTCTAATGATTGAATTTTGTCCAAGTCTAGAGATGCTGAGTCATGCTGACGTCAGCAAAGTCAAAAAGTCAACCAAAATTCAAATGTTGCGGAAATGCTGCCAGAGATGTTGGCGGCCAGCTGTTATCATCTTCTGTACTTTCCAAGGAATATTTTCAACATTAAGTGTTGGGGCCCACACACAGCAAAGAGTCGTTGAATTAAGATTAAATGAAAAGCATGCGCTAAATGACTCAATCTCTACCATCAATCCTGGTGGTGGGACCCACTACTCAATTGGCCTTCAGAGAATAAAAAGAAGCAAATCGGCCAGAGCAATCAATCGATTCTTTGTCTAGGCTTTCTGAAAACGAAAAGTGCGGCCGAACTTCATCTTCTTCCTCACCATTTTTGTCGAGCCTGAAGAAGTTGTTCTTCATAGAGAACCTTGATGGGGAAAGAGATAGCTGAAGCAATCGTCATCTACAACAGCAGGATCAGAAGTTATTCTAAAGAAGCAGATCTACAAGTTCTGCAGAGAAAAGGAAAGCTGGTTGAAGAAAATTCTACTGCCTACTTATTGTCTTCTACAACAAAATCTTGGACTGATATCTGCTCAGTCCAGGAAGAAGAAGACACAAAGATTTTGCTCTAGTGTCTAATCATCTCTCTCTTTATTTCTTCTTCTATAAAGATTCTTGGTGAATCTGGAGTTGTAAGCATGTATTTTAAAGGCTGAGGTCTTCGTGACTTGTGTTTGGCTTTGTGTCGGGTGAAAGGTCTTTGTGACCTGGGTTTGTCTTAGTGCCTAAGTTGTAGGTCTGTGTGACATGTGTGGTCCTACGGGATCTATGTTGTAAGCTATTGAGGAGCTGAGTTCTGGAGTAAGAGTCAAATCTAACACACTTTTAGATTAGCGCAGAGGGACAATGGATGTACCCAAGATTGGGGAACCACTATAAATTGATGTGTCATCTGTGATTGATCTTGAAAGTAAAAACTAACCTAATCACCAACCACAAAAATCTGCAAATAAGTTAGAAAAATCAAATAGAGACAAAAACCTATTCACCCCCCCCCCCCTCTAGGTGTTTAGCTAGCCTTGAAAACAAGACTTTCAGTTCCAGACTTAGGACTGGAACAAGGAAGCTATCTTCAGGAGCATACACTTATAGATAAAAGAGAAGTGGCAGGGTGCAAGAAAGTTGATGTGCATAGTTGCTGCCAATCCAGCATGTTGGAACACCCTATTACTAATTTGGGTCAGGATCACTATGTCTCTAGGAAACCTGTTTTTGACCTCCTGTATAGCTCTAAAGGTCAATTAGAATTGAGTCTAAGGGTTAGAAGTCTAGGTTTGAAAGCTGCCCTCAAGACCAATAATTTTCAGTTTGAGACTAAGTCATATCGTCGAGCTCAGCACGATGATTCGTCGAACTCCAATCGACGATCGTCTAGCTCAACTTCGACAAATCGTCCAACTCCATTCGACGATCGCTGAGCTCAACTTCAACAAATCGTCGAACTCCATTCGACGATCTGCGATCTCAGTTCGACGATCTTGACTCAGTATTGGATCTCTATCTCTGAGCTCAGTTCGACGATCTTTGAGCTCAGATCGACGATTTTTGTTGTTGTATAAGTCCAAATCGCTGAGCTCAGTTCGACGATAGCAGTGCTCAGTTCGACGTTTTCTGATGAGTTAAAGGATTTTTCAAGATTCAAATTCAGGAGTTATTCAGCAATTAATTCAGAAGATTTTCTAGCCGTTTTCATTTATTTCTGGACCAAGTTTCAAGGGATTATCAAGGAATGTTTCTTTGGACTTTCCTCCAGAAGACATTTGCAATTAAGGATGCAATTAATGACAGGTCAACGGCTATTCTTGACAGAGGATGATTTTCTATTCAGTACCAGAGAATAAAATACAAGATTTTTGAATCTCTCTATCACTTAGAACACAGGCAAGAAGAACAAGAACAAAATATTCTTTATCTCAAAGAATTCTCTCAAGAACACACATCCAAGGATATCTAACCTTCTGAAATCTTCTGATCTCTCTTGTCTCAAGTGTTCAAGGCCAACATCTTTCAAAGACTCCAGACACCTAACATTTCAGCTGTTGCTGAAATCATCATTTGCTGGAGATCAACTTCTGAAGGCCTATCACCCTACAGCAAAGCTTCATTTCCTGAACATCTCAAGAACTCAGGGGGAGCTTTGACAACATCAAATCCACATAGTCTTCTCAGCTGATCTGAGAAAGAGAAGACTTCCATCATTCTCTCATCCCCATCTCTATAAAGGGTTTTTCAAACTCCCTTCAAAAGTTTGAGCTTGGTTTTTGAGCACCTTGTCAAAAGCTCATTGGTGGCAAGACACCTGATCAAAAAATCTGATTTGGTTTTTGAGCACCTTATCAAAAGCTCATTGTTGCCCAGGACACCTGATCAACTCATCCTGCAGTGGATTCCTACCTAGGTTAGTAGAAGAGTGGATGTACCCAAGTTTAGGGGAACCACTATAGCTCCTTGTGTCTTCTGGCTTGCTTGTCTTTATCTTTTGTTTCTGGCTGTGATTGTTTTGTGATTAGTTTAGATCTGTGATTAATTTCTGTTGTAGGTTATTTTGTGATTAGAATTAATAGTTGCTTCCCTGTTCACTCAGATTACAACAATTGTTCTAAAAAGTTTTCAAGCACCATATACTCTATTCACCCCCCCTCTAGAGTATATCAGATCTAGCTGCACTTTCAATTGGTATCAGAGCCAGGTTGGTTAAACATACCACACCTTGGTGGTTGCACAGGCTAACACCTGAACCCAAAGATTCCTAGTTAGATCTGTTTTCTTTTGAGTTTATTTTTAAATTTTGTTTTCACAAATCATGGCCCAAAACAAAGATTATGTTAGCACCAGACCTCCAATGTGCAATATATCCAAGTTTGCACTTTGGAAAGCAAGGATCAGATTATACATGAATTCTATTGACGAGGATATTTTTAATTCTGTTTTGACAGTCTGTCCAAGACCTCCAGAGAACTCAAGTACAAATGATGTTCCACCTCCATCAGGAACAGATGCTGATATCAAGAAATGGAAGATAGCTGATGCCAAGGCTATGAACATCTTATCCCAGACCATGTCTGATGACATCTTTCAAAAGGTGGCTGAATGCAATTCAGCAAAGGAAATCTGGGATAAACTCTCTGAAATAGTCTCAGGCTCAGCTGATGAGAGAAAGGACAGGAGATCCCACCTCATATCTCAATATGAGAATTTCAAGAAGGGAGAAGCTAAGTCAGTTGGAGATATGTACAATAGACTCAGTCTGATAGTCAGTGAACTCAGTACTTTGGATAAAGAGATCTCACTAACTGAACTTAATGATAAAATCCTAATGTGCTTCCTAAGCACTTGGGATTCAAGAATCTGGCCAATCAAGGATGCCAGAAGTTTGAATGAGATCACCACAGAAGCCCTTTTGGGCAAGCTCAAATCTTATGAGCTGCTCATTAAGAATAGAGAAGAAGAGCAGAAGGCTGCCTCACCAGCCACAAGAAAAGAGAAGACAATAGCCTTCAAGGCAACTGAAGATCAGCCTGAAGAAAAAGTCATAGGGAATGATGAACTGCTCAGTCTGTTGGCCAAAAGATTTTACAAGATGGTCAGAAAGGACTTCAGAAAGAGATCATACAAGGAGCATGATAAGCCAAGGTATGATAAGTCTAACAATAAAGAAATTGTTTGCTTTAGTTGCAGGAAACCAGGGCACATTGTACCTGACTGTCCAGAAAACAAAAATAAGGACAGAAGGGACAAGAAAGAAAGAAGAAAGGAGAAAGACTTCAAGAGGAATGGCAATGGGAAACCCTCCTCAAGCAAAAACAAACACACTAGGAAGGGATTTGTTGCTGAATCCTGGAGTGAAACTGAAGAGGAATCAGAAGCCTCATCCAGCTCCAGTGATGATGAAGATGATGCAGAAGAGAAGGAGTTCTGCATGATGGCAATCAATGTCTCACAACATAATTCAGATGAAGAAGACTCAGAGTCAGATTCAGAGACTCAACTTGAAGAAGATCAGGTAATTAGTTCATTTGATTTCAATTCAGAGGACTTTAAATCTGAGTTTAAAGCATTATGTTTAGACCTGCTAAAATCTGAGAAAGAAATTATCTCTCTCAGAAATTATTTATCTGAACATAATACCTTAAAGTCAGAAAACCTCAAACTCTCTCAGGAGTTGGAGTGTTGTAGGGAGCAGATAGCTTCACTGAAAGGTGAGCTATCTGAGGCCAAGAAGCTTGAAGAATCCCTTAATGGGAGAAGTATCAAGCTAATGGACATCACAAGCACAGTGAACTCCAGATTTAATAGTACACTGGGCTTGGGTGCTTCATCCAGCCAACCCATAGTTCTAACAACTCCAATCAAGTTCATTTCTGATAAAGGAAAGGGAGTTGTAGAGGTAGCTAGGGAAAATTCTGATCTGCCCAAGAAAACTAAGTTCCAGCAGAAATCGTCGAACGGAGCTCGACGATCGCCGAACGCAGATCGACGATCTCAGACAAAATCGTCGAACTCAGGTCGACGATCTCTAATTCCTGAACTCTGCCATAGTCAACCGTCGAACGGAGCTCGACGATCTGACCCAAAGATCGTCGAACGCAGCTCCACGATCGTCGAACAGAGATCAGAGCTCTGGAAGTCCCTTCAAGGGCAAATCAAAATCCAATCCTAGGGGTCCTTCATCCCAAATCTTTAACCCTTATACTGAATGGATTATACCTCCAAGGAGATATCATCCTGAAGGTTATAAGAGTCAACCTGGGATGTCTTTTATTTCGGAGTTTAAAGGTTATCAACCTAGGCCCAAGGTAAACTGGGTCAAAAACAAATGAATTATTTTATGTGCAGGTGAAGACCTATCCAACATCAAACCAGCAATGGTACTTGGATAGTGGGTGCTCTAAGCACATGACAGGAAACAAAGACAACCTCACATCCTTTAGAGTCAAGCTTGGACCCAAAGTTATCTTTGGTGATTCAAACTTTGGACAAACTAAAGGATATGGTACAGTCTAGATTGGATCAGTAACATTCAAGAAGGTTGCTTATGTGGAAGGACTGAAGCACAATTTGATAAGCATCAGTCAGCTATGTGATGAAGGCTACCAGGTGACCTTCAGCAAAGCATTATGCAAGATCAAGTCAGAGGACAACACAACTGTGTTGACAGGTAAAAGGAAAGGTAACATCTATCTAGTAGATTTTCTTTCAACAGATGCAGATATTTGCCTGTTCAATTCTGTTTGTAGACCAAATATTTTATGGCATAAGAGACTAGGACACTTAAACCTTAAAACTATTGCTAGGCTATCCAAGGACAACCTTGTTAGAGGACTACCTTCTGGCCCCTACAAGAAGGAAGGACTCTGCAGGGCTTGTCAATTAGGCAAGCAAACTAAAAATAGTTTTAAGTCACTTAATAAGAGTGATTCACCTAGGATATTGTATCTGTTACACATGGATCTTTTTGGACCCATCACAGTACAAAGCCTAGGAGGGAAATCTTACACCTTAGTAGTTGTAGATGACTTCTCTAGATTCACTTGGGTGTTCTTTCAAAGGAAGAAGTCTGATAACTTTAAATGTCTGAGAGAGTTTCTCAAATGTATACAGATTGAGTTCAATACTCACATTGCCCTGATCAGAAGTGATCATGGGACAGAGTTTGGTTCTCTTCTTATGCAAGAGTTCTGTCAGAGTGAAGGGATCAGGCATACTTTCTCAGCTCCTAGAACTCCTCAACAAAATGGGGTAACTGAAAGGAAAAATAGAACCCTTATTGAATCTGCCACTACATTGTTGTCAGATGCTCGCCTTCCTCTATCCTTTTGGGCAGAGGCAGTGAACACCTCCAACTATGTTCTGAATAGAAGTTTGATACATAAACTAAAGGATAAGACTCCCTATGAATTACTCAAAGGGAAGAAACCTAAAGTTGATTATTTTAGAGTTTTTGGTTGTATTTGCTATATACATAATAATGACAAGAAATATTTAGCAAAATTTCAAACTAAAGCTGATGAAGGAGTATTTCTAGGATACTCCATGATCAGTAAGGCTTATAGGGTTTATAATAAATCATCTCTTAAAATTGAAGAATCTGTTCATATATCATTTGATGAATCTAACATGTCTTTCAAGGACAAGATCTCTTCTACCATAGAACCTTTGCAGGAACATTCTCTTGTTGAAGACTTGAACAAGTTACAGGTTACTCAAAAAGAGGACAGCAGTGAAGATGAAGAAAGTATTCAACATATTGAAGAACAACTTGAAGAGTCAGTTGTTGTACCACAAGAGGAAACAACAACACAGGTTAGACCATCCAATTTCCCAAATAATTGAACAATCAACACCCCTGTTGATCTAGTAATAGCAAGATCCACACTGGATCATTGCAATGCAAGAAGAGTTGCATCAATTTGAAAGGAAAAAAGTTTGGGAACTAGTGCCAAAGCCTAAGGATCACTCCATTCTTGGAACAAAGTGGGTGTTCATAAACAAACTGGATGATCAAGGAGTAATTGTAAGGAACAAGGCAAGGCTAGTTGCTCAAGGATATTCTCAAGAAGAAGGAATAGACTATGACCAGACTTTTGCACCAGTTGCAAGATTGGAAGCCATCAGAATATTCTTATCTTATGCAGCACATAAAGGATTCAAGGTATATCAGATGGATGTGAAAAATGCATTTCTAAATGGAGACATCAAAGAAGAAGTATATGTCAGACAACCTCCAGGTTTTATCTCTCCAACTTATCCTGGTTATGTTTTTAAGTTGAACAAAGCATTATATGGTCTCAAGCAAGCTCCTAGAGCATGGTATGAGACCCTAGCATGCTTTCTTTTGGAAAATGGATTTATAAGGGGTAGAGTAGACCAAACACTTTTCATTAGAACTCATAAGTCCCATACCCTACTAGTATAGATTTATGTAGACGATATTATTTTTGGTTCTACTGATTCAAAATTATGCAGAAGGTTTTCCAACCTAATGCATTCTAAATTTGAAATGAGTAGCATGGGTGAGCTATCTTTCTTCCTAGGATTGCAAGTCAAACAACATGTTGAAGGCATCTTTATTTCTCAAACCAAGTATGCAAATGAATTGGTTAAGAAATTTGACATGTCTGAAGCATCTTGTATGAAAACACTTATGCCTACTAATGTTGTATTGGATGCTGATGAACATGGGAAACTTGTTGATCAGACAACATATAGAGCAATGATTGGCTTTTTACTGTACCTTACAGTCAGTAGACCAGATATAATGTTTGCTACATGTATATGTGCTAGGCTCCAAGTAAGCCCTAGAGAGTCACACCTAACACTAGTAAAGAGGATTCTCAGGTATGTTAAAAGTTGTCCAAATCTAGGTCTCTGGTATCCAAAAGATTCATCATTTGATTTAACTGGATTTTCTGAAGCTGATTATGCTGGATGCAGAATTGACAGGAAAAGCACCAGTGGAACTTGTCAGTTCCTTGGTGACAGACTTGTCTCTTGGTTTTGTAAGAAACAAACTTCTGTGTTAACTTCAACTGCTGAAGCTGAATATATGGCTGCAGGCAGTTGTTATTCACAAATCTTGTGGATTCAAAACCAACTTCTAGACTATGGCTACAACTTAGAGAAGTCTAAAATCTTTTGTGATAACACCAATGATATTTCTATAGCTCAAAATCCAGTCCTCCATAGTAGGACAAAACACATAGAAATTAGGCATCACTTCTTAAGGGATAATGTTGAGAAGAATAAAATTGAACTGCAATATATCCCAACTGATTTACAAAGGGAAGATATTTTCACCAAGCCCTTGGATGAAAAGAAACACACCTTCTTCCTAAATCAGTTAGGAATGTTAGATGGAGGAATTCTAAACTAATATCCAAGATTTTAAAAGTTTAAAAATTGACCAAGACTAGGCAAACATCTTGATTTTTCTTAGTGTCTAGAGTTTTTCTGGTCTCTGAACTGCGCTCGACAATTTCCCCCAGATCGTCGAACGGAGATCGACGATTTCCGAAATCGTCGACCTGAGTTCAGCGTTTCTCAGATAGTATGAATTATCTCTTCCGGTCAGCGATCGTCGAACGGCGCTCGACGATTTTGTTCTCTGAACGATCGTCGAACAGAGCTTGACGCTCTCGAATATCGTCGAACGGAGATCGACGATGTTGAAGACTCTTCAGATTCCTTTAGAAGCCCCGATCGTCGAACCGAGTTCAACGATCTTTCCTTTTCTGTGTCGAACCCTAATATAAAATTCATTTTTCGCCGTCGTTCTCCTTTTGCGCTTTCGATTTCTCTGCAAAGACTTTCTTTCCCTCCAAACATTTCTACCCTTGGTCGTTTTGTTTGTTGATTCTTTGCAGGTAACCATGGCCGTTTCTGTTGTTGTTCTTGCCTCCATGAAATTCGATGCTGGCTTTGACATTGACATGGAGTCCTTCAGCACAACAGATCAAGTTTTCCAGGGCATTTTGGAGTTGTTCAAGGAGCAAAAACTTGCTACAATCATGACCACCAGGATTAAACTTGCTGCTGATGAGATTAAGGAATGGGTTTACACTGCCCACAACCAGGATCAAAACACCATAGTTGGATCAATTTCTGGCACCCAGGTACCCTTGACCCCAACTATTCTGACAGAAGTTTTTGAGTTAAGCACTGGAAGGGATTCTGCTGATTTATCTGGAGAGGAATTTGCTGATTTACTTGCAAGAATGGGTCATTATGAGGCTAACCCTAGCAAGCTGCTGAAGAAAAACCTGTCTGTGGAATATAGATTCTTGGCTGATGTAGTTGGGAAGGTTTTGTTGGCTAAGCACTCAGCACATGATACCATTTCTAGGTATCAGCTATGCTTAATGGGAGCCATAGTGGACAAGAAGAATTTGGACTGGGGAGAGGTCTTCTTTGACCTAATTAAAAAGAAAATTAACAAGAGTTTTGTGAATTTTGGGAGAATTCTAGGCCTCTTTCTACAGAACAGATGCCCTGCATTGCTAGTATCTTCTGGGATCCACATTAATGCTTCAAAGAGATTGTCCTGTGCCCTATTTGGTAAATGGGACAGGCAGATCATCAAGCCCAGCAGGCCTTCTGCAAGCACACCTTCAGGCACCAGGACTGTCATAGTCACTTCCCCCCAAGTCTCTGCCCCTGCAGATGACTTGCCTGCTGCTGCCTCTCCTCCTACTCTAATTCCATCTTCTCCAGTTCCATCCACCATTCAAACTTCATCCACTATCATCATCTCCAGCCCTTCTCCAACATCAATACCATCTCCAATTCCAACTGTCACAGAAGAACCATTCCATCCATTATATTCCTACCCTCCACCAGATATTGAAACATCCACAATTCCATCCTTCAATCTTATTGATGATTCCTTCATGGATGACTCACCCTCCTCTCCTCCTGAGCTGCCCTCCTCATCACCATCTTACCAGGAACTTCTACAAGAGATCATTGATCAACCCACCTTCACACCATCTATCTCAATCCCATTGTCTTCCATCACCACTTTACCCACACCTCAACCATCTCTTCCCCAATACACCAGCTCTCCACTACCATCACCAATAGCTCCACCTCCATCCTCTACCTCTGCTCCAGTCACTGCTGAGCAAGTAGATCTTCCAGCCCTAGCTGACAGGATATATGAATTGCTAGCCCCCAGGCTATCTCTTCTATTGGAGACCTCCTTGGCTCCATTACTCCAGTCAGTGGCAGCTCTTTCTGCCAGGCTCTCCTCCTTATTCCCTCAGGCAACCCCTTCATCAGTGTGCCTTGATCCAGCCTTATCTGAATCTAGGCAGGGGGAGATGCCCTATGAAGTGAGCTTGTCTGCTGTTTCTTCAGTTTTTGTTGCTGCTGCTGCTGCTGTTCTTCAAGCTCCAGTTCCACCTCCAGTTGTCTTCCTAGTGGACATCAGGTCCTTACTTTCAGCATTTGATTCAGCCTACTTTAGTTGTCTTCTAGAGAGAGTTACTGTCCAGCCCCCAGAGGATCTCTCCAAGGCCCTTGTGCCCTTCTCATGTTGTGACCCCAGCATCATAACTTCTTTTGTCAATTCAGTATATGTTGCTGCTACTCCTGCTGAAAGCATGGTTGCTATTTCTGATGCTGCTACCCCTCCTGCTGAAGATATTGTTGATGTATCTGCTGCTGCTGCTGTCAATAATGATGCTACTGTTTTTCCAGTTTCTGATGATATCCTTATGACAGAGGCACATGATTTTGAGCCTTCTGTGTTTTCTGATGATATTCCTGCTGTTGCTGATATTGTTGTTTCTGAAAGTGAAACTGTTGCTGCCCCAACTGCTATTGTTATTACTGCTGCTACAACTTCTGTATCTGCTGTTGTTACTGCTTCTGCTTCAACTTCAATTGCTACTAGTGTTGTATCTGCTGCTCCAACCTCTGCTGCTTCATCTGCTTCAACCCAGCTCAAGAAAGAATTGATGAAAAAGATTGATGCTCTTTATGATGAGCAAAGTTCTGAAAGTGATGAGTTCAAGACAGATTCTGATGATTCTTCTGCCACTATTGCCAGGAAGAGAAAGGCAAGGAGCAAAGCCATGAAGAGAGTACCTCCAGCCAAAGTCAAGGACAATAATGACATACCATATTACATTCTTCATGATTGCCCCATAACTGAGCACTGGATGCAGTATTCAAAGAATCAACTTAAAGCAATGAAGAAAAAGAGGAAGTATGAGAAAGGGTCTTCTCAATTTCAACATCCTCATCCTCCTCCACCACCTCCTCCTGATGCAGGTGTAGGTGGAAGCTCAGCTACTCAACCTCATGCCAAAAGCCAAACCCCCTATCAGCCTCATGCAAGATCTTATCATAGGGGAAGCCAGTCTAGGGGTTCTCAATCCAGAGAGGAAACTATAGAGGAAATCAAAGAGAAGTCCAGGTTTATTCAAAAGGTTATTCAAGGCAACATCCTTACTCCAGGGAAGGACAAACCTCATCAGACACAACCTCAGGTCTTTTTCCCTATAAACTAAAGGAAGTAGTTTCTTCCAGGCCTCCTCAAGATAATCCATCAAATAGATATGAGCCACCGGTGTCATTTGAAGATCCTGAAAACAATCCAACTGCTTGGACTGCTAGGATGAAAGAGCTTGCTGCACTGGACCAGATTAAGAAAGCTAAAGAGCAAGGAAGAGATTCCTCCAACATCACTACATTGTCTGAACAGAGAAAGAAAGAATTGGAAAGATATGGTTCAAGCAAATTCTTTGATTCTGATAGATACATGGAGCTGCATCCTGAAGCTGTGGTTCCAAGACCCAAACAGCAAACCTCTTTAGGTGTAGCAGATGATACAAGATCCAAAAAGGAAGCTCTCAATCCCAATAGAGAAATCAAACTCATAAAGAGCAAGGAGAAGAAATAACTATGTAAGGTGGCAATCATCTTGATTTCTGATTATTATCTGGGATGATATATATCTGTGGTTCTGCAATGTCCAGCTTATTGCTTTTCTGTATTATTGCTTTGTATGTTGTTATTTAATTTTTTTCCAAATTCTGTAAATAGTAATCCTAACCCAAATAGGGGGAGATTGTTGGAACACCCTATTACTAATTTGGGTCAGGATCACTATGTCTCTAGGAAACCTGTTTTTGACCTCCTGTATAGCTCTAAAGGTCAATTAGAATTGAGTCTAAGGGTTAGAAGTCTAGGTTTGAAAGCTGCCCTCAAGACCAAGAATTTTCAGTTTGAGACTAAGTCATATCATCGAGCTCAGCACGACGATTCGTCGAACTCCAATCGACGATCGTCTAGCTCAACTTCGACAGATCGTCGAACTCCATTCGACGATCGCTGAGCTCAACTTCAACAAATCGTCGAACTCCATTCGACGATCTGTGAGCTCAGTTCGACGATCTTGACTCAGTATTGGATCTCTATCCCTGAGCTCAGTTCGACGATCTTTGAGCTCAGATCGACGATTTCTGTTGCTGTATAAGTCCAAATCGCTGAGCTCAGTTCGACGATAGCAGTGCTCAGTTCGACGTTTTCTGATGAGTTAAAGGATTTTTCAAGATTCAAATTCAGGAGTTATTCAGTAATTAATTCAGAAGATTTTCTAGCCGTTTTCATTTATTTCTGGACCAAGTTTCAAGGGATTATCAAGAAATGTTTCTTTGTACTTTCCTCCAAAAGACATTTGTAATTAAGGATGCAATTAATGACAGGCCAATGGCTATTCTTGACAGAGGATGATTTTCTATTCAGTACCAGAGAATAAAATACAAGATTTTTGAATCTCTCTATCACTTAGAACACAGACAAGAAGAACAAGAACAAAATATTCTTTGTCTCAAAGAATTCTCTCAAGAACACACATCCAAGGAGATCTAACCTTCTGAAATCTTCTGATCTCTCTTGTCTCAAGTGTTCAAGGCCAACATCTTTCAAAAACTCCAGACACCTAACATTTCAGCTGTTGCTGAAATCATCATTTGCTGGAGATCAACTTTTGAAGGCCTATCACCCTACAGCAAAGCTTCATTTCCTGAACATCTCAAGAACTCAGGTGGAGCTTTGACAACATCAAATCCACATAGTCTTCTCAGCTGATCTGAGAAAGAGAAGACTTCCATCATTCTCTCATCCCCATCTCTATAAAGGGTTTTTCAAACTCCCTTCAAAAGTTTGAGCTTGGTTTTTGAGCACCTTGTCAAAAGCTCATTGGTGGCAAGACACCTGATCAAAAAATCTGATTTGGTTTTTGAGCACCTTATCAAAAGCTCATAGGTGCCCAGGACACCTGATCAACTCATCCTGCAGTGGATTCCTACCTAGGGTGGTAGAAGAGTGGATGTACCCAAGTTTAGGGGAACCAATATAGCTCCTTGTGTCTTCTGGCTTGCTTGTCTTTATCTTTTGTTTCTAGCTGTGATTGTTTTGTGATTAGTTTAGATCTGTGATTAATTTCTATTGTAGGTTATTTTGTGATTAGAATTAATAGTTGCTTCCCTGTTCACTCAAATTACAACAATTGTTGTAAAAAGTTTTCAAGCATCATATACTCTATTCACCCCCCCCCCCCTCTAGAGTACATCAGATCTAGCTGCACTTTCACAGCATCTGCTTCAAGTCTTCAATATAAAGATAAGTAGAACTCATTTACTTTGTGAGTCTACTAGTGCAGTCTCAATTGCTCGGAATCATGTCTCTCACAGCAGTACTATGCATATTGATGTTAGGTATCCTTTTAAATTAGAGAGCATGAGGATAAGAAATGCATTAGTCTTAAAACTTATCTCATCTAATAAGCAAGTGGCTCATGATAATTTGTAAATATTCGTATTTTTCAGTACTTTGTTTAGGTCATTTTAGTTTATTTTGGTTTTTTTAGTTACTTTTGTTCAATAAAATGTTTCATTTTTGTATATACTCTTCTAACTTATCTTTATTTATTTTCTAAATTTTTGCAGAAATTGGTGAATTTTCAAAGTACACGCCTGTGTCATTGGGTCACGCCCGTGACCTGGGCGTATCACTCTGAGGCCTGTGGAAAACTACTGCCCGCCGAGAATCCGTGAAAAAAAAGTGAACACGCTCGTGACCAACAATACACGCCCGTGTCAAGCCAGACTCGACACTCAATTCCTCCAGCAGACTCGACACTCAACGCCTCCAGCAGATTCGACACTCAACGTCTTCAACATGCCCGTGACCAACAATACACACCCGTGGCAGGCACTCAACGCCTCCAGAAGACTCGACACTCAATGCCTCCAGCAAGGCAAGGACTCAACGCATCCTACACGCCCGTGTCATTCGGCACACGACTGTGTCAAGTCAGACAAGATGCCGCCAAAGGCAAGGATTCGATGCCTCCAGTATGCCTTCGCCAGTCACGCCCATCCTACACGCTTGTGTCATTCCGCGCACGCCCGTGACCGCCACGTGGAACTTCCAGAAAAGCCCCGAAGTCAACCGCCAATAACTATTCGGCTTATCCATCCACCGTACCTGACACGCCCCCCTATCACGCCCGTGACAGGCGCGTGCAATCTCAAATTTTTGTCTATAAATTGAAATTTTTTGAAAGTCCCAAGGGTTCAATTTTTGGAACTATTTTGTCGTTAGTGGGCTGCTTGGGTGCCTTTTGTGCTATGTAAGGATAATCCCCCCCCCCCTTCTCTTTATGTTTGTTTTAGCTTTTGTAATCCAACTTTTTACTTAATAAAGTATGTTAGTCTTTTCATCCTAATGTTTTTATGGATTGCATCTGAGTGCCCCACTTTCAGTTATTTTTTGTCTCTTTATTTTTCTCTTTAAAATGGGTGTGTGTGTATGAGAGTAAGTTGTTCTTTTTTATGTTTTCAATTTTATTTTTGCTTAATTTTTGCTCTAGGTTTTCTCTTATATAGTTTAGTATTTTTATGATAGCTTTTCCTAGCATTTACCTTAGCTTTTCCTAGCATTTCCCTTAGCTTTTTATGTTTTTTTAGAACTTTGTATTCATTCTTATGGATTTATAAAAATGGTTTTAAAGTGGTTTTGTTTTTTTTACTTAGTTTTTTTTATTTTTGTAAAACTTTTTGTTCTTTTACCTTTTTTCCACTTTTTAAGCACTTTAATGAACTTATAAGAATGAAAATCTATTTGTTTTAATTTTTGTAACACTTTGATTCTTGCTTTGTTTTGAAAGCTTTTTCCTTCTTTAATTTTTATTTCATCTTTTTATGCATTTTTAGCATATTCTAGGAGTAGAAATGTAATCGTTTTAATTTTTCGATCACTTTATTTTTTCTCTTTAATTTGCGTGTGTGTGTATGAATCAAATTTTCATTGCTTTTCTTTTTTATGTAGAGTGTGTGTGTATGAGTTAACTTTTACTGCTTTCATTTTCCGCCTACTCGTTTGAGTAGAACTTGCAATTTACTACTTTCATTTCCCGCCTACTCGTTTGAGTAGGACTTGCAATTTACTACTTTCATTTCTCGCCTACTCGTTTGAGTAGGACTTGTCATTTACCGCCTATTCGTTTGAGTAGGACTTGCAATTTACTGCTTTCATTTCCCGCTTACTCGTTTGAGTAGGACTTGTCATTTCCCGCCTACTCGTTTGAGTAGGACTTGCAATTTTACTGCTGTCATTTCCAGCCTACTCGTTTGAGTAGGACTCGCATTTTACTGCTTTCTTTACTACTTTCATTTCCTGCCTACTCATTTGAGTAGGATTTGCAATTTACTACTTTCATTTCTCGCCAACTCGTTTGAGTAGGACTCGCAAATTATATCTTTCATTTCTCGCCTACTCGTTTGAGTAGGACTCGTATTTTCAATTATGCAATTTTTCATGAGCCGTCCACATTTCGATGAGTGGCTAATCACTCTTAGCACTCATTATCGAAGAGCATTGGGACAGATAAAATCTTTTTAAATAATTAAAGTTCCTCTTTTCACTCTAATTAAAGAACATAAGGTTTACCCTGGGTATATGACGCGTAAAACCACAAATCGATGTGTGGTCTCTATTTCCATTATCCATACGCTAGCTAGCCGAGAGGCAGTGCTTATGGACTGATCACCCTCGGGTAAAGAGAGTGGCGCACTAAACCTCGAGAGAGGAGCCGCGGAATTCTACCGGATTGCCCCCCCCCCCCAATAGCGGGGTTCTTAGCGTAATGCGGGCATTAAGAGGAATCCTTCGTCGAATGAGAGCTCGGTCGAATAGTCTTAATGTTCAGGTGAGCGATAGCCCTAAAGATAGGTGAGCTCATGCTTGTGGAACCTCCATGGCCAAGTTGCCTTTAATTAATTTGAAATTTTAGATCTCTAGTTTAAAAAAATTATTTTAAGCCTAACGTAATTCGATACCGAGAGTTATTCCTTCATCGATCTTTTTCAGTCTCTTTTCTGTGTTTTTTTTATATAGACGCCTTAGTTAGTTAATCTGACACCCTTATTTTTGGTAAGATAATAGTCCCTCCTGGAGGAATAGAAATAATCAACCCGCCCTGGGAAATATACGATCTCGATATTCTCTCTGAATATTTTGTACTACTCGCGATAGGTGCACTTGCCTCCTTTCATCCCCTTCGTGAAATTCCACCCCTGCATCACTAACTAAATAAAGGTCGGGCAGCGCGGAGTGCGATCAAGTTTTTGGCGCCGTTGCCGGGGAATTTTGTATTGTTATTTTGAATCTGTGAAACTATTACTTTTACCTTTTTATTTATATATGAAGAAAAATAAATAGCCAACCAAAAATAATAATAATAATTAAAAAAACTACTTAAAAATTAAAAAACAAAATTTCCCCCTTTGCCTTAACTTTTTTTATTTATTTTAATTCCGAAAATCAAAAAACTTTATAGTAAAAAATTTATTTTCTCGCTTCGGCATTGTCTCGCGCTATTGTGAGCGATAGGGGAACGCATTTTTGTAACGCTCAAATGGCTAAGACGTTAGTTAAATGCGGAGTTACACACATACTTGCCCCCTGTCACTCGCATACATATGGCCGAGTTTATCTTTTTTGCTTTTCCGTTATATTTTGTGTTACTTGTTCTTAGTAATGCAAGGTTTCTAAATGGGCCTCCCCAAACTCATTCTAGGGAAGTTTCTATCCTCCCTCTTTATATTTGTACATAATACATTTTATTTATTATCGGACCTCATACTTATCTTGCAACATTGCGGACAATGTTGGAATTAAGTATGGGGATGTTTTCATATTTTTTTCTTTTCTTGCACTTTTGTTTTCTGCACTCACTAAAATTTTAAAAATATATATATATAATGAACACAAAACAAAAAAAACAAAAATTAAAACTCCAAAAATATTGTTTGTTTTATCATCAAAAACTCAAAAAAATTATAAAACAAAAATGCAAAAAAAATATTATAAAACAAAAATTCCAAAAATATTTAGTTTTACTTGTAAATATATTTTTAAAAATATTTAAAGAAAAAAATAATTTTTTTACAAAACTCAAAAAAAAATCTTCAAAAATTCCTTTTCTCTTTTTCGCACATTTTTCTTCATTTAGTATGTATATATTAAAGAAATAAAGACAAAATTCCAAAAAAAGATAATAACTCCAAAAATATAAAAAAAAAGATAATAAATTCAAAAAATATATATACCAAAAAAAGATGATAACTCTAAAAAATCTCAAAAAAAATTATTATGAAACAAATAAATCAAATATATCATTCTTAGCTTTTTTGTTCTCCAAAAATCTCATTTTGAGTTCATTTATAAGTGAATTTTATTAATCTTTTATTTAATATTCATTTATAAATTAGAGATTGATAGATTTAAATATTTGGTGTTAAGTTTTAAAGAATTTTTATGTCTTTTTTCTTAAGATAGGGTATTGTTTTAGGCACTACTTCTAATTTATCTAAAATAGAGGCATGTGTATTATGTTAGAAAAAACAACCTTAGACTTCAATTATGTTTACTTCAAGCTTTTAGAAATACAGGAACGTTCAATTTATCAAAGTTGCTCTCAAAATTTTTTCTATTAAAATCTAGTTTTCTTTTTAAAAAAAAAAACCCTTTCTCCCCATATTTATCATGTCTTACTTGGCATGATAAAAATTTTTTTCTTAAAAAAACCTATGTCAATGAGAATAAGTTTCGTTCTGTAAACATAGGCATCTAATATTTTTAAAAGATTATATATTACGGAGTAAGAGGATAAAATTTATTACTCTTATACATATACATTGGGTTATATGAAGTTGTTCCAAAAAATTTACATATTATGGAAAATAAGATTCCATTTTCCTAAACATCCACTTGCAAAGCAAAAACAAAATTAGATGTTTGAAAAATATACCTCACCTCTAAAACCAAAGCCCTCTTCATAAACCACAACAACCCCCTTAGCCATATTCAATGATTCTAGACTTAATATAAAAAATTTTTGAGAGCATATTTTTTTAAAATTGCATTATTTCCTTTAAACTCTTTTAAGCTATGATTTCTATAATTCCAATCTATTTTTGTTAGCTAATGATTACAATTTTTGTTTGTTATTTGGTTACTTCAAGAAGTCTTTTTTGCCAAAACTTTTCCTCTATTAAAATCATCTTCATGATTTAGGACTTAACTCTTATACTCTTGATGTTTATTTAGATCTCTCTTTTAATTAATTTAAGTGGTTGCTAAACTTAGGATTTCTTTTAATTCCTTATAAGTTTAACTCAAACTTTTGCTCTGGAATAACAAAAGCTTAAGTATGAGGGTATTTGATAAGTTGTAAATATTCATATTTTTCAGTATTTTATTTACGTCATTTTAGTTTATTTTCGTTATTTTTAGTTACTTTTGTTCAATAAAATATTCCATTTTTGTATATACTCTTCTAACTTAGCTTTATTTTGTTTTCTGAATTTTTGCAGAAATTGGTGAATTTTCAAAGTACACGCCTGTGTCAATTGGTTCACGCCCGTGACCTGGGCATGTCACTCTGAGGCATGTGGAAAACTACAGCCCGCCGAGAATCCATGAAAAAAGTGAACACGTCTGTGACCAACAATACACGCTCGTGTCAAGCCATACTCAACACTCAATGCCTCCAGCAGACTCGACACTCAATGCCTCCAGCAGACTCGATGCTCAATGCCTTGAATAAGCCCATGACCAACAATACACACCTGTGGCAGGCACTCAACACCTCCAGCAGACTCGACACTCAATGCCTCCAGCAAGGCAAGGACTCAACGCATCCTACACGCCCGTGTCATTCGACATATGCCCTTGTCATTCGGCACAAACCCGTGTCAAGTCAGACAAGACGCCGCCCGAGGCAAGGATTCGACGCCTCCAGTACGCCTTTGTTAATCACGCCCATCCTACACGCTCGTGTCATTCGGCGCATACCAGTGACCGCCACGTGTAACTTCCAGAAGAGATACAAAGTCAATCGCCAATAACTATTCGGCTTATCCATCCGCCGGACCTGACACGCCCCTCCCCCCCCCCCCCCCCTGTCAGGCCTGTGATAGGGGCTTGTAATCTCAAATTTTTGTCTATAAATTGAAATTTTTTGTATGTCCCAAGGGTTCAATTTTTTGGAACCATTTTGCTATTAGTGGGCTGCTTGGGTGCCTTTTGTGCTATGTAAGGATAATTCCCCCCCCCCCCCTCTTTATGTTTGTTTTAGCTTTTGTAATCCAACTTTTTACTTAATAAAGTATGTTAGTCTTTTCGTCCTTATGTTGTTATGGATTGCATCTGAGTGCCCCACTTTCAGTGATCTTTTGTCTCTTTGTTTTTGTCTTTAAAATGGGTGTGTGTGTGTGTGTGTGAGAGAGTAAGTTGTTCTTTTTTATGTTTTCAATTTTATTTTTGCTTAATTTTTGCTCTAGGTTTTCTCTTATATAGTTTAGTATTTTTATGATAGCTTTTCCTAGCATTTCCCTTAGCTTTTATGTTTTTTTAGAACTTTATATTCATTCTTATGGATTTATAAAAATGGTTTTAAAGTGGTTTTGTTTTTTTAACTTAGTCTTTTTATTTTTGTAAAACTTTTTGTTCTTTTACCTTTTTTCCACTTTTTAAGCACTTTAATGAACTTATAAGAATGAAAATCTATTTGTTTTAATTTTTGTAACACTTTGAATCTTGATCAGAGCATCGATCTCAAACAGGTACACGCCTCTTCCACTTCTAAAAAGTAAAATAACACTATAAATAGAAGGAGGGGTGCATAAGACAAAAACACACTATTCCTTGCCCTTCACTGCCCGATACTACCGAGACGACGGAACTATTTCGCTCGCTCTCAGAAATTCGCAAGGAAGATGGCTCCCAAAGGACTCGATTTCTTGTTTGAAGGCTTGGAGTTGGTTCGAAATGGATTCACAGAGGCACCAGAGGAGGTGCAATACATTCTCCATCTGCTTCAAGCTTCTGACATAGATTTCGTCTTGATGGAACCCTATTTGTTGTGGAAACGGGAGGTCCTAGAATTGTTTTCCAATGCCAAGACAGATGCGTCTGCGGGCAAAATCAAGATTGTGGTAAGTGGAACGAAGATCAAAATCACCCCAAGGAGGCTTAGCAAGGCGCTCCAGTTGCCAAAGTTTGTAGAGGCTGATGATGAAGGTGACCTAGTTATATCTGACGTCAAAGTTGCAATGAAGTGGGTTGGTCTATCTAAACACACTAGTGGTTCAATCTTATGAAAGGAACTGAACCTAAGGGGCAAGTTTTTGGCAGACATCGTTAGGAAGGCCTTGTTGTGCAAAACTGGCTCTCACGATATAATCTCAAAGAAGATGTTTGAGATGATGTCCAGGAACCTCTTGTCAAAGAAAACCAACTGGGGAAGGGTTCTATTTGACAGGATTGTGGATTGTATTGCTGAACCCAACATGGGAAGGATATTATCCCTATTCTTTCTGCAGACTGTTCCATGGATCCTTAACACGAGGCTAGGAACAAAGATTCATCATATGAGGAGGATGGACATCAGAATGCTGGAAAGGTGGGATAAGGTCCTTCAGCCCCATGGACAGCTTGTCACCAGGAAAAAGCAAAAGGAAGTTCAAGCTCCAGCATAGAGCAGCTCAAGTAGTTCTTCTGAAGAAGAGGAGGAAGAGCCTCATGACTCTAATCTCACTGAGTCTGAGGATGGGTCCAGGAGAGGCACATATGCCCAAGTATTAGTATCTTCTGATCTTGATGTTAGAAATCAGTTGAGTAGGGAATAATCTGAAGATGTTCCAGACCACGATGTTAACTTACCATCAGCTGAGGATGCTAAGCAAGTAGCTGAAGATATTATCAACAGAATCTCTACTATGATGGAGGGGGAGATTTCCAGGCCTGATGCTGCTACTAAAAACATTACAGATCTTGCTGATGTAACCTGCCCTCGGAGTGAGGGGGAGAAACTCCTGGAACAAGTAATGCAGGATGTATTTGTTGAGGGAGAGCAGTTCCAGATTCCCCCAAAAGAAATTCAGACTAATGTCACTAAAGTTGCTACTACTACTAATGTTGTTGATGATGATGATGTGTTGCATGCCAATGAGGACATGGCAGATGTTGAGGGGGAGATTCAATCTAAACTCCCTGCTCAGGTTGAAGTACATAATATAGACTCTTCTATGTCAGAAAAATAACAAGATGCTCTTGTGGATCCACCAAGAACTCATTCTTCTGAATTCACACTGGCTGACTCTGCCAACAGGGAAGAGGTCAGGCTAGTCCAAGAACCCACTGATGAAGGCACCTATGTAAGGATGGATCAAATTCCTCCTATATTTTTGGCCCAGCTGAAGGGCATGTTGGATGAGCAGAGGAAAACCCTAGAAACCTTTGTGGATGATGCTCTCAAAGAAATCAGGAAGGAGCTATCTACATAAATTAAGTCAATCAGATTTGAAGTGAATCTTCTGAAGGGTGAAACTGTCAAATTCTTCAAAAGGCCAGCACCAACAGTTGATTACACTCTGAACAAGCTGGATGTAGTAGACTCAAATGTCACTACAGTGATTGCAAATCAAACAATTCAAAATGAAAACATGCTAGCTATTCATACTGCTGAAAATGTTCTAAGAGAACAACAGAAAACAACAATCTTTACCAAGATAGATTATTGTGCCAAGCTGCTAGATGATCATATGCTGGATGTCAAAAATCAAGTAACAGCAGGGGTTAACTATTTAGAAACTGAAAAGAGCAAGGCATGCCTCTCCCAGACCAAAGAGATAATTGAAGAAGTCAAAAGGTGTAGAGTAATGCCATAAGAACAAGTACTAAAAATATGGTTTGGGCTACCAATGTGATGAGGGGATCTTCTGGGATTGAACCTGTCCAGTAGGACAACATCCCTATATTTCCTTCTCAAGTACAAGAAGCATTGAATCCTGAAATGTCTGCTTAGCTAGAAGGCCAACTGCAAGATGATCAGAATAGAGAAGATAGTGCTCAATGGGGAGATTCATATATTGCTCCTGAGTTTAGCCCCTATGCAAAACAGCTATAGATGACAAAGGGAAAGTCAGGAGATGAAGAAGAAGAAATTCATTTAAGTAAGAAGAGGTTCAGGGAAGAGATGGAAAAGAGACCTGATTTTGAGAAATGGAGCCCTGAATCAAGGACAATCATTCTGGCAGCCTGGGAGCAAATCAAGTCAAAAAGGACTGATAGAGTAAAACTCTATAGCTCTCTGTAATGGAAGAAAATGGAAGAAAGGGAAAATGAAGGGATAGGAATGCAGGCATTCTACCTATAAAAGCAGACAGGATAGGAATGCAGGCATTCTACCTACGGATGTTATTGAGCCTATAAAATACATTCCCAAGCCTTACAATTATTTTGAAAGGCTGAAAGTCAAGAGAGCTGAAGCAGACAAGGCAGACAGTAAACGGAAGAAGATAGCTAGTGCTGAAGATAAGGCTGTCAAGAAACCTAAGGGCAGTGGCATAGTCATAAGGGAACCTGAAACTTGAAAAGTTTCTTGTTCTGCTTAAAGGGTTCAAGGAATATATCATGTTTTGTACTACGCACAAAAACATTTGTTCCTTCTAAGTTAAATGAAAATCATTTTTGATTATGTTCATTATTTTCTCTAAGTTATGCAATGTGTCTTTTACTGTATATGTTGCATTTTTGTGTAAGTGTATAACATTGTCTTAGGTTTTGACTTCTTCAAATAGGGGGGATTGTTGGGTCCATTAGTCCCAATGTCCTGGATTTGAAGAAGACCTTGTAGACAATGGTATATACATGATGTGATCTAACTAGTGTTACAAGTTCTTTGTATGCAGGACTGTTCTGCACATTGATTGGACAGATAGCCTAGGATTGGATAGATAGCCTAAGTGGCTAGGTTAGGTGATGTCTAGGCAAGCTTGTGGAAAGATAGAAAATCTATCAAAGTCTACAGGCATTGAGTGAAGCAAGCTCACTCAATGCCAGATGACTAAAAGCTATGAGTACAGCATGCATAATCAAAGCCAAGTTATTGGCAAGCTGAAAATGTGGCTAAGTCCACGAGCATTGAGTGAAGACTACTCACTCCACGCCATACAGCAGAAAGCTGTGAGATAGGCTAAGGGAGTAAAAGCCTAAGAAGAAACATGCAAGAATATGTCCAAGTCCATAGGTGTTGAGTGAAGTCTATTCACTCAATGCCATAACTTCATATTAGTTGAAGTATAGCTCAGATAGTCTATGCCACAGGAAATCTATGTAGATATTTGACTAAGTCCACGGGCGTTGAGTGAAGCCTATTCACTCAACGCCTTGTGATAAAAAGCATAGAATTTTGTATAAGGACAAAAGTGTTGAGTGAAACTTACTCACTCAACGTCACGTCAATATAATTGACAGATGTTAAAAGTGTTGAGTGAAGAAGCTACACTCAACGCATCCCTGGAAGGAGAATTGTCTAGGTCCAATAGTATTGAGTGATGATCATTCACTCAATGTCTTATGACATAAAACTGTCTAAGTGCTTTGGCGTTGAGTGACGGTCACTCACACAATGCCTAATGACAGAAATCTTTTCCAACTGTTTTGGCGTTAAGTAAAGCTAACTCACTCAACGCCTAGTGATAAAAAACTTTCTAAGTGCTTTGTCGTTGAGTGATGGTCACTCACTCAATGCCTAATGACAGAAATCCTTTCTAAGTGTTTTGGCATTGAGTAAAGCTTACTCACTCAATGCCTAGCAATAGAAAAACTTTCTAAGTGTTTTGGCATTTAGTGAAGCTTACTCACTCAACACCTAGTAACAAGAAATCTGTCTAAGTATTTTGGCATTGAGTGAATCTTACTCACTCAATGTTTATACTAAAGATGCTTGATTTTGGCTAAGTCTACAAATGATAACGTCAGCAAAGTCAACAAGTCAACAGAATTAGAATTCATTGCGGGAAAGCTACAGTACGCGACAAATGTCGTAGCTTGCCTTCAGTACAGCTATATATTAATGCAAAAGCCAGGTACCAGCCAACCAATTCCAAGTGGGGCCCACTGCTCAAAGAGCTGTTGATGGGTGAATAATAAAAGGTAGAGATGATTGAAGGAAAAGAGGCTTTTTTTTTGAGAACACACAGCTGGACTTCATCTTCCTTCTCTCCATTATTGTAGAGCTTGGAGAACCAGTTCAAAGTGCTGATCTAAGTACAAAAAGCAAGTCAGTCTGTGACTCACAGGCAGTTAACTTTTGAAGAAGCTATTCACTGAAGAATCAAATCATCTTCAATGGCAAGATCAGAAAGTCCATTTTCTGTCTTAAGTTGCAGCAAAGGGCCAACCCTAGCTGCAGTTACTTCACTGGTCTAGCAAAGCATTTCTTGAAGAAAAATTTCTAGAGTTGTGAAGAAGAGAGGACTGAGTTTCTGGTTCAGTTCAGAAAGGTGCAGTGTAGCAGATCTGCAAAGTTACTTCCAGCTCACGATTCTTGTTGCTGTGAAGAAGTTAGGGCTGAGGACATCTCAGCTCAGGAAGAAGAAGGCTCAGAGAAATTTCTCTGTTGTCAGAATCATAAACACCCACATACACCCTATAGGATCTTAACAGATCTGAGTTGTAGGCATAAATATATAAAGGCCGAGTAGTAGGATTTAAGTTTGAATCTGAGCTATAGGATCCAGTTTGGATCTGAGGTAGGTGATCAGTTAATCACTAAGCTGTAGGGCTATTGAGCCTGAGGTAGGAGAGTCATTCTCTATGAGTTGTAGGGAACTTGTGCCTGAGTTATAGGATCCTTTGGATCTGAGGTAGGGCCTTTGTGCCTGAGCTGTAGGAGAGTCATTCTCTCTAAGGTAGGATCCTTTGTGGATCTGAGGTAGGGTTGTCCTTCCAGCCTGAGTGGTAAGGCCTTTGACCTGAGATAGGTGATCACTTGATCACTGAGTTACAGGGCTTAGTTCCTAAGTTGTATGTCTTGGAGTAGACAGAGAGATTCTGAGGGATCTGTAGTGTAAGCTCTTGGGAGCTGAGATTAGAGAAGTGTCTTGTCTAATAAGTAGTTAGAAAGGTGGGAGGGAAAGTGGATGTACACATAATTTGGGGAACCACTATAAATTTATTGTATTGTCTGTGTGATTGCCTTGAAAGCACAACTAACATAATCACATCACTCACATGAGTAATTAAGTTAAAAATATAGCAAAAGAGACTAATGACCTATTCACCCCCTAGGTAATTTAGCTATCCTTGAAGACAAAGACTTTCAGTAAGCCTTCTTCCTCCTCCAACTACAAGAAGAACCCTAAGGAGGACAGGTATGGCTCCTCTCACAACAAACATATTTCTTCTGAGATTATTTGTTATTGTTGTAACAAACATGGGCATATCATTGCTGACTGCCCAGTTAAAAGAATAGAAAGAGTTGCTGCCAAAGAGAAGAAGCATGATGGTGACAGGAGGCACCACCGCAAGGGCAAGAAGTTTGATAAGACTTTCATTGTCAAGAAAGAGGAGAAGAGCTGGAGTCAGAGTGACTCAGACTCTTCTAATTCTGAGGAAGAAGAAGCCTACATTGGGCTTTATGCTGCTGAAGAACAGGGGAACTATCATGATGCCAGGATAGGAATTAGAGCTCCTCTAGTATATCTAGAGAGTGATAATGAGGATGAAGAAGAAGAGGAAAGATGTGGATTAATGGCCATAATAGAAGATAACAATCAGGATGAATCTGAGCCTGATGAGGTAATTATTCTTGTCATCTCCTCTTCTAATTCAGAGTATGAGACAAGTTGAGAAGCTGAAGCATCCTCCCATCTGGTGATTAGGTTGGGTCAGATTCTGAGTTTGATGTCAATCAATTGATTGATAAGTATGGTGCCCTCCTTGAGGCCTTGGGTTAGTGCAAGAAGCTTGCAAAGAAGCAAGCTAAAGAGCTTAAGGTTCTTAGACCCCTTAAGGCTGAGCTAGAGAAAAAGATATAGGTGTTCCATCAAATGGCCTCTAACTCAATTGAGCTCAAGGGGATCATCAACAAGCACACTGAAATAAGAATTCAAAATGAAAAACCTATTAAGAAGTTTGAGACTGATCTCCTCAAGGAGAGGAAGCTAGTGGCTCAATTCTCTAAGCCAAAATCTGTGCTACACATTATTAACTCTTTCACCTCCCAAAATAATAGGTGGGGATTGGACCTTAATAGAAGGGCAGCAGGTGCTTGGAATAGAGGAATGGTCATGGCTCTAATTAAGCCTCATACTACCTTTCAAAAGGACCCGCTTCCTTCCAATTGGTATGGCCAGGATAGTATATATGGTCACTAGAAGAATGAAAATTCTTATAGTAAGGGCAATAATGCACCTAATAATGGAGGGTGAAAGGGTATGGGGATTAGTGCTTTTAAAGCTCCCCATGAGAAAATTCAAATGGCTCATTATGAACCATTTATGTTTGGTACTCCAGCCCCCACACTCAAGGGTAAGGAAGTAGCATCTTCCTAATCCCTTCCAACAAAGAAGTTGGGTAGTGACAAGATAGTAATTAACTCTGATAAGGCCATATCAGATGACATCAACTCCATATCAGCTACCAAGCTGACATCTGTTGCTGTCAGCAGGTACTATCGAGTAAGATTGATTACCATCGAGTATCCTGTCAAGCAATAGCTGAGAGAAATAGGAAGAATACCGATATTTTCTTTGTTGAACATAAACATTCAGGTGCTCCATCTATATCAAAAAATGTTCAAAATAGAAGGTATAACATCCATGAGTGTTGGTGTTGTAGAAAAGTGGGACACTTTGTCATTGATTGTTAACATAATCCCAATGTGTCAAATATAAAGAGAAGCATTCCTGCTAAGGTAGTAGTAGGCAGAAGTGTGTCTTTTAATGCTAACAAGAACCTAGGACCCAAATTCAATTGAGCTCCTAAGGTAAAATAAATTATATTTTGCAGGATAGTTTAAGTACCATCCAAAAGAAAATTTAGTACTTGGATAGTGGGTGCTCAAGGAATATGACAGGAACAAGGAGTCTTCTAAAAGACTATACTCCTGTGAAGAATGGACCAAAGATCAACTTTGGATGCTCAGATAGAGGTGTCACCAAAGGATATGATATGATTTTCAATGGCACAATCTCTATCACAAGGTAGCTTATGTTGAAGGATTTCAACACAACCTTATAAGCATAAGTCAACTATGTGACATTGGTTATGCCATTGAATTCCACAATGATAAGTGTTTGATTAAAAATTCAATTGACTTAGATACTACTCTCTTAGGAATAAGAGTGAAAATGTTTATTGTTTAGATTTCATTTGTAATTATTCTACTCATGTTAGTTTAGTAACTAATGAGAGAGAAAGTCTCTTTGTGTTCAATGGCACAAGAGATTTGCTCACATTAATTACAAGAAAATTAACAAATTATTTTTAGATAACTTATTTAGAGATTGTCCTAAGTTAAAATGTGTTAAATAGGGTCCATGTCATGCATGTCAGATGGGCAAGCAAACATTAAGAGCATTGGCTCCAAAGACTCTATAAGATGTCTTTATCCGTTGTATATGAACTTATTTGGTCCTATGTCTATTATGACTTTATGAGGGAAGTTGTATACCTTTGTGATTGTTGATGATCACTCTAGGTATATATGGGTATTCTTCCTTAGAAAGAAGTCAAATACCTTAGATATCTTCATTACCTTTGTCAAGGCAATCCAGAATGAGATGGAATGTTCTGTGGTAAAACTAAGAAGTGACCATGGTAAATAATTTCAATCTGGATCAATGATAAGGTTCTGTCAAGACCTTGGTATCACCCAAGAATTCTCTTTTCCTAGAACTCCACAACAAAATAGGATGGCTGAGAGAAAGAATAGGATTTTGATTGAGGCTGGTAGAACCATGCTTAGCGATTCCTCACAGAATATTTTTGGGCTGAGACAATCAATACTGCAAGCCATATTCTGAACAAGGCTTCTATCAACAAAGTCCATGGTAAAACCCCCTATGAACTATTGAAGGGCAGAAAACCAACAATTTTATACTTTAGAATATTTGGTTGCAAATGTTATATTTTAAATAATGGAAAAACTTAGTTAACTGTGTTTTTTGAGAAATGTTGTGTGGGGACCCATGTTGGATATAGCTCACATAGTAGAGCATATAGAGTATTCAACAAGAAAACCTAAGTTGTAGAAGAATCTATGCACATTATTTTTGATGAATCTAGTCTGTTATATAAGGGCAGATCTAGTGTTGCTAATAATATAGCTTCTGAGCTAAATATACAAGATTTGTGTATTCAAGATAAGCCAGGTCAAAGCAGGATTCCTTCTCAAATTAAATTAATCAATGAAGAGATTTAGCCAGCTGATGGAATTCAGGAATTTGTTGAAGAGGAATCGGTAACTGGAATTATTCCAGCAGGACAGTAAGGTACTGACAGAATGCCTACAACAACCAGAAATTTGAGAGACCATCCCAGCACTCTCATAATTAGAGATGCAAGTCAGGATGTCACCACCAAAAGTAGAATTCAGAACGAAGCTCTCTTCATGAGCTTCCTATCTCAGGTAGAGCCAAAGAAGTTTGAAAATGCCAACAAAGATCCATTATGGATCAATTTCATGCAAGAAGAGCTCCAGGAAATCAAGAGATACAAAGTTTGGAAGTTGGTGTCAAGGCCACAAGGACACAACATCATTAGCACCAAATGGATTTTCAGAAACAAGATGGATGAACATGGAGCAATAGTGAAGAATAATGCCAAATTAGCAGCTAAGGGCTACATGCAAGAGGAGGGGATAGACTTTGCCAAACATTTCATCCAGTGGCAAGGATGGAGGCAGTCAGAATGTTCTTGTCCTAAGCAGAATTCAAGGGGTTCAAGGTCTACTTGATGGATGTAAAGTCTGTCTTCCTAAATGGTAATCTGAAGGAAGAGATATATGTAGAGAAACCCTAACCTCTCATGTATATTTTCTTAAAAAACATTATATGGGTTAAAGCAAACCCCTAGGGCTTGGTATGAAACCTTGTCTAGCTTTCTCATTAAGAATAAGTTCTTAAAGGGAAAGATACACAACACATTGTTCCTATGGAAAGCAAAGGGCAAGTGTCTCTTAGTCCAAATTTATGTTGATGACATAATATTTAGGTCTACTGATGATAACCTCTGCAAAATGTTTGCAACCTTATGCAGGGGGAGTTTAAGATGAGCTGTAAGAGAGAGCTCAAGTACTTTTTAGGTGTCCAAGAGAAACAGTCTAATGAGGGGATATTCATCTCTCAGACCAAGTATATTAGGGAACATATAAAGAAGTTTGGGATGGAATCTGCTTCCACCATGAAAACTCCCATGGGGTCAAATATATCCCTAAACAAGGATGAGAAGGGGAAACATTTTGATAAATCCATGCACATGTGTATCATTGGATCCCTATTATACTTAATTGTTAGTAGACCAGACATTATGTATGATATATGTGTTTGTGCTAGGTACCAAGCATGCCCTAAGGAATCTCACTACTTAGCTGCAAAGAGGATTTTGAGATACCTTAAGGGCGACCAACATCTTGGTATGTTGTATCCTAGGAATAATGATTTTGAACTAATAGGATTTTCAAATGCAAATTTTGCAGGGTGCAAAAAAGACAGGAAAAGTACAAGTGACAATTGTCAATTCCTAGGAAGGAGATTGATTTTTTGGAGTAGTAATGAAAGAATTGGTTTCAAGATAACCTAAACACCTAGATGGGGGGTGAATAGGTACAATTCCTTTTTACTCTAAGCCAGAATATATATTCAGTTAATCACATAGAATCAAATAGATCTACTGCTACCACATCACAAAAATCACACAATCACACACAATCACAGATGGCACACAGTTTTATAGTGGTTCCCCAAATGATCGGTACATCCACTTTACCCCTTCGCCTATTTATTAGTGTGCTAGATTCGGCCTAACTTCTTTCTTCCTTCTCAGATCTACAGATCTTACAGCTTAAAACCCAGTCTAGGTTCCTACAACTCAGAGTGAGTCCACACTCCTACAACTCAGGCAATTAAGCCCTACCTCAGCCTTCACCCAGGCCTACAACTCAGAGAATCAAATCTCCTACCTCAGGCACACAGCCCTACCTCAGCCTTCCCAAGGCCTACAACTCAGAGATGTAAATCTCCTATCTCAGGCACTCAGCCCTACCTCAGCCTTTATAACTTAGGCTTAAAACTCAGATCAATAATGATCTTCCAGAAAAATGATAAAAATAATTTGAATCTTTCACCCAAGTTGAGAGAGAATGGGTAGAAAGATTTTTTGTTCAGTTCTTGAAGAATCTGATTTCACAGAAATCCACCTGTCTTTGGCTTTCTTCAAAGCTTCTTGAATCTGAACACAATAAGGTTGAATTTCTTGAAGATGATCTTCAATCAGCTTCCCTCTTAAAATCCAGAAATCAATCTGAATTCTTCTTTGCAGATTAGTTCAGGATCTGCTTCTTAAGATACTAGTTGATTATAGTCTCTTTCTTCACTTGAATTGTTGGAGCTCTCTCTCTCTACAAATTCTTCTGAAGATATGTTGAAATTCTTCACTTAGATCCACTTGAAATCTCTGACTGGATTTCATTGTATATGTTGGATCTTCTGTTGTCGACACAGCTCTCATGGTGTCGACGCTGCTTCTTGACATAGCTTCTGTAAGAATGTGTCGACACAAGTCATGTGTGTCGACATAGTCACTTCTTGTCTTGACACAATTTACTTAGAAGAAATTCTGGTGTGTGTGTGTGTGTGTGTCGACACAAGTCCTGTGTGTCGACACAGTTGATGTCGACTGAACTTTCTGTGTGTCGACACAAGTCTTTTGTGTCGACACAGTTGGTGTCGACTGAGCTTTCTGTGTGTCGACACAAGTCCTGTGTGTCGACACAGTTGATGTCGACTGAACTTTCTATGTATTGACTGAACTTTCTGTGTGTCGACACAACTTCTCTAAGTGTCGACACAATTGACTTCAGGTGTCGACACAGCATTTCCCAAGTGTTGACACAAGTCTTCACAAGTGTCGACACAGCTTCTTCTGGTGTCGACTCATGGACTTAGAAACTTTTCGTGCATATTCTTAACCTGCACATATAAACTCAAAACAACATCAAATACACCTTGATGAATATCATTGAGCTATGTTAGGTTTCTCCAAATCTGGTACACATTTTCCAATGTACCCAATAATCGCCCCCTATTTGGAGAAGTCATAACCCTTAGTCAATGATATACACCATTTATAATAAACACACATTATGATGTATATAAACATTACATGACAGGGTAACATATAAACAAAATATGTATAATATGTCATTACAGAATAATGCAAATACAGTGAGCATGAATCATTGTTTTGTTTAAACTATCAAAAGTTTTTCAACAATCAGTTTACATAGATTTTTATAACAACTAAAGATTACATTGTTGTAAAATCTAGTTAATCTATTCTAAGGCTGATTTGGCTCCTTGATGAATATTCCTTTTCCTGGTTTGACCTGAGCCTGCACAGTAGGTTCAGCATCATCAGCAGGTTTCTTCTCTTTTAGATCTTTCCTTTTTTGTTCTTAAGCCCTTATACTTTGCCTTTCAAAATAATGAAAAGGATTTGGGAAGTACTTGCTAGGCTCCAGAGCATTAGCAGGTAATTTCCCAGCCTTTGCTTTCCTTCTGTATTGAAGAATGGCTTCCTGCCTAGCTTCATACTTGTTCCATTCTTGCTCAGTGTACCATTTACCCCTTTCATGGGTCTTGTCCTTCACAGCTTTCCAGGCAGTCAAGATAATATTCCTGGAAGTAGGACTCCATTGCTTAAAATCAAGCTTCAACTCTGCCTGTTCTCTAAACATTTTCTTTGAGAGCTGAGCTTCTTGCTCTTTATTCAAAGCTGCCACTGACTCTACTTTCTCAATGATAACATTTTTAGTACCCTCTGGAGGGTTGTACATCTGATCAACCAGGTGTTGAATTTCCTCAAAGTTAGAAGGGGGATATATGATTTGAGCTACTTCCTGCTGACCCCCTTCATTTCCTGTAGCTTAAATTCCTGACTCAGCTGTGTTGTCACCATCACATAGGGGTGGATAGTCCAGAGTTACTCTAACAATATTTGTTATCCATTTGGCATGCTCTGAGCTAGCATTGACTATCAACCTCTCCCCCTTTATGACTTCTCTTTCAATATGATTCCTGAGATCATTCTTTTGGAACCTGATTTGATTAGCCAGATAATTGGTTCCCTCTATATAATAAGCTTTAAACTTTAGGAGCTGAGAAGATATAAGCTTCTGAGAGGCTTGAATGGCAGATTGGAAAGTGGCTAAATCCTCTTGAAGTTTCTTATCAAACTCTGATTTCTCTTTAGCCCTTGCCTCAGTCAGTGCAGTTGCAGTATTCTTTAATTCTGTAACGCATTATGTAATTCTGTAAGATTATCATTCATTTTTAGTTGATTTTCCAGGATATAGCCTTGCTTGACCACTAAATCATCAACTTTAGTCTTTATTCCTTCTTGTCGTTTTGCTAAGAAAACCACAGCATTACCTTCTTTATGGAAGCAATCTGTCATCTCCTTTTTATTCTGATTTACCTCAAATCTAATTGATTTTATATCTTGAGCCAAGGAGAATTGCAATTCTTTATGGGTCTCATCCGTATATTTCTTCATGGTTATTCTTTGTTCATCTAATTTTACTTGCAAAGATATCAGTAAGGAACTATAATCTTGTACAGGAACTGGTTGTGGAGCAGTTTGCAATGCCCTTTTTTAGCTTTGGCTTATTCTTTTGAAAACCATCAACTTTCTCTTCTTTGCTTGAATTTCTGCTTCATCTTCAGAAGCTGAGGTACTTGCTATACCAACTCTTTCCTGAGGAGTAGGAGGCAGTTCCTTTTTAGTCCTAGTTGCTCCCCCTCAATTCCAGCTTGCTCCCCCTCAGTCCTGGCTTGCTCCCCCTCAGTTCTGACTTGCTCCCCCTCAGTTCTTGGTATATCTATATCAGGGAACAACTCTTCAATGGTAAACTCTTGTTGAGTTTGGACTGGAGGCACTCTTAACTCTATAGAATCAACAGCTGTAGATATATCCTCCATGATAACATCATGTGCTAGACTGTTGTGTTGATTGGTCTGTTCAACATCAATCAAGGGCACAGTTAGTGTTTTCATCCTCATTATTGAAAATTATTTGATTAACTTCTTGGATTACCTCAAGAATAGTTTGAGTAGCCATTTCACTTTTTAAGTGTGTTAGCTCTTCCTCAAGATGAGCCTCCCCCTGCATCTGATCATCATGTCTAATGTCTTGAGCAGGTGATTTCTCAGTATTCTCTGGCCTCTCTTCATCACCCATGTCTTTTATCAGCACTCTATCCCATCTAGAGATTATCCTTAGATCCATTCTCCTCATGTGATTGATTTTGGATCCAGCAGCCTGTTGCATCACTTCTGGAATTGCTTCAGCCAAGTATAAGCTTAATATCCTTCCCAGATTAGGTTTATTGATGCTTTCTCTAATCTTTTCATATATGACTGCAAACCAATTGGTGTTGATTTTATAGATGATCCTGGTCATGAGGCTAAACATGTATGCTGAGACCCTATCATGTCCACCTGGTTTTCATAAGATGACTTTGCCAACTACTTCAGAAAGGAATTTTCCTTGAACATTCATTCATTTTCTATTCATGGATGATCCAATTTTCATGGTGGGATCTAATCCACACCACTGGAGTGCTTCCCTGGTCTTGGAAGATGTAACTTCTTTGTCTTCTTGAGTTTTGGGCAGATGAAGAGTTTTTCGTAGGCTCTTCATGGTGAGTTTGACTTTATTACCCTGGATTGAAGACCTAATTTTTATTCCAGTTGAATCCCGGGTTGCAGCTTCATAGAACTCAATGATTTCCTTCTTCATATCTTTGTAGGTTCTGATGTCAAATACTCCAAGCCATTTTCAGCAATTAGAGCTATCACAGCTTTAATCGTTAGTTCAGCATCGTTAAAGGCATTCCGTACCAGTTCATATCACTCGTTCACGTTTTCGTCAAGTTTTGGCGCCATTGGGGATGGTGAGAAATCTTGAATGGAGAAGAGAGAGTTTGTCGACACAAGAATCTAGTCTCAAAAATCTGTAGAGCGTGTCGACAGGGTTTGTTCTTGACCTATTTATATGCGTTGAAACATTGAAGGTCAAAAGGCGCGACAAAATTTAATTAGTGTGTCGACACTGGTGAGATGGTGTCGACACAGACTTCTAATATCTCGACAGAAGTGTTGACTACTATGTGTCGACACCAATTGATGATGTGTCTACACAGACATACTTATTATTTCAACAGAAATTCTATGTCGACTCTAATTCTAAGTGTCGACACAACTTCTGGATGTGACGACATTACTTATCTGAAGTGTCGACGCCAATTTTCTAGATGTGTCGACACAACTTCTCTAAAGTGTCGACACCAATATTCTAGATGTGACGACACAACTTCTCTGTGTCGACATAGACCTCTTTTTGTGTTGACACAAAATTACTTAGACAAATTTGTCAATCTATTCTATGTTCAGCATACCTAATTCAATTTTAAAATTATTGAATTTAGTTTCATCCAATGGCTTAGTGAACATATCAGCAATTTGAAAACTTGTATTGATAAATTCTAAACATATATCCTCTTTTTCTACATGATCCCTAAGAAAATGATATCTAGTTTCTATATACTTTGTTCTACTATGAGAAACAGGATTATTTGCAATAGAAATAGCACTTGTAGAATCACAAAATAAAGGGGTGGTTCTACTTACCTGGATACCATAATCTTTAAGTTGATACTGTATCCACAACAGCTGTGCACAGCAGCTCCCTGCAGCCACATACTCAAACTCAGCTGTGGAGATTGCCACACTAGTCTGCTTCTTACAGCTCCATGACACCAATCTTCCTCCTAGAAATTGACAGGTGCATGTTGTGCTTTTCCTATCTTCTTTGCATCCTGTAAAGTCTGCATCTGAATATCTAGTCAGTAGAAAATCTTTATTCTTAGGGTACCAAAGGCCTAGATTAGGTGTGCCCTTAAGATATCTCAAAATCCTCTTAATAGTAGTATAATGAGATTCTTTTGGGCAGGATTGGTACCTAGCACAGACACATGTAGCATACATGATGTCAGGTCTACTAGCAGTCAGATAAAGGAGGGAGCCAACTATCCCTCTATACAAAGATTCATCTACAGGTTTTCCTGCATCATCTTTGCTTAAAAGCATACTTGTCCCCATTGGAGTTCTCATGGTAGTGGATGACTCCATACCATACTTCTTAATTAACTCCTGGGTGAACTTAGATTGGGATATGGACAGACCATCATCAGTCTGTCTTACTTGGAGTCCCAAGAAGAACTTAAGTTCTCCCATACTGCTCATCTTAAACTTCCCTTGCATAAGTTTAGCAAACTTCCTACAAAGGTTGTTTTCAGTAGAACCAAATATTATGTCATCAACATATATCTGGACTAGGATTATCTTCCATTTAGATTTCCTAAGGAATAGAGTTTTGTCTATTTTCCCCCTTGAGAATTTTTTCTCAATGAGGAAAGTAGACAAGGTTTTATATCAAGCCCTTGAGGCTTGTTTCAAACCATATAGGGCTTTCCTAAGTCTATACACATAATTAGGATAGAAGATCAATAAAACCTGATGGCGGTTCTACATAGACTTCCTCCTTTAAGTCTCCATTCAGGAAGGTTGACTTAACATCCATTTGGAACACTTTGAAACCCTGATAGGCTACATAGGCTAAGAATAGCCTTATTGCTTCCAACCTTGCCACGGGGGCAAATGTTTGATCAAAGTATATGCCCTCTTCCTGCCTGTATCCTTTAGCTACAAGCCTTGCCTTATTCTTAATTATGATCCTACTCTCATCTAGCTTATTCATGTAGATCCATTTAGTCCCTATGACATTGTGGTCTTTTGGTTTAGGAACTAATTTCCAGACCTTGCATCTCCTGAATTGATTTAACTCCTCCTGCATAGCATCTATCCAGTGTGAGTCTTGTATAGCTTCTTCAAATCTTTTAGGTTCCTGTTGAGACAAGAAGCTTGAGCATAGTACAGTGTTCAAGCTCCTACTTCTAGTTTAAACTCCTTGTCTAGGATCACCAATAATCTGGTGTACAGGATGATCCTTTAAATGTCTAACTGTTGGAGGAAGTTTGTCTACAGTTTGACTTTCTCCATTTTCTTCATTCTACTGTACTTCATGGTCTTCATCAGCATCTTGTGAGTCTTGTACTCCCCTTGGACAGCAATCATCATTTTCATCTTCCTACCTTGCAGTTTGATCTTCTTTGATAGTCAGCATGTCCATCTTCTCTTTTATACCTGTAGAGCTACAAGAACTACTTGGCAACTCACTGTTAATAAGTCTTGATTCATTAAATATAACATGAACAGACTCTTCTACAACTTAAGTTATCAAGTTATAGACTATATATGCCTTACTATTATTGTTGTACCCAACAAATATCCCATCCTGGGATTTGGCAGCAAACTTTGTTAGGTAAGACTTTCCATTGTTAAGCACATAGCACTTGCAATCAAAGATCCTAAAATAGGATAAGTTTGGTTTTCTGCCTTTCATTACCTCATAGGGTGTCTTTTTGTGACTCTTAGTGATGGAAGATCTATTGAGCACATGACATGCAGTGTTTACTGCCTTAGCCCAGAAATATTCTTGGAGAGAAGTGTCACTCAATAAAGTTCTACCAGGCTCAATAAGAGTCCTATTCTTTCTTTCAGCAATTCCATTTTGTTGAGGAGTTCTAGGTGAGGAGAATTCCTGATGAATCCCAAAATCTTCACACAACTTTGTCATACTTTTAGATTGAAATTCAATTCCATGGTCACTTCTGATTTTGACCACTGAATTGTTCAGTTCATTCTGAATTTGCTTAACAAAGTTGCAGAAAACAGTTGGGATTACAGATTTCTGCCTCAGAAAGAAAACCCATGAAAATCTAGAATAGTCATCCACAACCACAAATGTGTAGGCTTTCCTACCAAGACTCTGAACTGGTATTGGACCAAATAAATCCATATGCAATCGGTATAAACACCTCACTGAGTCTTTGGTTTCAAGGCTATTAAAATAAGATCTAGTCTGCTTGCCTTTTTGACAAGCTGAGCATATTCCATCCTTAATGCACTTAACTTGAGGATCATTCCTCACTAACTCTTTATTAAAGAGTTGACCAATAGTCTTGTACTTTAGATGAGCTAGCCTCTTGTGACATTTGACACAATGAGAGGCTTTCTCATCAGCTATCAGACAAATAGGAGAATCTTTATTCTCACTCACAAAGTTTAGGCAATACACATTTCCTTTCCTATAACCAGTCAACATGATCTTCTGATCACTTGACCTTTTAATATGACAACCATTCTTAATGAATGAAATTTCATATCCAAGATCACTCAGTTGACTTATGCTTATCAAGTTATGTTTCAAACCCTTCACATAAGCCACTTGAGTGATAGTAATGGAGCTGTTAGAAATGTTACCAAACCCTTTGATGACTCCTTTTTCAGAACCACCAAAGATTACTTTAGGTCCATTCAATATGGGTGAGTAGTCCTTCAGTAATCCTCTTGTTCCAGTCATATGTCTGGAACATCCACTGTCCAAGTACCATAAACGGGCATGGCCACTTGGACTTATCTGCAACAAATAATTACTTAACCTTAGAACCCAAATTTTTATTGGGTCCTTGGTTCAGGTTAGACTAAAATTTAGCATAATTTGTAACAGCCCTTCTTTCAGGTAAGCTGGCATTCATCCTGACACTAGTGTTATGCCAACAGTCAATGGCAAAGTGTCCCACCTTGCCACAACACCAGCACTCATATCTATTATACCTCTTTTTAGGTACAGTGTTTCTTTGCTTGAGTGCTGGATACCACTTGTCATACAGAATGCCAGGCTTACCATGACCATGTATGATATCATGATCATTATAATTGGTAGGTTGTTGCACTTTTCTGAGAGCAATAGGGGGATTAAAGACAAGTGGCTTAACTGGGGCTTTCCTTTTCCTTTTGGAATTAGCTGCCTTAGAATTTCCCTTAAAACTCATTCCTGCCTTACCCTTTTGAGACACAAAGTCATCAATTAAGGTAAGGACAGATTTTGGCTTAGAGAAATTAGCCACTAGATCTTTTTCCTTCTGAAGTCCGACTTCCAGACTTTTGATTTGATCACTCTTGAATGTGATTGTACCCATCTGAATAACAGTTATGTTTTTCAGCTTGGCAATCTCATTCATCTTCTGATCCAACAGCTTTTCTGAATCAGATGCAGCCAACTTAAGAGCTGCAATTTCCTTAGCCTGAATTTTAGTCAGGTTTTCGCATCTCTTAAATTCCTGCAGCAAATCACCATATTCATCTATAAGTTGATGAATGTCTCCTTCAGATTCAGATCCATCCACATTTCTTGATGCAGATGCTTCTGATTCTGAGCCGGTGAAATAATCAGAATCTTCAGATAAGCTTTTTACCTTACTTGGACCAGGCTGATCCTGGAAGTGATCTTCATCAGTCAGGGCCATCACCCCTTTGCACTGATGATCTTCATTTCCATTTATTGAGTCCAGCAATTGCAAGAACTCAGTCTCTTCTTCTGTTGCAAAAAGATCAATATAAGCTTCAGCAACAGATTCAGAATCTGAAGATGATGGATCTGTCCAGCTTTTCTCTTTCTTTGCTACAAAGGATTTCTCCTTCTTGATCTTATTCTGAGACTTCTTCTTATCTGTAGATTCTTTTCTTTTGTCTGGACAATCAGTTACTACATGTCCAGGTCTGTTGCAGCAATAGCACACAATCTTTGTAGTTGTTGATTTGCTAGGTTTTGATCTACTCTTGTCCTTTCTAGATGACTTCCTTTTCTGATAATATTCATCCTTGGACTGAGAGGAGGATGGCTTAATCCTCCATTGCTTCTTCTTCAAAAATCTCTAAAATTGTCTTGTGAAGGCAGCAAAGTCCTCATCAGAATGATTGTTGTCTGAGGTGTGACTATCTAAACTTTCAGAGATCACCTCTGCAGCTTTCTTATGAGGAGATGGAGAAATCCTCCTGTCCTTTCTTGTGGCTTCTACCTTGAAGGCCACTGACTTTTCTTTATGGTCAACTTTAGTACTTTTCTCTTCGTCCTTTCTGGCCATGAGTTGCATTTCATAAGAAAGCAATTTGCCAAATAGAGTTGGACGAGAGATTTTTGCCAGTCTGGCCACTTCCCTGATGGCACGGATCTTGGTGTTCCAATCCTTAGTCAAAGATCTAAGGAATTTATCATTCAACTCATATGTACTAAATACCCTTCCATATGATATTAGTTCATTCACAATTATGAAGACTTCTTGTAACATTCAGTGATGCTGTCTGATTTGTTTTGTCTGAAGCTTTCATATTCCTGATTAAGCATTGACTTTCTATCTTGTCTAACTTCTTATGATCCCTCCATGTAGACTATCAATGTGTCTCACATCTCCTTGGAGGTTTTACAGTGAATCAGATTTTGGAATGTTGAGTCATCTATGGCACTCACTATAATATTCTGAGCTCTTTTGTCCATAATAGCCAAGATAATCTCATCTTTAGTCATTTCTGAAAATTCTTTTGGTGTACTCTGATTAGCATCAAGAACTGAGACTTTCATTGGAATATAAGGCCTTTCCTTAACAGTTATATAAATTCTTGGATCAGATGCTTCCATAAACAATCTGACCCTTTCTTTCCATATTTCAAAGATTTCCTTCCTGCATATGGGCAACTTCATGGAACCAAGTTCCTTATGATTTTCTCCTGAACCCATCTGTTCTAATTTATTCTGCCTCATAGATCTTACTCAAACTGTTAAGTCTATCTTTGAGTAATCTCACTTTGATACCACTTGAAAGAATTAGTTTCAAGATAACCTAAACACCTAGAGGGGGGTGAATATGTACAATTCCTTTTTTACTCTAAGGCAGAATATAAATTCAGTTAATCACATAGAATCAAACAGATTTACTGCTACCACATCATGGAAATCACACAATCACGCACAATCACAGATGGCACACAGTATTATAGCGGTTCCCCAAATGATGGGTACATCCACTTTCCCCCTTCGCCTATTTAGCAGTGTGTTAGATTCGGCCTAACTTCTTCCTTCCTTCTCAGATCTACAGATCTTACAACTCAGAACCCAGTCTAGGTTCCTACAACTCAGAGTGAGTCCACACTCTTACAATTCAGGCAATTAAGCCATACCTCAGCCTTCACCCTGGCCTACAACTCAGAGAATCAAATCTCCTACCTCAGACACACAGCCCTACCTCAGCCTTCCCAATGCCTACAACTCAGAGATGTAAATCTCCTACCTCAGGCACTCAGCCCTACCTCAGCCTTTATAACTTAGGCTTACAACTCAGATAAATAATGATCTTACAGAACAATGATAAAAATAATTTGTATCTTTCACCCAAGTTGAGAGAGAATGGGTAGAAAGATTTCTTGATCAGTTCTTGAAGAATCTGATTTCACAGAAATCCACCTGTCTTTGGCTTTCTTCAAAGCTTCTTGAATCTGAACACAATAAGGTTGAATTTCTTGAAGATGATCTTCAATCAGCTTCCCTCTTAAAATCCAGAAATCAATTTGAATTCTTCTTTGCAGATTAGTTCAGGATCTGCTTCTTAAGAGACTAGTTGATGATAGTCTCTTTCTTCACTTGAATTGTTGGAGCTCTCTCTCTCTACAAATTCTTCTGAAGATATGTTGAAATTCTTCACTTAGATCCACTTGAAATCTCTGACTGGATTTCCTTGTATATGTTGGATCTTCTGTTGTAATTGTGATTTCGTGTACTTCGTTTTTTTCGTTCTTACTTCTTCTTTTTTCTATTACTGTTCTGTTGATTGAATCTGTCTTTATATAGACTTCATCCAAGGTTACCGGATGATCCAGTTGCTAACTAACTTCTGACAGATCTGACAGTTGCAGTAGACCTGTTGGTTATGGCAGCTGTCAAGTCTTCCAGTCACTTCTTGAAACTTTGTCTCTGTCAGCAAAATGTCGAGTCTGAACTTCACATGTGTCGACATAAGTAGACTAAGTGTCGACACAATCCTTGGTGATGTCTACACAGTTCTCATGGTGTTGACACTGCTTCTTTACATAGCTTCTGTAAGAATGTGTCGACACAAGTCCTGTGTGTCGACACAGTCACTTCTTGTCTTGAAACAATTGACTTAAAAGAAATTCTGGTGTGTGTGTGTGTGTGTGTCAACACAAGTCCTATGTGTCGACACAGTTGATGTCGACTGAACTTTCTGTGTGTCGACACAAGTCCTGTATGTCGACACAGTTGATGTCGACTGAGCTTTTTGTGTGTCGACACAAGTCCTGTGTGTTGACACCATTGATGTCGACTGAACTTTCTGTGTGTCGACTGAACTTTCTGTGTGTCGACACTGCTTCTCCAAGTGTCGACACAATTGACACCAGGTGTCGAAACAGCTTTTCCCAAGTATCGACACAAGTCTTCACAAGTGTCGACACAGCTTTTTCTGGTGTCGACTCATGGACTTAGAAATTTTTCCTGCATATTCTTAACCTGCACATATAAACTCAAAACAACATCAAATATACCTTGATGAATATCATTAAGCTATGTTAGGCTTCTCCAAATCTGGTACACATTTTCCAATGTACCCAACAAGTAAGAAGCAGACTAGTGTGATAATATCCATAACTGAGTCAGAATACATATATGAAGGGAGTTGTTGTGCATAATTGTTGTGGATTCAGCATTAGCTAGAGGACTATAACCTCAAGGTATGTAATTCTCTCATGTTTTGTCACTTATCCAGTTTTTTTATTATTAAGAACCTTGTATCACATAGTAGGACTAAGCTCATAGAAATAAGATATCATTTTATTAGAGAACATGTTGAGAGAGAAGATATTTTTTGAATTTGTCCCCACAAACAAATAAATGTCAGATATCTTCACTAAGCCACTAGATAATGCAAAGTTCAATTTCTTTAAAATTGGGTTAGGAATGCTAAATATATAATTGTTTATTTTTCTTACATATCATTCCAATGATCATGTGTTATGATGCCAATGTTATCTGAATATAATTTTGTTAATTGTTGTAACTTAGTTTAGATAACTTATTTATGGTAGTTACTAGAACCTTGTTCTATTAATTCATTTCTATTAGCTGCTAGAAAACTTATGTTTAGATGCATGTTAAGTAGATAACCTTAATGGATATCTCTCATTAGCTTGAGTCAATTGACTCATTTTCAGTATGGTCTATCAATTTGATGGACAGTTAGGCCTAGCAGTGCTGAGCAGATTAGCTGAGAAAATCTCAGTTATGTCGTGGAGACCATTGAGAATATACTCATTGGTATATCTCCACATCTTAACAATACCATTGAGATGGGTTGCTGTATTAAAATTCAATTATTCTTAACTGTTAAATCAATTCTTTATGATCAATTTATAGTATGGCACTTAATTCCCGTTTAAAACCAATTAAATATATATTAAATAAAAAATATATATAAAGTTAGGATTCAATTGAAAACATAAAACCTAAACCCTAGAAAGTCGTCGAAATTATTTTGGCTTTCTCAGCGTCTCAACGACTAGGTTTTCTGAACCAATGAAGCCAAGATCTGCTAAGATTCTTCATGACGGGTATGAACTTGTTCAACATCGATTCTGGCATGCCTCTAAGGAAATTAAGGAGGTAATATAGATGTTAGAAACTGTTGGCCTGGAGTATATTCTGTCTGAACCTACTCCAATCTTAAAAGATGATGTATTAGAATTATACTCATATAAAGGTCTCATCTTCAAGAAAAACCATCAAGAGCAAAATTGGGGATGTAAGATCAAGATTACACCTAATAGGATTGCCCAAGCATTACAGCTTCCATCTATTGACATAGAAGAGGACCAAGATATTTCACCACAATAAATAGTAGATGCATTGGACTTGTGTGAATTTAGTGGAGAGAGATATGGATTCTTGAAAAGGAAATGCTTCAACTAGAGAGGAAAACTTCTTGCTGACATCATTAGGAAGACAATCATGTGCAAGACAGGTTCCCATAATAGTATATCCAAGCCAATGTTTGAGCTAATCACAAGGGTGATTCTATGGAAGAAGGCAAATTGGGCTCTTGTAGTCATCCAAAAACTGATTACTTTCCTATAGGTCCCAAAACTAGACAGGATTTTATCCCTCTAGCAGATTAATGCTTACCCTGAGCATTTCAATAAGAAATAATGGGTAAAGATCCATTATATGAAAAATAATAGATATCAAGATTCTTAAGAGGTTAACCAGAATCTTGCCCAAGAGTCATATAGTTCAGGAAAAGGATTAGACCAAGATCAAGGGAAAGAAAACAGTTAAAGAAATTGGTTTTGAATCTGAAACAGAATGTCAAAGTGATGGTAGGAGGAAACCAATTCATAATACTGACCAATCCACCTCAAGTGAAGAAGAACATGGTGTTCAGGATTTCTGTGTGCAGGTAAATGTGAATTCAGATCATGACTCAGCTGAGAGAGAGCAAGATGCTGTAGAAATGGATGATGCATCTAATGAGGTGTAACAAAGTGTTCTGGAAAGGACTGAAGCTCAAGCTAAGGGGGAGTTTAAGCAGCCAACAAAAGTTATTCGGGACAAGATAAATAAGATTCTAGATAATCTCAAGGACAGGATTGATTTAATCATAGTTGATCTACAAGAAAAGATTGAGGAAGTGCTAGTGACTCAAGAAAAAATGGATGCCCCATTTGAGGGGGAGAATGAGTACACCTTTGAGGACTCACTAGACAATCCTCTTGATCAATTTCTCAATTCTGATGATCAAGTTGAAGGAGAGCTTCACACAAAGGTCCTTGTTCAGGTAAAAGGTCTTCTAGAATCCCAAGTGACTGAGACATCAACTCAAATTGAGTTAGATGGTCAAGAGAACCAAGGGATAAGAACAAATCTTGTTGATCATACACCACAAGTACACCTCTACCAACCTTCCACCAGCATAACAGATAGGTCAATCCTTTTATTAATCAAGGCTCTACTAGATGAGCAAGCTGCTTCAATGAAAAGTTATATTGATGATTCAATTAAGAGTCTAAAAGCTAAAATGATGACAGATGTTCAGAAAGTGAATGCAGAGATTAAAGTTGATCTAGATTTCCTAAAAGGTGACACTGCTCACCTAAATAGAGAGATTACCAAGTGGTTTGACATAGCTGCAAATACAGTTAAATAGAATATCACCATTCTGAAGTCAATGGATGACATCCTATAGGAATATTCCCTAGACTTACATAGTGTGAAGACCTATATTAGCCAAACTGATGAGGTTATCAAACAAGGTGTATAGCACATTGAGGAATATGTATCAAACCCAACTTCAGGCTATGCATCTAGCTGAAGATTCAAGAGATGTTCTTCTGGAAGATAATGAGAACATCATTCAAACTTTGTCTAGTAGGTTTGAGACAAACACCTCTCGTATAGACAATAAAATTATTAAAGAAGCCAAAAAAGGGGAGAAGTACAATGCTGAGCAAGCCCTTAGGGTTCTTCAGGGAACAAAGATTGCTCTTAATTTTCCCCCGTTGGACAAAAATAGTCCGAAAGATTTTGATTTTCCAGCACAAGCAAGAGTGGCTCAAGATGCACAACTTGCATCAGAAGGAAAAGAGAAGGCCTCTTATTACCTGAAGAATACATGGCTAAGAAGAGGGCTAAAAAGGCTGAGGATCCTGATTTTGAGTATTGGAGTGATGATTCTAGGAACATAATTATCAATGCATGGATCAATCATGGACAGATATTGAAAAACATTGATAGTGTATATCCAAGTGAAGAGTGGATCAAGCATTTGGAGAGGATGTATCTTAGAGAAAGAATTTTCAAAGAGAACTTGGTGAGAAGGGACAATCCAAAGAGGATGTCTTCCAAGTATATTCCCAAGCCTTTCATGTGCTTCAAGAGACAAGATAACAAAGCTAAACAAGCTGAGAGGAAGGCTTATGCTCAAGGAGAAGGCTCGGGTTCTGCTCATAAGAGGATGAGAACTGATTCCGCAAGACAACCAGTGGACAAGCATCCAGTCCCATGAAATATAAAATTTCTTTTGATGTATCTATTTTAAAACTGTAATGGACTTACGTATTTCAAATGGACATTTGGTTTTACATATATATACATATCTAGAATGCTTCAGGCTTTGTGTCATTTTGATTTATGATTCAATGTTCATATTATGTTTATTTGATAGTTATCTGTGATAACATTTCTACTTCTATATCATAATGCCAATGCTGACATAATCTTACTGTTATATTTTTTTCATAGTATAATTTATTGGTTAATGCTCATTATGATTGTTGAGTGTTCTGCCTTCTTCAAATAGGGGGAGATTGGTATCAAAGTGTCATTTCATTTGCATACACACATCAATGTGACATCAGTATGTATTGGCAGATGTATGAACACTGCACTCATAAGCATAACAGAAGTACACATGACATATTATGTAGTAAGGGATGTATAATATGTGTTTGTATATGAATCCTCATAGGGATATCAACATGTGATTAATAAATGGGCGACTTAACATTATTGAATGGATGCTCATTAGATTTTATCTTTTTTTCACGTTGCATACGATATTCTATAGTATGGGATGCATTAATGTGTACGGCCACTCATGACATGCATTAATGCCTTTTTAGAATGCATAGTACAACATGCACAGTATAACATAGCATCAGCACACATGCCAAGTTAAGATCTACATGATGACAATCATACACAAATGATTTAAAATGAAGATTAAAGCATTCAAGCTTTTATATGATATGCACAAGAGTCAAGTGGATGATGGTGCATCATCCTATGTTTAGGCATAACATCATTTCATGAATTATCAGAGCAAGGTAGTAGCAAGAGCAAGTACCTACACATTTCTGATCCGGTTTGAGTTGAGTAATTCTAGTGTTCTAGCTGAGGTATATTAAGCTAGGTATCGATGAGATTCTTGTTCATATTCATAGGAGATGGCCATAAAGTGTTATCCATTGAGGTCGACCCCCAGCCAGAAGGTGAGTCTTCAGGAGCTCACAGCGAGGTAGTGATCGAGGAACTACATCAAAGCAATAATACATTATCAAGGCAGATGGTTGCAATGCAAGCTCAGATCCAAAACTTTATTGATGGCCACCTTAGCGCAATAGCCTAGGGTAGAGGACCCTGCGGTGGGTCGGACTGTACTTGACACTCCCACTTCTCTTGTGCCTCTTGCTCAGTTGTCGCCCGAGATGAATTTTATATCACATTTCCAACATCTAGGACCCCCCACCTATGATGGGAAGGCCGAGTTTATGGCTTTAGATGATTGGATTATAGCCATAAAGTAGATGTTCTCCTATTCAGGGATTTCTAAGAACCAGAAGGTCATGGTAGTTGCTTACCAGTTGAAGGGCCTTGCTAAAGGCTGGTGGATCATGGAGAAGGAGACCCTCACTAGAGGGTGTTCGTGGGAAAGGTTCAAGGGAATGTTATTGAAGAAGTTCATGCCTTTGGTTGAGCAAGACAGGTTGATGAACAACTTTCTGCATTTGAAGCAGTGACAACTCACAGTTGGTGAATATGAGGTGGAGTTTAGCAAGTTGAGAAGGTTTGCTCCGGAGTTGATCGCTATTAAGGCATGTAGAATTAAATGCTTACTAGGAGGTCTTAGAAGTGACATCCAGCAGTTAGCCAATGATTACAAGTCTGAAACTTATTTCGAAGCCGTTGAAGCCGCCTTGAAGGTAGAGGCAATTGATAATGAAAAGAATCATGGGTTGAAGATGAGAAAGGATAAGAAGAAGGCTGATGATAGTGGAAGATCTAGGGCATTCGGCCCTTCTTTAAAGAAAGGGAGCAAAGAGATGTGTAGCTTTTGTGGTCGTCCAGGCGATCCTGTTGAAAAGTGTTTCAAGAGATCGGGTGCTCAGAAGCAACTTCTGGTGCAAGCGATTCAGAACGTGCCGGCGGGAGATCTGAAAGTGAGGGATAGATATGATTTACACTAGAGGAGGTGAATAGTGTATGTTAAAAACTTTAATTTATTTTTATAGCGGATTTAAAGTATATGATATATATATATAAAGAAGAATCACAACACACAATATAGAAAGTAAAACAATCACAGATGACACAAGGAAATTTATAGTGGTTCCCCAATAAATCTGGGTACATCCACTCTTCTACCACCCTGGTAGAAATCCACTACAGGTTTTTGATCTGGTGCTCTGCCACCAGAAGATCTATATTCCAAGGGAGATCTAGCAACCCTTTGAGCTTTTGATCCGGTGCCCAAAAACCAATCTAAGTTTTTTGATCATGTGATTTAAGAATCAAGAGGTTTAACTTTCGAAGGGAGTTAAAAACTCTGTACACAATTTATGAAATAAACTAAAAGAAAAGATGTTGTCTTCTCTATCAACAGTCTCTGAGAAGACTATTGGATTGATGATGCAAAAGCTCCCCCTGATTTGTGTAGAGATTATGATCAGGAGAGGGAGGCTTTTCTTCACGGTGTAGGCCTTCAAGAATATTGTTTCTCTCCAGTTGAAATTTCAGACTTATGTGAAATTGATTGTCTCTTGCAGAGTCAGAAGCAAATTATCCAAAATCTCTGTGTGTGTCTCAGTCAGTAGCCCCAAAATTCATTCTTGATATATATGCAACAATTTTTTGAATGTATATATATTCTCTGAGAAGAATTCAACCATTTGAATTTTAAAAACATTCCTTGAATTGTCTGAAGAAACTCTGAGGATTTGTAACGGCTAGATTCAAATATTTGGAATTAAAACCATTCCTTAACTGCCCTTGTGATTAATTAGAATAATAACTCTGTGATAATTTCATATTTAATGCTGCCAGAGATGGCTATATTCATTAAGAATATTTAGCATTAAATACCAGAGTATAACTGACTGAAATTAAGCCTGAAATCATCCTGCCTCTGAATATAAATAACGGCCTAAACACTGTAGAGAATTAGTCGAACTGAACTAAACTTTCATCGATCTGAGCTTGGAGTTCGTCGAACTGAAAATGTCATTCGTCAAACTGAGCTTGGCTATCGTCGAGCTGAGCTGCAGAGTTGAGGTCAGAGTTCGTTGACCGAAACTCAGCTTTCGTCGAGCTGAGCTCAGCAATAGAACTATGATTCATCGAGTTGAGCACGACGTTTGTCGAACGCAGCTCTGCTTTCTTCGAACTGATTTTCTGCATCCGTCAAACTGTATTTCTGTTGGAATTCTTCTGAGGCAATAACCCTGGAAATAACATATGGCCCAAGACTATACAAAGTGGGTCAAACTAATCATCTTAAACAAATGATAGTGATCCTATCCCAAATTAGTAATAGGGTTCCAACAAGACCTTACTTGTGCTTTTTGCAAGAAGAAAGGGCACGATATTGCCAGATGATGGAAGAAGGATAAGGTTTGTTTTTAGTGCGGATAAAAGGGGCATGTTAAGTTTAAGTCCCCACAGACCCAACCAGTGTTGCATGCGGTTCTACTGCTAGCTCTACCACTGACGCAGTCGCAACACTTGGAGATAGGAAAGGAAAAATCTGAATGTGCTGACCATGGAAGAGGATAAGTCATCTACTCAGGTGATCTCAGGTTAGATTCTAACCTAGTTGATAACTGATAATTGCGGAATTAAATTTCTTATTGCATTAGTTAGGTATGTGATTTTATAGGTAAGTTTAAGGTAAAGAATAGATGGGCATGCATTCTTTTTTATTCAGGTGCTACTTACTCTTTTGTAGGTAAGAATTTTATAGACCAACATCGTTGGGCTATCGATCGATTAGGTGATCCACTTAATATTAAGTTCCCCTCAGGAGATTTTGTGATGTCGAATCAGGGTATTCAGAAATCCCCAATCCATTTAGGAGATTTCTTAGCATTTATTGATTTGAAGGTTCTAGACCTGGAAGATTTTGACATGTTCTTGGGCATAGATTGGTTATCCGGATATGATGCAGTCATCCAGTACAAAATTAAGTGATTGGACTTCATGATGGACAACGGCCGACTCATGAGCGTGCATGGATTTCCACGTCAGAACTCTCCAATCATATTTGCGGTACGTGTTCGGTAATTTTTATAGTATAGCTGTGCTGTTTTTCTTGTTTCTGTTTGGAAGCTGTTGCAAGCTCGCCACGTGTTGAGGATATTCCCGTGGTGCGAGAATTTTTTGATGTTTTTCCTGCCAGTCTTCCTGGGCTTCCATCAGAGAGAGGTAGATTTCATTATAGTTCTTGTGTCGGTTACACGTCCTATTGCAAAGGCACCTTAGCGTATGGTGTCGCGTGAATTGGAGGAGTTGCGCACCTAGTTGGATGAGTTGCTATAGTGTGGTTTTAATATATCGAGTTCTTTGCCATGGGATGCTCCAATTCTTTTTGTGAGGAAAAAGGATGGATTGATGAGGTTGTGTATAGATTATCGGGAGCTGAATAAGGTGACTATCAAGAATAGATATTTGTTGCCTTGGATTGATGATTTATTTGACTAGCTGTGAGATAGTTCTATATTCTCGAAGATTGATCTTCGTTCAGGCTATCATCAGTTGAGGATTCGTGAATTTGATGTACTGTGGACTGTCTTTCATACTCAATATGGACATTTCGAGTTCTTGGTGATGTCCTTTAGACTAACGAATGCGCCTTCTACTTTTATAGGCATGATGAATAGAGTATTCATGAATTTACTGGATCATTATTTAGTTGTTTGCATTGATAATGTATTGGCATTTTCAAGTTGTATGCAAAGTTAAGTGTGAATTTTAGTTATCTCAGGTTTCCTTCTTGGGTCACATGATAAGTAAAGATGGTATCTTTGTAGACCCATCTAAGATAACTATAGTTTTAGATTGGAAGAGGCCTACAATGCCTAAGGAGATAAGGAGATTCTTGGGATTGGCAGGTTATTATAGGAAATTTGTGTAAAGATTTTCAGCATTGTCTGCACCTTTGACCAGGCTTACACAGAAGAGTACAATGTTCATTTGGAGTGATGTCTGTGAGGAAGCTTTTCAAGAGTTGAAGAAGAGGTTATGTTTTGCTCTAGTTTTGGCTTTACCTGCCGATGGGGTGGAGTATGCTGTTTATGTGGATACTTCTCAAGTTGGGCTCGGTTGTGTATTGATGCAAGAAGGAAAATTTATTGTGCGTGGTTCAAGGAAATTGAAGGTTCATGAAAGGAATTATCATATGCATGACTTGGAGTTTGCTGCAGTTATTTATGCTTTGAAGATGTGGATATATCTTTTGTATGGAGTGTCGTGCAAGATCTTTACAGATCACAAGAGTTTGAAATACGTCTTCACTCAAAAGGAACTGAAGTGGTTGGAATTGGTCACAGACTATAATGTTGATATTATCTATCATCTGCGCAAGGCTAACGTGGTAGCTGATACCTTGAGCCAAAAGGCCTCTCATATTTTTATTCTCTCAGTGCAATCTTTGGAGGATGAGTTCTTATTGATGAATATAACTATCGAAAGTAGCGCTTCGCCGACTAGCTTAGAAGCTGAAGAGCCTTCATGGATTTCACTTACAAGATTACATCAGAAGGATGATCCTGATTTACAGCGCATTCGAAGTAGAACTGAAAAAGAAGAATTATTGAATTTTTCGATTGATGATGATAGTACTTTAAAGTACCAAGGAAGATATTGTATTCCCTCTATTGAGGACATTCGAGCAAAGATTTGTGATGAAGTGCATGGTTCTAGTATTGCCTACCATCCTGGTTCTACAAAGATGTACCAAGATCTAAAGCAGATGGTTTGGTGGTCGGGAATGAAGATTGATATAACAAAGTTTGTATCTGAATGATATACATATCAACTAGTTAAGGCAGATCATAGAAGACTTAGTGGTAAGTTGACACCCTTGGGCATTCCGAGTTTGAAATGGGAGAGTATTTCTATGAATTTTATTACAGGTTTGTCAAGGTCTCCCTGAGGGCACGATGTTGTTTGGATTATAGTCGACAGATTGATGAAGTGTGCCCATTTTGTGCCCTTCAAGATTGGTTATTTTATGGAGAAGATAGCCGAGCTTTATTTGAATGAGGTTATCAGGTTATATGGGGTTTTAGAGAGTATAGTGTCCGACCGAGACTCTAGATTTATTTCTCGCTTCTGGTAAAGCTTGTAGGGAGATTTGGGTACTGACATCAAATATTCTTTCGCTTATCATCTACAGTCTAATGGTCAAACGAAAAGGATAAATCAGATTGTGTAAGACATGATTAGATGTTATATCTTGGACCATGGTGGAGTCATGGATGAGCGTCTTAGACACATGGAGTTTGCCTACAATAATAGCTATCAGGAGAGTTTGCAGATGGCTCCCTTTGAAGCTTTGTTTAGGAGGCGTTGCCAAGCTACCCTATTTTAGGCCGAGGTTGGTGAGAATCCATTGATAGGTCCAGAGGCCTTGGAAGAGAAGAGCATTTATGTGGCGCATATCCGTGAGAAGCTTTGATTGGCTATAGAGCGTTATGGAAGTATGTAAATCAACGGAGGGTTGATCTGGAGTTTGAAGTTGGGGACATGGTTTTCTTGAAGGTTTCTACGATTCTAGGTGTTAAGAGATTTGGGAAGGTCCGTAAGTTGGATCCCCGGTATGTAGGACCTTTCCAAATTGTTGAGCACATCAGAGCGTCTGCTTATAGACTAGAGTTTCCTGTTTCTTTCCCTAGTGTTCACGATGTGTTTCATGTAAGCCAGTTGTAGAAGTGCTTGCTTAGTGATCGTCATGTCCATAGCTCTGTTCCCCAGTTGCACCCTAAACTTTCTTATGTGAAGACCTAAATTTTCGGGCTTCCCAAATGATTTCAAGAATCGAACAGTAATTCAATAAAACAGTCGCAACATATGAAACACAGTACAAAGAACATAAACACCAGCATTTTATTCATTCATTATGTATTTACATTTGATGATAAAAAAAGTTACAAGATCATCTAAACTACTCGGAAGCCATTTTTCCTACATTTCTTCGATCCTTAAAGTCTTCAATCATCCCTTCCCTTTTTGAATACTGAGAGTGGTTCATGTTGCTAAAAAAAATGGGTTCACAAAGGGTTAGTCATAAAAATTATGACTAAGTGAGAAAAGTATTTTGTGAATAGTCATACATGCAAACAAAGGGAAGATAACAATATGCATACATTACAATAAAGCAATCATTTGGTTATTCTCAACACTGATTCTTAAATTACCCCTTAACTTTAGTTACATAAAATGGGAAATGCTTCGTTGATGCAAACTTGAATTAGGCCCCGCCCCCGAGGGGCGTAATTTGTAGGCTCACCCCTACTGGTGAATCCATCAGTAGATGCCTCTACATCATCGGATTCGAATCCATCACATTTCCCCATGCAGAGTTTTAATAAGTTTTATCTTGTCGTATAAACAGGAGTTTTGAATAAAACTGATCCCCTCAGAAATATATATATTGCTTTATGTTTTTCCCTCACCCACATTTTATTCCATAACGATATTTTAATGAGTTAAACTCATATGCATGGGCAATATTTATTAAAAAGGTAAACAAGAATAGACTTAATTCAAGAAATAAAATACTCACAACAGCTTTGTCTTTATTCATATTATCCTGAGACGCCATCCTTCTTCGATTAATTCTTGGTCGCGGAAACCACTGTAATAGCACGGACTTTTTTTGGGTTGCGTCTCTTATAATACATAATGGATTTACGAAAAGTCGAAAAGCCAAATATAATAAACCAAAAAACTCAGAATAATCAAAATTGACCCTAGAAAACCAAAATCAGCTTTTCTACTCTATTGGACAGCCATATTTGTGCCTCAAAATGGGATAACCAGCCCCCAAATGGACTATCCGTCCTCATAAAATTGTTGTCCAATAAAGTTTACATAAAATCAGTAAAAACAGTGCTAAAATTGCCTCCAAACAGCCACTAAAACAACACAACAGTGCAGCAAAATATCGTCGAAAAACCAACGAAAATGCTGCCAAAAACAGTAAGAAAATAGCCACTAAATAGCTCATAAAAATCAGCATAAAGACAGCCCCAAAAATTTGTAAAAACAGAAATCAGCAAAGAGAAAACAACATTCTTACAGCGGGAGAGAGAGGAAGTAAATTGCTGCACAATCGAACCCCTGTTGTGCAAAGGTGTGGCAAGGTTCTTCCAAGAACTTCAGGGAAGAAGCTAGAGAAGAGGAGGCAAGGGAGAGAAGCAGCAGCAATTCTCAAAACCAGCGGCAGAGTTACAGCAAAGCAGCGACAAAGAAGCAGCTAGGGGGGCAACAGTAGAGGCAGCAGCAAGGTGCAGCAACAAAATGTAGAAAAGAGGGAGAGCAGTTGGAGAAGAAGAGGAGGAAATCCACCAGGTATTTAAAGAGGAGCATAGGCGGTGAAGAGGCAAGAAGAATCCAAAGTGAAGTACGTAGCTAACTTAAATAGGTGTCACCAAGTGTCATTAAACTTCAATTCAACTAACACTTGGCTTGGCCAAGTGTCAAAACAATCAAATCCGCCAACTACACCAATTATAAGTGTCAAAATAATCAAATAGCTGCCAGCACACCTATATACAGCCTGAAATTGATAACAACAGCCCACTTAAAGAATAAAGCCAGCAATATACTTAGCCAACAACAAGCCCAGCCGGCCAACAATAAGCCCAGCCCAACAAAAGAAGATCAGCCTCCAAGCCACCAAATGATAATAATCAAGTGACATCTTGACATAAAGACAATATCAAACTAAATGAAACGGCAATTGCGCAAACAAATCTCGAAAAATTCATACTGCCTTATCTCATCATCGGGGAAAAAATAAATATTTTGTTTTGCAAATTTTGGGTTGCCACAAATCTTCCCTCCTTAAAGGAGTTTTCGTCCTCGAAAACTAACTTGATAACTTGAAAGTTGATAACGATATCTGTTATGGCTTTCTTCAGATCTTGATCATTGCTGAACTACACGTTCTTCTCGAATCTTTTGACAACGTCGACTGGAATAAACCTAAAGGTTCCTATACATAAGTTTTAAATTCATTATGTTACATTTTTAACTTGTTATGACTTTGTATTGTTTATGATACGACATAATTTTTTGAAACCATTTCCCTCTGATACCAAGATGTGAAGACCCAAATTTTCGGGCTTCCCAAATGATTTCAAGAATCGAACAGTAATTCAATAAAATAGTCGCAGCATATGAAACACAGTACAAAGAACATAAACACCAGCATTTTATTCATTCATTATGTATTTACATCTGATGATAAAAAAAAGTTACAAGATCATCTAAACTACTCGGGAGCCATTTTTCCTACATTTCTTTGATCCTTAAAGTCTTCAATCATCCCTTCCCTTTTTGAATACTGGGAGTGGTTCCTGTTGCTAAAAAAATGGGTTCACAAAAGGTTAGTCATAAAAATTATGACTAAGTGAGAAAAGTATTTCGTGAATATCCATACATGCAAACAATGGGTAGATAACAATATGCATACATTACAATAAAACAATCATTTGGTTATTCTCAACACTGATTCTTAAATTACCCCTTAATTTTAGTTACATAAAATGGGAAATGCTCCGGTGATGAAAACTTGAATTGGGCCCCGCCCACGAAGGGCGTAATTTATAGGCTCACCCCTACTAGTGAATCCATCAGTAGATGCCTCTACATCATCGGATTCAAAGTCATCACATTTCCCCATGCAGAGTTTTAATAAATTTTATCTTATCGTATAAACAGAATTTTTGAATAAAAATGATCCCCTCAGAAATATATATATCGCTTTTATGTTTTTCTCGCGCCCACATTTTATTCCATAACGATATCTTAATGAGTTAAACTCATATACACAGGCAATATTTATTGAAAAGGTAAACAAGAATAGGAAACTACGTGAATAAACTTAATTCAAGAAATAAAATACTCACAACAGCTTTGTCTTTATTCATATTATCCTGAGATGTCGTCCTTCTTCGATTAATTCTTGGCCGCGAAAACCACTGTAATAGCACGCACTTTTATTTAGGTTGCATCTCTTATAATGCAAAAGGGATTTACGAAAAGTCGAAAAGCCAAATATAATAAACTGGAAAACTCAAAATAATCTAAATTGACCCTAGAAAACCAAAATCAGCTTTTCTACTCTATTGGACAGCCATATTTGTGCCTCAAAATGGGCTAACCAGCCCCCAAATGGACTATCCGTCCTCATAAAATTGTTGTCCAGTAAAGTTTACATAAAATCAGTAAAAACAGTGCTAAAATTGCCTCTAAATAGCTACCAAAACAGCACAACAGTGCAGCAAAATGTCGTCGAAAAACCAACGAAAATGCAGCCAAAACACAGTAAGAAAACAGCCACTAAACAGGTCATAAAAATCAGCATAAAGACAACCCCAAAAATTTGTAAAAATAAAAATCAGCAAAGAGAAAACAACATTATTACAGCGGTAGAGGGAGGAAGTAAATTGCTGCACAATCAAACCCTTGTTATGCAAAGGTGCGACAAGGTTCTTCCAAGAACTTCAAGGAAGAAGCTGGAGAAGGGGAGGCAAGGGAGAGAAGCAGCAGCGGTTCCTAAAACCAGTGGCAGAGGTACAGCAAAGCAGCGGCAAAGAAGCAGCTATGGGGGCAACAGCAAAGGCAGCAGCAAGGTGCGGCAATAGAATGTAGAAAAGCGGGAGAGCAGTTGGAGAAGAAGATGAAGGAATCCACCAGGTATTTAAGGAGGAGCATAGGCGGTGAAGAGGCAAGAAGAAGCCAAAGTGAAGTAGCTAACTTAAATAGGTGTCACCAAGTGTCATTAAACTTCAATTCAGCCAACACTTGGCTTGGCCAAGTGTCAAAACAATCAAATCCGCCAACTACACCAATTATAAGTGTCAAAATAATCAAATAGCAGCCAGCACACCTATATCCTGCCTGAAATTGATAACAACAGGCCACTTAAAGAATAAAACCAGCAATATACTTAGCCAACAATAAGCCCAACCGGCCAACAACAAGCCCAACCGGCCAACAACAAGCCCAACCCAACAAAAGATGATCAGCCTCCAAGCCACCAAATGATAATAATCAAGTGACATCTTGACATAAAGCCAAAATCAAAATAATGAAACAGCAATTGCGCAAACAAATCTCAAAAAATTTGTACTGCCTTATCTCATCATCGGGGCAAAAATAATTATTTTGTTATGCGAATTTTGGGTTGTCACATCTTATGATGTAGGCTCACACGTTGTCACCGACAAATTACGGATAAACACGAATTTCTCTCAAGGTCCTGATTATACGTTCGCACAAAACTTTCCACGCAGCACACACGTTATTCAATTTTATCAATTAAATGCTAACGTACGGGTAGCCACACCGTTTGAGATCGAACAAAGGCTATAGACCGATATTATTTCAGGCTAAAAGGACTCACCCCGTCCGATCGAGCGAATGTTGTACCAAAAAAGATCCACCAAAATTTATGATTCGGAAAAGGTAGATCTCTCCCAACAAAAAGAAAATGAGGTTTGCCAATCCTCTCAAACACAAAACTTTCCACGCAGCACACACATTATTCAATTTTATCAATTAAATGCTAACGTACGGGTAGCCACAGCGTTTGAGATCGAACAAAGGCTATAGACCGATATTATTTCAGGCTAAAAGGACTCACCTCGTCCGATCGAGCGAATGTTGTACCAAAAAAGGTCCACCAAAATTTATGATTCGGAAAAGGTAGATCTCTCCCAACAAAAAGAAAATGAGGTTTGCCAATCCTATCAAACATAAATAAAATTAAGATGAACAACAATCAAATCGGAGAAAACCACGATAAATCCAACGCTATCAAGAGATCACGCTAAAGTAATTCCACCACAAGAAAATATAGAGGAAAACACACAAAGGTAGAATTTTTTTGTTGCCCAATCGAAATAGATGATTCTGATTTACTAACTTGGTTTGTTCTTCAATGGTTCTGCCAGAGTCACGCCAAATGAAGAGAAACTCGTCCGCCTTCTTCGCTTCACGCCGGATTTGATTCCATGAAACCACGCTGAGATGTGCAATGGTCGGGATCCACCAAGGGAGAGAGGGCTGGTTGGATTTTTGTGCTTTGGAGGGAAAAGTGCTGCTCGGGTTGGAGGGTTGTGAAGGCTAGAGGGTGGTGTAGGAGGGTGGCTGAGAGTATTGAAGGGGAGATGAGGGTGGTGGCTTGGAGGTTGGCCGAACCCTAAGGGGATTGGGAGGCAGGCGGCTTAGAGAAAGAGGGGAGAGAGAGGTGGCCAAAATTTGCCAAGGAGGAGGAGGGAAAGTCTCAAGGGAATTTAGGTTTTCAATTTCTCATTAACTTAATAAAATCTTCAACAACACGGCCTTATATAGGCTTACAATCAAGTTTGGCTACATGCAGCCCAATTTAAAATAAAAATACAACAACCAAACATAAAATAAAACATCATGAAAATAAAATAAATGTGCAAATAAAATAATGAAGGGATTCAAAAAAATATTAATTGGTCATCTTGTGCCGAGGGCGGAGGTTGTAGCGTCGCTCCACATGGTCACCACGGTGCCACAAGTCTTTGGTTTGAGGCGGAGAAGGATCTTCTACAAGCATGTCATCATCATCTTTAACATGTCCAGTCTCCACAAATCCTCCCCCGCTCAAAAGTACTCATCACCGATGAGTTGGCATATATGTACCGGCACAAAAGAGCATCACCTAAAAGAGCCACCTTCGATTCAGGAAGCCAAGATTCATCAGAGGCCGGACGATCACGTCATTGTATCAAGTAGCGACGAATATCACCACTTGGAGAGGAGAGCATTTCATCTTTGAGGATCCTGTCTGGCAAAATGGTGGTCCTGGGGAACCTTGGAAAAGCATTAGTCAAAGAAAGAAAAAAAAGTTTCTACATCAACGTTCAACGTAACTCCAGTGGAGACCGAAGGAGATAACAATCCAGAAATAAGCTCACCCCCACCCACCCATCAGAAAATGCAGTGGAACCAAACGGACGGTCAGATAATACAAGTGGTGGAGAAACATATAGTATTAAATCCAAAACATTGAAAATAGGGGAAATTTCCCAATCGGTGGATGACTCCAAAAGATATGCGTTTTCTCTTAATTTCTTTAAAATTCAAAAAGTCCCAGCTCGCTGATTCGCCAACTTTTTTGTGGTGTCTGAAGACATCCGTTCAGGGATGAGACGCAACAAGACCAAATCGTCAATGTTAAAGTGAGACACTCTCTTATGTAAGTTAGCATGAGATTGATAAGATGCATATTGTGCGGTTAGCGCTTCATTAATGTGCTTATGTAAATTGTGAACATGAGAGACAAATTCTTGTGCAAATTGACTTGACTTATAAGATGGAGGTAACAGAATTAAGTCAAGCGGCACTGGTGCTTTATATTAGTGCACAATTTCATTCGGTGATAAACCTGTGGACCTATTTTTCGAATTATTATACGCTAACTGAGCATGGGAAAGAATTAGATCTCGCGTAGCCTTGTGGTCACCAACAAGACAACGAAGTAAACTACTCAAACTTCTGTTTATCACTTCTGTTTGTCCATCCGTCTGTGGATGGTAGGCCGAAGAAAACAAGAGTTTGGTGTCCATAATCTTCCAAAGGGTCTTCCAAAAATAACTAGTATACTTCACGTCTCTATCAGTCACTATCATCTTGGAAACACCCTAATGTGCAATGACTTCCTTAAAATATAATTTAGCAATATGTGACGCATCGTCGGTCTTATTGCAAGTGATAAAATAAGACATTTTAGAAAACTGATCTACTACCACCAATATGGAATCATGACGTTTAAACGTGACGGGTAGGCCCAGTATAAAATTCATACTAACATCTTCCCATGGAATGGAAGGAATCGGAAGAGGGGTGTAAAGTCTCACATTCGTTTTATTACCCTTAGCTAGTTGGCATGTATGCAACTTCCCACAATTTTATGAATCGCTGACTTAAGGCCTGGCCAATGAAACTTGTCTTCCACTAACGCATTGGTCTTGTCACGAACAAAATGACCACCTAAACCTCCACTATGTAATTCCCAAACGATGAAATGGCATAGGGAAGAACGAGGAATACATAGTTTTGAATGCTTAAATAAATAACTGTCCTGAATATAATATGTTGAAATGGTAGTGGGCGAGTTGTGGTGGATAAATAGATTTCCTTGAAATTAGGGCAATGAACGTACTCATCCTTAATCCTATCGAACCTAATCACTTTCACTTTCAGCGTAGATAATAGTAACGAGACAAGAATAAGAGCGTCAGCCACACGATTTAGAGTTCCCTTAAGATGTTTTATTATAAAGGTGTACTCCAGAAGATAGGAGACCAATTTAGCATGTCTGGGGCTGACCTTATTTTGCGAATTGATAAACCTCAAACCCTCGTGATCGGATAGGATAACAAACTCCTTAGGGAGTAAATAATGTTGTCAATGTTGGAGGCACCGAATAACCACATAAAACTCCATATCATAATTAGAATAATTTAATTTCGGCCCTGCGAGCTTCTTACTAAAATACCCAATAGGATGACCCTCCTGACTTAATACACCACCAATACCAACTTCAGACGCATCACTGGATAATTCAAAAACCTTGTTAAAATCTGGCAATCGCAAAAGAGGGGCTTCTGACATTTGTGATTTAATTATTTCAAACGCTCTAGTGGTTGATTTGATCCATGTGAAATCACCCTTCTTCATGCACTCTGTGATTGGTGCTATGATACTACTAAAATATCAGAAAAATCGGTGGTAAAAAGTAGTTAGGCCATGAAAACTCTAAACATCCCATACATTGGTGGGTTCCGGCCAATCCTTAATGATTTGGACCTTCTTAGGATCAATATATATGCCCTCCAAACTCTCAATATAACAAAGAAACTCTACAGATGGAACTTTGAACGAACATTTTTTAAGATTAACAAATAATTGTTCCTTTCGCAACGTGGTAAGTACTATCATCAAGTTGCGACTCATGATCGTTCGGAGAGGCGCTAAAGACTAATATATCATCAAAATATATAACTACAAATTTTCCTAGGAAAGGCATGAACACTAGAGCTATCAACCTCGAAAATATACTCGGGCCATTACTGAGCCCTTCCCCGAGCACCAACCACTCATAAAGTCCATCTTTTGATTTAAATGTTGTCTTCCACTCGTCTCCCTCCCTAATTCTGATTTGATGGTAGCCACTCTTAAGATCTAGTTTAGAAAAATTTGTGGCCCCGACTAACATGTCCAATAAGTCGTCCAAACGAAGAATGGGAAACCTGTATTTGACAGTTATTTTATTAATGGCCCTACAATCCACACACATCCTACAAGAACCATCTTTCTTATGGACCAATAATGCGGGTACGACACAAGGACTCTTACTATAACGGATGAACCCCTTAGCAAATTCAAAATTAATTTTTACAATTCAATATGTGCGGAGGGGTTAAGTCGATAATGGGGAAGTATGGGCAAAGTGGAACCCGGAACGAAATCAAGTAGCTTCGGCGGTAGCTCGCAGAGAATAAAATTCTTCCTTTTCTTCTTTTCCATTCCGTGGATTTTACCATCATCCTTAGAAATAGGTTATTCCTCATGAAAATAAGATATATACTTGCTTTCCCATTGATATTTGATGCACCAACTAACTTCTCAATCTAATCATGATATATTTGGTGTTTCCTAATACCATGAGAGATCTTTCCTTTTCTGCTCCTTAATCAGTTGAATAGTCATTTTAAATTAAGCTACCGTCAGTGGTAGATCTAGCGCCCGACGGTAGGTCAATGCACGCGAAGGTGACAGCTCTCCAGCAGACTTGGAAAAATATCCCAGAAAATATTTTTCCTATTTTAAATTCTACTGCGGCGCGGTACCAAGCTATCGCTTGGCGGTAGCTCTGTCTCAACGCATCCGTCTCGACGCTCATTTAGTGAGCTAGCGTTGCGCAGTACCTAGATATCGCTCAGTGGTAGCGTTGTCTCGACGCCTCCGACTCGACGCTCGTTGAGCGAGCTAGCACTGCGCGGTACCAGGCTATCGCTCGTCGATAGCTCTGTTTCAATGCTTCCATCTCGAAGAGCGTTGAGTGAACTAGCAAGGACGGTAGAGCTGGAGGGACACGATAGCAACCCGATCGCCATGTCAATTTAATTCAGGGTACCACCTGGCGGTAATGGCTACCGCGCGACGGTAGGTGCCAGAACATGATTCTTTCATTCTTCACACTTGTAAACTTGCACACTATAAACACAATAAAAAGGACCCTAGGTGCTGCGGTAGGGAGGTCCCACCACGTACCCGGATGCTTAGAAGAAGCTTCCCCTCCATAACCAAAAATGGCCGAGCAGGGTACGAGGTAGACTGGCAGACAACAAAGTTTCGGTGACTAAGAGGGATAGTCGCTAGCTCGCAACCTGTCTCTTTGAAGAAAGGATTCAAAGGCTCAGTTCGAAGTCTAAGAAATGAGATACTTGAGATCTTTAGCGAGATTCAGAAGTCCGTCGCCTCGTACCCCTGGGGTCCTATTTATAGGCAAATCCAAAGGGTGGGGGGGGTCTTATTTATAGCCTCACCCCTACCGACTAGGCGACTTCTTGGGGGAGCTCACTCGACTGGGCTAGTAATATGTCTAGTCGCCTACCTGGCGAGTATGTGAAGGGAGCTTGCCATACTCGTTCAGGCATTCTGTCGTCTTGCGCGTTGACACTGACTTCTATCTTGACTTGCTGAGTTTGACTCTTCCTGACCTGGCTCTGGAGGGGTTCACCCTCGACGAATATAGGTTGTACAATTTTAATTAATATTCACTAAATCATATTTTTAACAATTTAAGATTCGTTAAGAAAACAAGAGGGGCGGGGGTAAAGTAGATTATGTAATGGCAATCCCTAAAAAAATATGACCTTAATATCATCTTATTAATATACTACCAATAACGCGCAATCCCAACTTATCAAGCATAACCCGACTCTCACCCAAGAGAACATGGGAAAGCTCAATAAAGAACATAAGGAATTGGTCTAGGTCTGACCAGGTCGGGCAAGCAGTGTTCAGCGAGGCGACCATGTGTCTTTCCCCTCTTGCAATCCGGGGGGGCCCTCAAATCTGCCACGAGGCGCCCTCCCTGCGTCAGAAAGCCATGCACCCAGCAAGCCCAGGGGAAAACCGGCCCAGTTGGTCGAGGGGTGAGGCGCGTTCCGGGGTAGCAAGTATAAACCCGGCGAAATCCTCAACTCGCAAGGCCTGGGTACTTGCTAGGAAAGGAGAACTTATATCTTGGCTATCATGTTATGCACAAACCATTAAGGTGCACTATATCCACCTCGACAACAGGATTCTGATATGCGCAAACAAATCGAAAGTTGTTGATAGCAAAAACAGAAAGGCAGAGGCCACTAGTAGCCGACCAAGAAAGACTATTTTGCCCTTGGGTAGAGTTTGCCTATAAATAAACCCTTAAAGCACCTTGGAGAAGGGGATTGAGCCTCCTTGAGCTCCGGATTTTTAAGAGTCCTCGCTCCATATCATCCAAGGTGCCGAGCTCAACCTTTGGCTTTGGGAGGGGAAGACACGAGTCGCGCTTCCAGGTGAGTGGCGGGACCTCCTCACTACAGTTCATCAGGTCTGTGTGTAGACAACCACCTTTTACATAGGGAGGGCCGAATCCAAGCTCAAACATCCCCGGCCTTGTGTGTCCGGAGACAAGTCAAGTAACTTGAATTGTTCCCTCTTACTCCGAACTCAGTTGAACTAGTATCCGAGCTTCAACAAATAATAAGTGTGCGTGCCTAATCTACTTTAGACTGCCCATAATCTATCGCTTTGCTTAGGTTTGATTTGATCATATCATCTTCATATAAGAAATAAGACACTTTACGTGTGATTTGACTGAAGTTTACTCTTGACATTCAAAGTACTTCTATGCTTAGATTGTTATTAGACTAACGTATTCTAATAGCTTGTACTATTGACTACTTCATGTTCTCTGAATTGAAATTGACGAATACCTTTAGAGAAACTACCATCATCGAATCTAATTCAACGATTATATCATGTAATTGATGAATCTTCATACTAAGCTGATTTCTGGCTACTTATCACAGCCCTCAGAAATACTACAAATACATATATCATGTTTAATATCACTTCAAGACAATCTACTTTATTAAATAAAGGAATTTTTCCATCATAATGTGTATTGATCAGGGATGTCTGGCAGGTGAACGCATGTAGGGTTGACAAACATCGATCTCTTAAATCTACTCATGATTGCCCATTATCAGTTGTCGATCGAAGAATTCTTCGTATACATCAAAATAATATCTAATTATTCTTGATTGTTAGGAATTGTGATATTCATCACTAAAGGTTACAAAATGAATTACATAGAGTTTGTAGCCTGATTATAATGCATTAATATAACTTTTTCTATTAAATAATCTGATATGTTTCTCAAGACCCTTTATAATATGTCTATCCGCGACGTTTCACATGTATAAGTGGGCTTTCACCACTTTATGTGTTTTTTTTGTATAACAAAGTGCGGATCCGGTAAAGAGACATGACATTAGTTACTCGGGATCCACTAGGATGCCCGAGAGGAGTGGGGTTGTTGCACAGATTATGTTAGTCAAGCCGACCAACATTACCTCAATCTTTTTGTAGGGCATGATTCGTAGGGTGGAGGATGACCTCCTCAAGTAAACAATTCCACATGAAATATTTCTCCCTTGAGATGTTTATTTCATGATTGTTGATGTTACAACCATCAACCCTAGACCTATTTCCTTTTGAACTATTTGATGAATGTAACAGACAAAATACCTTGTAATTTTATTTCTATTAGTAGCTTGTCATGGACCATCTTTTAGTGCATATCGTTGATACTATGGGTTGTTTGGTTGTAGTTTTATTATCATTTTATTATCTTTTGATATCTTATTTGTTAAAGTTATATGCAGTGGGATCCTAGTCGGACACGCAACATATCTCAAATATAGGTGGGAGATACACGCGGGAATTACAACACACGTGATCATGAACAAAAAACTTGGCCAAAACTATTACGATAGCTAAGACACAACCTGATCAGTATTGAAAATATCCTCTGACTCAAGTACTTGATCCCTCCAGCTATTAAAATGGCACAATGTGACTAAAAGTTGCAATCTTTTATAGGAACATAAAACAAAACACTCAATTGGAGCGATGCAGACATGTTCCCAAGAAAGACTCCAAATCAGTGATGGGACCTACTTGGAAACACGAAACCCTTGTCTGGAACTTACATTGATCACCCAAACTCCCTCTCTCACCCTTCACCTGAAACTTATCCCCCAAACTATCACCAACTACTAGGGCATCTCTTGTAACTATTGACCACTGCCTTTTAGTTCGTGATTCTAACACCTATTTTTATGAGGTTGTGCTTAATATAGTCAACGCTTTTATTTCAATTTATTGTTGAAAAACTATATTTTTTTCATATCGAGTCGGTAAGTTAGATAGTAGGGGTGTGCATGAAGAATTAAGAACTAGACTTGAACCGACCTGAACCGAGCAGCTTGAGTCAGTTCTTAAGGGTCTAAGTTTGAGAATGAGTTCATAATATTTAGAATCGAGTACACAATTCAGTTCCCGTGTGTTATGATGGGTACCCATGAAATGAATTGATAACACTACTAACTAATTGGTTTGTTTGTAGTGCAACGTGGTGAAGATATGCCATATTGAGAATAAATGAAATATTCATATTGAGTTTTAATTGCTAATTAAAGGACAATTTTTTCTTTGCAATTTTGGATTCTCTAATCTTGGATCTTTTGGGTGATGAGGTGCATTACTAATCTTTTATTCATCATCTTTGCCAATGGATCTCAATTCTCTCTCTTTTTATCTTCCTTAGATTTTTTGCACGGTTTCCCTCTATTTCCTTACCTATTTATTCTTTATTTTGAGATACTTTATCATTTTTTTGAAGGAAAGAGAGGTTTTGGTTCAGATTGAAGATTTTCATTTTTCATCGACCCATCATCCTATCTCGCACCTTTTCTTTGTTGATGATAGTCTCACCATTACTAAAGTTGATCTAAAGGAAGGCATGGGTATTTATGATGTTATAAATGAATTTTACAATGTGCCAAAACATGTGATCAACCTCCCCAAATCGAACATTTGATTTGGACCTACTATTTGTGAGACTTTGTGTGCGGATATTGAGAATGTGCTTCTATTATCATGATTCTATGCTGAACGATATTGTCTTGGTGCGCCTCTTACATGTATGAGGCTTAGGCCTTCACTTTTGAATTTGTAATTCAGAAAGTTGAGAATATGTTTTTTGTGGCATGCAGGGGTCTTATTCAATTAATGCAATGTTTTGCTCCATTCTTGTATATTATAGTTGTACGGTTTACCTGCTTATTAGCATTCTCTGCATGACAGAGTAACTTATTAAATATTTTCTTCGGAGTAGGCGAGTGGGACGTCGAGGCATTCACCTAGCGTGTTGGAAGCAAGTGCGTATGCTTCTAGTATAGGGCTTTCATAATTTCAGGTTTTAACATGATTATCTCTCATCGAAGTATGTTGGTCCATTGCCCTTGGTTCTAAAGTAGACACATCTGATTTGCAACAATTACCATATTCAAGTTGAACTTTTGGGGTACAATGCCCTAAACACTACCCTTATATATGGAGGGAGATCTCTATTTGTTGCGGGCTAGCTCGATGTCACGGTCGGATCAGATTCAATTGGACCGTCTTAGCTTGCGGAGCGGTCGAGCGCGCACACAGCCAGAGAGAAAGAAAGGTTGACTCAAAATGTGATGACGTGGAAAAACCCCTCAATTGGGTAAAAAACCACGCGACCGGATTTATGCCGGTCAAAATCCACTAGCTGTTCGTGATTACAATGTGTTTTGAGAATCGGGGCGACAGGCCGCCCTCGCTACAACTTGGGGTGAGAGGGAAGGTCTACGACTCCCAGCGGGCAACAGGCTGCGCCGCGGGAGCGATTTAGACATTGGAATGCGAGAGATGGCACTGGTGCTCTGAAGCTTGGAGCGCAGGTTCGTCGTGTGCCTGCTTGCAGGGGTCGCCTTCTTCTTCTTCTGCTCGCTCCGGGACTTAGGCAATTTTCTGTTGGTGGTGCGCTGGTGGCTCGTGGTGGCTCGTGGTGGCTGGAGGATGTTCCGAGGGAGGAGTCCGACAGAGCTATCACCAGAGGAAGAAGATGACCGGGCGCCCCCAAAAGATCCTCTCTAAGGAGACCTTGGGACTCCTTTTATCGCCTCCTGGGCAGGATCATGGCGGGCCCCACCACTAATGTAGTGGGTTTGTGGGTGGTTACCCACCAGATCGGACGGTGAGGAGAGCCGACCATGATCTGACGGTGGGTAAGCCGCCGACGGCAGTGGGGGGTCCATGCGTCGGCGGCGGCCGGCCAAGGAGCGTCCGGAACCGCGGCCAGGCCAGCGACTGCGGCCAGGCTGCCGGCGGCCTGGCCGGACCGGCTGCTAGGTCGGTGGCGGCCTGGCCGGTGGGCGCGACCTGGTCGGCCGCTGCTTGGCAGGCAGCAACCGGGTCGGCGGCCGCGACCTGGCCGGCCGAGGCCCGGTCAGCGGGGGGCTGTCCGGCGGGAGCGGCCTGGTCGGCCGCAACCTGGCCGACGACGACCGGGTCAACAGCCGCGGCCTGGCCGGTCGCGGCCTGGCCAGCGGGGGGCTGGCCAGCGGCGGGCTGATCGGCGGGAGCGGCCTGGACGGCCGCGCCCTGTCCGGTGGCAGCGGCGGCGACCCAGCCGGCGGTGGGCTGTGGCCTGACCGGTGATCGCTGCCCGGCCGGCGGTGGCCTCGCCGATGGCAGCGTCCTGCCGACGGTGGCGGCCAGCCGGTGGCGGTGGCGGCCGGCGGTTACTCCCCAATGGGGGTGGTTTTCCTTAGTGGGGAGAGGGAGTGGGCCCCACCCCCATGTTTCCCTCATCATGGCGAGTTCATGGGAGGTGGGGTTTGACTAGTCAACCCAATGATCTCTCCCACTTTGGGTGGAGATCATGGGGGAATATTTCCGTATAAATGGTGGTGTAACCCATCAATTTCCCCCAAGTCCTTTTGTTGGAGAGCGCAGCGAGTGAGTGAGAAGGGGGACTTCCTGCTGCCATCCTTTCCCGCTGCCATGACAACCTCCGACGAGAAGGTGGATACGGCGACGGGCGGTGTTTCGAAGGTACTCGGAGCAAACTCGTCGTAGGAGAGTCAGCCGGCAAAGACGCCGAACTTGGCCACGCACGGCCTATCACACGTCTCGGGAGACCTGGCTGGCAGGCCGCGCGTGCCCAAGTCACGCGCGTGCGCGGGAGGGTGCGTGTGGTAGGCTGCGCGCACCCAACTCGCGTGTACGTGCGGCAGGCCGCGCGCGCGGCAGGCTTCATACGCGGCAGGCCGAGCGCTGCCCAGGTCACGCGTGCGGCGGCGGCCGCGCGTGCCCCAGTCGCGCACGCCTAGGCCCGGTGTGCACCGAGCCGCGTGCACGCAGGTATGTGCCCCCCCCCCCCCTCGTTTTCCTTCCTTGATTGGTCGCATGGTACGCACTTGTTTTTCGCACAGTTTGTGCAAATCTGACCCCTCTTATCCTTGCACTGTGCAGGTCTCGAAGCGTTCTTCTGTTCCTCTTTAACCGAAGACGGATGTGGAGATTTGGAGGAAGAAATATGGGCTTCCTGTCAGTTTGGATGTGAGGATCCCACGTGCCGAGGAGCGAGTCCAGAATCCTCCTCGTGGCTGGCTGACAATTTACGAAGTTTCCCTGAGGTCCGGCTTCCTCTTCCCACCGTGCGAGGAGATGATCGAGATCTTGAAGTTCTGTGGGGTGCCAATTTCACAGTTTTTCCCTGTTGGAATTGCCCGAATTATGGGCTTAGTTGCATTCTTTCGCGAGCATGGAGCACAGCTATCCTTGGACCAGTTCCGAGATTGGTGCGCCGTTCGCTCCGATGGCGGTAAACAGGTGGAGGTTCGCTGCAACAAAAGTTGGTTGGAGTTTGAGGCTCGAAAAGATCGTCGACATGAGAACACTTTGTTTGGGTATGTTAGGAATTCATGGGGCCTTCCCGAGGCGTGGGACACACTGCCGGACCGCTGCCGCCGAGCGAGGGGGAAGGAACGAGAATTCTCTCCGGTGCTTGGGTTTTCAGAGCCTCGTGAACTAGCCAACCGTCTCTTTAATATTTTTGTCTATGTGGAGAAGAAGCGCCTGCTGCGGTGTGGTATCTCTTCGGATGCAGCTCAGATTATTAGGACATCTCAGGGAAGGGGTCGAAAGAGGAAAGTTGTGGTGGCCCCTCCTGGCGACCTTGATACTGCGGCGGCGGCGGCCCCTTTTGATGCATATCCCGAGTCGAGCCCCAAGGTGCAGATACTTGCGTCCCCAGTTCCTCGGGTGTCTTCGGAGGCGGTGGCCCCTCTGATGTCCTCTTCTTTGAGGGCAATCAGTGATACGATAAGTGCCTTGACTTGTTGTGGAGATTTTTTTTTCTTTATTATTTGGTGTTAACACCCGCCTTTTCCTTACGCAGATAGAGACCCAAGCCCAGATTGCGCTAACCTGGAATGACCACTATGTGAGTTTGAAAGATGGGTATCTTGCCCTTCAGGAGAAGCTCCGGTTGATGTCCAGCTTGCTTGCCTCCCTGAAGGAGGAATATGATCGGGATGTTGCGCGGTTTCGCCGGACCGGGTCGATGCTGAAGTCCAAGCTAGAGGATGCATGTACAGCCTTGGAGTTGGAGAAAACTCTGGTGGAGAGGATCACCCAGATGTTGAAGCACTCGAAGGAGGAGACTTTCGGCTTGGAGACCCAGTTGCAGGCGGTGCGGGAGGAGTCTACCGGCCTCGAGACTCAGCTACGGGCGGCGAAGGCCCAAGTGGAGATGCTGTCTTTCGGTAGCCATGAGTCGAAGCTGAAGGCCGCATGACTTGAAGAATACCTGGAATCATAGGACTACATGTGAGACCGTAGTTTGATTGTACAGGAGGTTCGTGACATGATTTGGTCTAAGGAGGTGGAGCCTCAGATGGATGATGTTCGTGAGCTGGCGCTCCGACGCGGTGTTTCGAAGGTCTTCTGCCTGGTTAGCAAGAGTTTGGGATGTGACACATCCGGCTTTAGCTTTGCAGATGTTTCTGAAGACGAGCGTTCTGGCTCGGACGACGAGTAGTAGCCTTTAATCTTTGCAGTTGTGTATTTGTATTTTATTGTTTTAGTTGGTCTTACTATATTTTGCCTTTTGTTAAGCATTTGACGTTGTTGCCCTTAGGTACTGGTTGCCCCTTTTTGTATCATTCCAGTTTTTTTGTTATGACATTATTCTTTTCATTCCATCTTAGTTGTTCTCGTTTGCACGACTCTGATTTGTGACTTTATTTGTGCGGTTTTAGTCAACGGCTTTGTTCGTATGGCTTTAGTCCACGTCTTTGTTTGCGCATTTCAGGTCCGCGGCTTTTGTCGTGAAAAGGGGGTAGTGTCACAACCTGCATTTTCACCACAATGACGAAATATCAGAGTAAGGGAAAATGCGCGTCATGATGTCACGTCAGCAGGGGATAACTACAGACGCTCAGGCAACACTCCGACCCAATACTAAAAATATGATTTAAATATTTTATTGAAGAAGTTTATTTTTAGTTAGGCAATTAGCTATATCCCTCGGCTTAGTGGCTCACGAGTGCACAAGAAGAAAAGTAGTTAAACGCAGCGGAAAATACTATAGTAAACAAGTTAGACATCCTACATGAGTCTAGCATCCCAAGAAAAAAACTCAAGACATGCATTACACTAAATTTATAGTAATGATATCGAAGTAGTTTGTACGGTATTTAAATATAGTGATTTAGAGTTTTAAAAAATGATGTGCATGATATAGTAATAATAGTTGGTTTTATAGTTGAAAATACATATAGGCATCATAACATAAATCCTTCCCATAGAGCAAGAACTACTAACACAAAAGTAGACACTAGCAACTAGCAAAATATCCAAGAACGAAATTAAACAATCAGTGGGCGTCAAACACCTAACACAAACCCACAAAAAGTTCTCAAGTCTAAAGCATACTACAAAAGAACAAAAACACCTCGCAACCTCGAGGCACCCTCAGCAAACCCAGCAACAAAAAATATTCAGCCGCACCACCGGCTACAGCCCTGAACCTGAGACATTCAAGAGAAGAACACCTCAGCAAGCAAAAAAAAAGTGGCAAAAGAATAGGTAAGCAAGTGAGTAAGCCAAACAAAGGAGGGTGTACCAAACCCAACCCAAGGAGGAAGAATGCAAAAAAAAAGCAACAATTTGCCCAATAGAATAAGTAGAGAAAGGTTAGCCAATATAATAACCTCTAAATTAAAAAGAATGCACCAAGTGCAAAGGTGAACAAGTCTGGGCATAATCAGCAAAATTTAGCAAACTGTGGCAAAACCACAAGAAAAACAACTGAGCACAATACGGCTCGGAAGAGGGTGGATCATCAACACATGGTATGACTGCATTGCACGCCGGAGAGGGTGACGACCTCAAGCACCCTAAGCCCAACTTCGGATCCTCAACCGTCCCAAAATCGGTATTGTGGTCCACAAACATGGTCAAACCGGGCCAGCCAGAACCCAACAGTCCAGGAAAGGATAAACTAAGCATACCCCTACTGTGATGATCCACAGAAAGAAGGGGCCTCCCGGTTGGGTGGTATGCTAACCACAACCAACACTCATACCCCCAACATCACCATCTCAAAATCGGCACAGCACTTAAGTATTACAACACTAAATCGAAGACCAGACCTATAATCGACCTAAACTAAGCGCAATGCATCCTACGCTCAAAGGCGTCAAAAATATTTACCCTAAGCGTAAACCTAAAAAGTTTTAACATCTTATACTCTAAAAGAAACAGGAACATTAATATAAGATGAAAGTTTTACCATAAGAACTTACGGAAAAGGAGAGGAAAGGAGTCACTTGCCTTGGCTTTACCAGAGAAAGCCTCCAAATCACACCTTGTCGCAGATCGGGACTAAGGGAGACGAGAGAAGACGAAATCTGAACAAGAGTGGACGAAATGGAAGTTAGGGCCAAAAACCCCTAACAAGAAATCTCAAGAAATGGGAAAAAATTACCACGGTGGCGTAGATCTCGCCGAGAGCTTTTCAAATCTATGCTCGAATGAAGATTTCAAGCACCGGAGCTCCGTCGGCGGCGACCGGAAGGTTCACGAAATCTCACGCTCCGCCATCGTCGTCCTCATGTTTCTTCAGTTCTGGTTCAGTTCAATGAAGAAGAAGAAGAATAAGTCCTAAAGTAAGAGTGGGGTTGGTTCTAATTCTAAGTATACGCATATATATATAGGTATTTATAAAACGTTTTGTCTAAAAACGGACTATCTACGAGCGGGTGCGCAGAAACTAAAAATAGGGGCTCAATATTGCTTCGAATCGAAAAGTGGTCAACATGAAAGTTGTAGATCTCGTCGAGACGAACAATTTTAATGTTAACCATATTTTGATACAATGCATTTTTGACTCTCAAAATAGCACCCTAACGCAGACAAGAACGGACTACTCGAGTGGCAGCATGAAGCACTCGAGTTCCAACATAATTTACTCGAGTAGCAGCATGTCACTCGAGTTTCAGCATGTTTTACTCGAGTAGCAGCATATTTTACTCGAGTAGCAGCTCATCACTCGAGTTCCAGCATGTATTACTCGAGTAGCAGCATATCACTCGAGTTCCAGCATGAATTACTCGAGTAGCAACATATCACTCGAGTTCCCACAGGAAAAACGAAAATAAGGGTTCAATATGACTTCAACTCGAAAAGTGGTCAACATGTAAGTTGTAGATCTCGTCAAGACGAACAAGTGTCATGTTAACCATTTTTGATACGATGTCGTTTTGACCCTCAAAACGGCGCCCGAACGTATACAGAAACGGACTACTCGAGTGGCAGCATGAACCACTCGTGTTCCAACATAATTTACTCGAGTAGCATCATGTCACTCGAGTTCCAGCATATTTTACTCGATTAGAAGCATATTTTACACGAGTAGCAGCTCATCACTCGAGTTCCAGCATGTATTACTCGAGTAGCAGCATATCACTCGAGTTCCAGCATGAAATACTCGAGTAGCAGCATATCACTCGAGTTCCCGCAGGAAACATGAAAATAAGGGCTCAATATTGCTTCAAATCAAAAAGTGGTCAACATGAAAGTTGTAGATCTCGGCGAGATGAACAAATTTCATGTTAACCATTTTTTATACGCCGCCATTTTGACCCTCAAAATAGCGTCCGAGCAAAATCTGAAACGGGCTATTCGAGAAGAACCATAGCTACTCGAGAAGACTCAGAACGGAAGCCCAAACGCGTGCCGAGTTAAACAAAACTCACACCAAAGGCGAACACTGACGCTACGAATTTAACGGCGAAGTCAAAATCAAAATCTGACTTGCCAAACTCGAGTTATACGCTCTCAAAGTCTAAGACAAAAGTAAATAGTACAAAACTACAATCGCGCGCCCAGACTAAAAAAATGCTCGGACCGCGACGAACTTGACGAGCAAGTCAAAAGCCACAAAACATAACTTATCAACTCGAAAACTTTCAATTTCGACGAAAATCCCAAAATTTGGTCAATCAGACCTAACGAACCCGAAAACGCACTAACGGTGCAGCGCCGACAACATGACGTAAAAAGGGTAACGCCCTGATGTCATAAATATGATGACATCAAATCAAATAAAATTATCAAAAAAAATCGGGGGCGTTATAGTCACTCCCCATAAAAATAAGTTTCGCCCCGAAACTTAATACAACACCAAAACCAAACCAAAATGATAGAATAAAACATCGCAAAAACAAGGAGACTTACCAAAACTAAGGGAAGAGATGCGGATGAGATTTCCTCATCGCCGACTCCAATTCCCACATCGCGCACTCGACGTCTTGATTTCTCCAAAGAACCTTGACCATAGGGATTGTCTTTCTCCGCAGCACTCGATCCTGAGACTCCAAAATACGAACATGCACCTCCACAAAAGAAAGGTTTGGATCCAACTGGGGCACAACATCGAAAATCTATCTGTCGCTCAACGCGCACTTTCGTGGCTGACTCACATGGAAAACATCGTGCACTCCGGAAAAATTTGTCGGTAGGTCCAGCCTATAAGCTGAAACACCAAGCCGCTCAATAATTCGGAAGGGTCCCACATATCTCGGGTCCAACTTATGATTCTTACCAAATCGCTTCACACTAGACATCGGGGAAACTTTTAGGAAAACCATATCCTCGACGGCAAACTCCAAATCGGTCCTGCAGCGTTTGGCATACTTTTCATAGCGCTCCTGGGCTACCCGAAGTTTCTCTCGGATGATCCTAACTGAAATTTCCATCTCTTCAAGGGCTTCTAGACCTAGCAACAGTCTCTCACCAACCTCAGCCCAAAATAAAGGAGTCCTGCAACGTCTCCCATATAAAGCTTCAAATGGAGCCATTTGCAAGCTCTCTTGGTAGCTATTATTGTAGGAAAACTCCATTAGCCTCAGACGCTCATCCCACGCTACACCGTGGTCCAAAATGTAACATCTAATCTTGTCCTCCATGATCTAATTTACTCTTTCCTTTTGTCCATTCGTCTGCGGATGGTAGGCGGTGGAATACCTCAAGTCGGTACTCAACCCCTCTTACAAGCTCTTCTAGAAATGGGACGTGAACCTGGAGTCTCGATCAGATACAATACTGACAGGTACTCCATGCAACCTGATGACCTCGTCCAAATACAATTCAGCTATTTTCTTCATGGAGTAGTCAATCTTGAACGACACGAAGTGAACACTCTTCGTCAGTCTATCCACAATCACCCAAACTGAGTCATGCCCTCTGGGAGATCTCGGCAATCCAGTAATAAAGACCATCGAGATACTCTCCCATTTCCAACTCGGGATCTCCAAAGGTGTTAACTTGCCTCCAGGCCTTCCATGATCGGCCTTAACTCGCTTACAGGTGAAACATTCAGATACAAACCTTGCTATATCACCCTTCATACCCATCCACCAAGCAATCTGTTTCAGATCCTGGTACATCTTGGTAGAAACGGGGTGGTAGGCAACATTAGAACCATGTGCCTCCTTGCACAACTGATACCTAATATCCTTAACAGCGGGAATGCAAAGCCTACCATGGTATCTCAGGGTTCCCATAACATCAATAGAAAACTCTGGCAACTCACCCTTCGCAGTTCTACTATAAAGATGCAACAAATCTGGATCCTCCTTTTGATGCAATCTAGCAAGCGTAATCCATGAAGGCTCTAACACTTCTAATTCACTAGTCGAGCTACCACTTTCCACTGAAATTCCCATCAGTAGAACTTCTTCCACCAGTGAATCCATCGAAAGGTTAAAAATTTTATCCGTCTTCCTGCTCAGGGCGTCGGCTACCACGTTAGCTTTGCCCGGGCGGTACTGGATCTCAACATCATAGTCTGCCACATACTCCAGCCATCTACGCTGGCGCAAATTCAGTTCCTTTTGTTTGAAGACGTATTTCAAATTTTTATGATCAGTATAAATCTTGCATATAGCGTCATACAACAGATGTCTCCACAACTTGAGGGCATAGATCACTGCTGCAAATTTCAGGTCATATGTAGGGTAATTTCATTCATGAACCTTTAGCTGCCTAGACCCATACACAATAACCTTGCCCTCCTGCATCAACATGCATCCGAGCCCAACATGTGATGCGTCCACATACACAGCATACTCCAGTCCTTTAGTAGGCAGGGTCAAAACTAGTGCAGTGCATAATCTCCTCTTCAGCTCATGGAACGCCTCTTCACACTTATCACTCCAAATAAAGGTTGCATGCTTCTGCGTCAACTTTATAAAAGGCATAGATAATGTAGAGAATCCCTCCACAAACCTTCTATAGTAGCCTGCCAACCCTAGAAAACTTCTTATTTCCTTGGGAGTGGTAGGTCTACTCCAATCCATCACTGCAGCTATCTTCTCCGGATCAACTGTTATCCCATCTTTATTCACCACATGGCCCAAGAAGGAGACTTGAGGTAGCCAAAACTCGCACTTGCTCAACTTAGCATACAACTTATGCTCTCTCAAAGTTGACAAAACCAATCGCAAGTGCTGCGCATGCTCTTCAGCATTGCGGGAGTATACTAGAACGTCATATATGAACACTATGACAAAATGATCCAGGAAGTCCTTGAATACTATGTTCATCAAATCCATGAATGTGGCGGGTGCATTAGTCAATCCAAAATACATTACCAAGAACACGAAATGTCCATGCCGCGAATGAAAAGCAGTTCGTGGAATGTTTGTCTCACGAATCCTCAACTGATGATAACCCGAACGCAGGTCAATCTTGGAAAATACAGAGCTACCACACAAGTGGTCAAACATATCATCGATTCTCGACAAGGGATATATGTTCTTGATAGTCACTTTATTCAATTATCTGTAATCTATACACAACCTCATTGATCCATCTTTCTTCTTTACAAACAGAACGGGAGCACCCCACGGTGACGAACTTGGCCTAATGAAACCATTCTGCAACAGCTCGTCTAACTGGTTACGCAGCTCTCCCAACTCACGCGGAGGCATACGGTACGGAACCTTAGCGATAGGACAGGTACCCGGTTCTAAATCTATGACAAACTCAACGTCTCTCTCAGGCGGAAGACCAGGAAGATTATCAGGAAACACGTCAGGAAACTAGCGCACTACAGCAATCTCCTCCATAAGCGGCAAACTAACAACGGCCACCAACACTGAAACCAAATAGGCAAAGCATCCTGAATTCAAAAGCTTTTGAGCACTTACTGCGGAAATGATCGGAGAATCTTGGCGCGAATAACCATAAAAGCTCTTGCATTGACCGTCATCCATCTTGAAGTCCAAGCACCTGACCTTGCATTGGATTACTGCATCGTACTTCGATAGCCAATCCATGCCCAGGATTACATCAAAATCTTCCAAGTCTATAACCTTTAGATCCGCAACCGCGAGAAAATCTCCCAACTGAACTGGACAACCCTGAATTCCCTGATCTGACACCACAGAATCACCTGAGGGGAATTTGACACAGAATGGGTCGCCAACAGGATTGAGGGTCAAACGGTGACGCTCTACAAAAGATCTAGCCGCGAACGAGTGGGTAGCACCGGAATCGAAAAGGACACGCGCCCAGCGGTTACTTACCTTAAACTTTCCTATAAAATTAAATATACGACTAAGGGAAAAAATGTTGACATTTAGATCATACCTAGAAAATAAAACTATGTTAGAATCTAACCTGAAATAACTTGGGTCGACGTCTGAGCTTCATCCGCGGACACCACGTTCAACCTGCCCTTCCTTTTGACCATGAGCTGCGGTGGCGGCAAGGCCTGAAGTGGCACTGGCTGCAACTGGGGTTGAGCCTGTGGGCAATGGGTCTTGACATACCCCTTCCACCCACATAGATAACAGGTCTTGTCCTTCCAGCAATGGGCAGCATCATGCCTCGTCTTGTTGCAACTGGAACAAACTGATCTCTCTTTGAGAGCACTCTGAATCGCGTGCACATGCTCTTGCTTCCGAGCTCCCAGTATCTGGTAACATCTCTTGAATGGGTGGTCTGCCCGACCATAGAAACTGTACACTTCCTTGCCTCTTTTCTTCTCAATAGTCCCAGATTCCTGTAATTCCTTACCTTCAACAGACTTCCTCTTATCCTTCCTCATCTGCTGACCTCTGACCTTGGCATTGTCAATGGATTCCACCTTCAAAGCAGCCTCTACCACCTTAGAATAAGTCCCGGATCCGTAGGCACTGGTAAGCTGTTGGATGTCATTCCGAAGACCACCCAAAAATCGCTTGACTCGGTTGGATTCTAAAGATACCAAGTCTGGAGCAAAGCGGCTCAGCTTACTGAACTCCACCTCGTATTCACTGATAGTAAGCTGCCTCTGCTTCAAGTGAAGGAAATCATTCATCAACCGATCTCTTTCCACAGATGGCAAGAACTTCTTCAACAATAACTCCTTGAAGGACTCCCATGAGCATTCATCCTTCAAGCTTTCATTCTACCTCAACTACCAACTCTTGGCCATGCCCTTGAGTTGATAAGCGGCAACCATCACTCTCTGGTCCGCAGAGATACCATAGTAGGTGAACATCTCCTCGATGGAAATCATCCAGTCATCTAATGCCATAAAATCTACCTTGCCATCATACGTAGGGGGTCCTAACCTTCGAAAGTGCGAAATGAAAGTCATCTCTAGTGGCAACACCGCCGGAGGCACCAGAGGAGCGAGGGGAACGGAATAGCTAGATCCACGGCGGGTTCTTGCGCCCTCTGCGACTGACTCGCCACGACTGACAACAACGACTGAATCTGCGACTGCATCTCTAGCATCTGCCTCGGCAGGGCCTCATTGCTCTGTCGCAATCCCTCTATTACGGCCTCACTTTGGACACCGGAAGATTCTCCCTCCGACTGGGGAGTATTCCTCGTCACCGGACGCTTAGGCGGCATTCTAAACAAATAATAAACGATCTATCAACACCTAGCATAACCTACTAGACTTATAACTTAGCTCAGACATACAACCTTAGATACTTGCTCATGCTGCTAGCTTGCTCTGGGATTTAAAATAAATGATGGCATGTCCTACTTAGGGGGAACACCCTCATCTTTATGAATCTCGTGCCTATTATATGAGTGCATGAATGATTACATTTTTATTTCAAATCATGTGTGTGCATATGTCATCCTGTAGATCTTTAACTTGGCACGTGTGCTTATGCAATGATATGATATGTATGCAGTGCTATGCATTATAAAGAAAAGTCTTAATGCATGTATGAGCGACGTACACATACAATGTTATGCATCCCATACTATATAATATTGTATGTAATGAAAAAGGTAAAATGTGCTAATGGGCATCCACGTGATGGTGGTTATGCATCTCATACTACATAACCGTCACATGTCACCACCTATGGTGGATCCATATACAAACACATATTATGCATCTCATACTACATAATATGCCTCGTATACTTCTTCTTTTGTGCTATGAGTGTAGTTTTCATGCTTCCATCAAGATCTACTGATGACATAACGGTGTGTGTATGCAATGAATGACACGACGAGAGTTTTGCTCGAGGGCAAGTTGTTCGACCAACTTGCCAAACCAACTGCCCCTCTTACAAAACCTGGCTCTGATACCAACTGTCACAACCCGCATTTTCACCACAACGACGAAATATCAGAGTAAGGGAAAATGCTCGTCATGATGCCACGTTAGCAGGGGATAACTGTAGACGCTCAGGCAACACTCTGACTCAATACTAAAAATATGATTTAAATGTTTTATTGAAGAAGTTTATTTTAAGTTAGGCAATTAGCTATATCCCTCGGCTTAGTGGCTCATGAGTCCACCAGAAGAAAAGTAGTTAAACGCAGCGGAAAATACTATAGTAAACAGGTTAGACATCCTACATGAGTCTAGCATCCCAAGAAAAAAACTCAAGGCATGCATTACACTAAATTTATAGTAATGATATCAAAGTAGTTTGTACCATATTTAAATATAGTGATTTAGAGTTTTAAAACATGTTGTGCATGATATAGTAATAATAGTTGGTTTTATAGTTGAAAATACTTATAGGCATCCTAGCATAAATCCTTCCCAGAGAGAAAGAACTACTAACACAAAAGTAGACACTAGCAACTACCCAAATATCCAAGAACGACATTAAACAATCAGTGGGCGTCAAACACCTGACACGAACCCACTAAAAGTTCTCAAGTCTGAAGCATACGACAAAAGAACAAAAGCAACCTCGCAACCTCGAGGCACCCTCAGCAAACCCAGCAACAAAAGTACTCAGCCGCACCACCGGCTACAGCCCTGAACCTGAGGCATTCAAGAGAAGAACACCTCAGCAAGCAAAAAAAACAAGTGGCAAAAGAATATGTAAGTAAGTGAGTAAGCCAAACAAAGGAGGGTGTACAAAACTCAACCCAAGGAGGAAGAATGCAAAAAAAGCAACAATTTGCCCAATAGAATAAGTAGAGAAAGGCTAGCTAATATAATAACCTCTAAATTAAAAAGAATACACCAAGTGCGAAGGTGAATAAGTCTGGGCATAATCAGCAAAATTTAGCAAACTGTGGCATAAACCACAAGAAAAACAACTGAGCACAATACGACTCCGAAGAGGGTGGATCATCAACACGTGGTATGACTGCGTTGCAGGCTAGAGATGGCGACGACCTCAAGCGCCCTAAGCCCAACTCCGGATCATCAACCGTCTCACAATCGGTACTGTGGTCCACAAACATGGCCAAACCGGCCAACCAGAACCCAACAGTCCAGGAAAGGAGAAACTAAGCATACCCCCACTGTGATGATCCATAGAAAGAAGGGGCCTCCCGATTGGGTGGTATGCTAACCACAACCAACACTCATACCCCCAACATCACCATCTCAAAATCGGCACAACACCTAAGTATTACAACACTAAATCGAAGACCACGACCTATAATCGACCTAAACTAAGCTCAACGCATCCTACGTTCAACGACGTCAAAAACCTTTACCCTAAGCATAAGCCTAAAAAGTTTTAATATCTTATACTTTAAAAGAAACATGAACATTAATATAAGATGAAATTTTTACCATAAGAACTTAAGGAAAAGGAGAGTAAAGGAGTCACTTGTCTTGGCTTTACTAGAGAAAGCCTCCAAATCACACCATGTCGCAGATCGTTACTAAGGGAGACGAGAGAAGCCGAAATCTGAACAAGAGTGAATGAAATGGAAGTTAGGGCCAAAAAACCCTAACGTCAACTCTCAAGAAATGGGAAAAAAATTACCACGGTGGCGTAGATCTCGCCGAGAGTTTTTCAAATCTACGTTCGAATGAAGATTTCGAGCACCGAAGCTCCGTCGACGGCGACCGGAAGGTTCACGAAATCTCACACTCCGTCATTGCCGTCCTCATGTTTCTTCAGTTCTGGTTCGGTTCAATGAAGAAGAAGAAGTCCTAAAGGAAGAGTGGGGCCGGTTCTAAATCTAAGTATACTCATATATATAGGTATTTATAAAACGTTTTGTCTAAAAATGGACTATTTACGAGGGAGTATGCGGAAAATTAAAATAGGGGCACAATATTGACTCAAATCGAAAAGTGGTAAACATGAAAGTTGTATATCTCGTCGAGACGAACAAGTTTCATGTTAACCATTGTTTGATACGATGCCGTTTTGACCCTCAAACAGCGCCCGAACGCAGACAGGAACGGACTACTCGAGGGGCAGCATGAACCACTCGAGTTCCAACATAATTTACTCGATTAGCAGCATGTCACTCGAGTTCCAGCATGTTTTACTCAAGTAGCAGCATATTTTACTCGAGTAGCAGCTCATCACTCGAGTTCCAGCATGTATTACTCGAGTAGCAGCATATCACTCGAGTTCCAGCATGAATTACTCGAGTTGCAGCATATCACTCGAGTACCCGCAGGAAAAATGAAACTAAGGCCTCAATATTGCTTCAAATCGAAAAGTGTTCAACATTAAATTGTAGATCTCATCGAGACGAACAAGCATTTTTTGATACGACGCCATTTTGACCCTCAAAACGGCGCCCGAATGCAGACAGGAATGGACTACTCGAGTGCCAGCATGAACCACTCGAGTTCCAACATAATTTACTCGAGTAGCAACATGTCACTCGAGTTCCAGCATGTTTTACTCGAGTAGCAGCATATTTTACTCGATTAGTAGCTCATCACTCGAGTTCCATCATGTATTACTCGAGTAGCAGCATATCACTCGAGTTCCAGCATGAATTACTCGAGTAGCAGTATATCACTCGAGTTCCCGCAGGAAAAATGAAAATAAGGGCTCAATATTGCCTCAGATTGAAAAGTGATCAACATGAAAGTTGTAGATCTCGTCGAGATAATAAGTTTCATGTTAACAATTTTTTATACAATGTCGTTTTGACCCTCAAAACGGCGTCCGAGCAAAATCTGAAACGGGCTATTCGAGGAGAACCATAGCTACTCGAGAAGACTCAGAACGGAAGCGCAAACGCGCGCTGAATTAAACGAAACTCGCACCGAAGGCTAACACTAACGCTACGAATTTAATGGCGAAGTCAAAACCAAAATTTGACGTGCCAAACTCGAGTTATATACTCCCAAAGTCTAAGACAAAAGTAAATAGTACAAAACTACAATCGCGCGCCGAGACTAAAACAATGCTCGGACCGCGACGAACTTGACGAGCAAGTCAAAAGCCACAAAACTTAACTTATCAACTCGAAAACTTTCAATTTCGACGAAAATCCCAAAATCTGGTTTATCAGACCTAATGGAAGCGAAAACGCATTGACGGTGCAGCGCCTACAACATGACGTAAAAAGGGTAACGCCCTGACGTCATAAATATGACGATATCAAATCAAATAAAATCATCGAAAAAAATCGGGGGCGTTACAGGTAGGCCCTTACGAGGTTGCACGAGTCGGGCTTGTGGCTTAGGTTGCACGACTCAGGTCCGCGACTTTGTCGCGAAAAAGGGGCAGGCCCTTGCGAGGTTGCACGAGTCAAGCTCGCAGCTTAGTTTGCACGAGGGCTGCTCGCGGCTTCTTCATGAGGGGTGTTGGGTACATTGGTCAAATGTACCTGATTTGAAGAAGCCTCACTTAACTCAATGATATACATCATAGTGTATTTGATGTTTGTTTGAGTTACTTGTGCAGGTTAGGAATACACTGGACTGAAGCTAAAAATTCTAAGTCCATGTGTCGACACCCAGAGGGAAAGTGTCGACACTTGAGAAAGCTTGTGTCGACACCCAGACAAGCAGTGTCGACACTTGGAGTCATTGTGTCGACACCTGGGAAGAAGAGTCGACACCAGTCAGAAAGTGTCGACACTTGGAGCTGTGTCGACACTCAGTGTAGAAGAATGCAGAAAAGCTGTGTCGACACTTAGCAGAAGTGTCGACACCTAGAAGAGCTGAGTCAACACCAGAAAGTGTCGACACTTGAAGTAAGTGTCGACACTCAGCAAAAGTCTGCAGAATCTAAGTACAAGTGTCGACACTCAACACAATGTGTCGACACTATGCAGAAGAGTCAGCACTTGAAGTAAGTGTCGACACCCAGCACAATGTGTCGACACTTAGCTAAAGACTCAGTATTTGAAGAATGTGTCGACACTCAGCACAATGTGTCGACACACAACCAGAAGAGTCAACACTTGAAGAAAGTGTCGACACTCAGCACAATGTGTCGACACTTAGTTGAAGACTCTACACTTGAAGAAAGTGTCGATACAAGGAGCTGTGTCGACACTTAGCAGAGAACAGAAAAGTTTACAAAATATTCTAAGTACAAGTGTCGACACTAAGGGAATGTGTCGACACTCAGCTGAAGGAACAAATTTGAAGACTTGTGTCGACACCAAGAAGCTGTGTCGACACTTGACAGTTTCAACACATGAAGATGTGTCGACACAAAGGAGATGTGTCGACACTTAGAAGAATACAGCTAAAGAATGAAGAACAAGTACTTGTGTCGACACTCAATTTCAGTGTCGACACATGCAGAAGTATCTGTGTCGAGACATACAAGGAAATGTGTCGACACCTTGTAGACTTGTGTCGACACTTACACTACTTGTGTCGACACTTAGTCTATAAGTGTCGACACTTAAGAACAGAAAGTCTCGACACTATCTGACAGTTAGAGAATTTCAAGAAGTGACTGGTTGACATGACAGCTGCCGATCCAGCCGGTCTACATCAACTGTCAGAGAAGTCAGAAGTCTGTTATGAACCGGACCAGCCGGTTACCATGAAGGAAGCCTATAAATAGGCCCCCATAGTTTACAGAAAGTAATATATAGAAGGTTGTTCATTATCATTACATGTTGTGAGAATAACTGAAGTGGTTGATCAGATTAAATCAAGAAGTGATACACTGAGGATCAACACAAGAAGATCAGGCAGTCCAACTGCAGATCTAAGAAGTTGGAGAGAGAGAGCTCCATCCAAGAATTCAGTCTTTGGAACTAAGGCTGAGAAGAAGAATTCAGAGTCATCTGGATTTCAAGAAGAAGAAGATTCAGACTAATTCAGTTCTACTCAAGAAGCTTTGAAGAAAGCTAAGTCAGTTTGGATCAAGCTGAGTTCTTCCAAGAACTCTTCAAGAAACTCTCAACTCCTCTCATCTGTTCTGAGTTGTAGAGTTAGCAATTTTATTTCAATTACATCTTGTAAGATCCATTGGATCTGAGTGATTGTAAGCCTATTTTATAAAGGCTGAGGGTAGGGCTTGTTGCCTGAGTGTAGGAGTTGAAGAACTCTGAGTGTAGGCCTTAATTGGCTGAGTGTAGGCCTGGGTGGCTGAGTGTAGGCCTTTTGGCTGAGTGTAAGGCTTTGGGCCTGAGGTAGGAACCTAGTTTGGTTCTGAGTTAGTGGAGAAGTTTGGCCGAATCTAGTACACTGCTAGATAGGCGAAGGGGGAAAGTGGATGTACCCAAAGATTGGGGAACCACTATAAAATTAGTGTGTCTTCTGTGCTGTGCTGTGCTGTGAATTGACTGTTTGATTTCTGTAATTGCTGTTAGCTGTAGTAATCTGAGAAATAATTGTTGTGCTGCCAACAAAGTTCTTAAAAAAGGTTTAGGTCACCTATTCACCCCCCCCCCTCTAGGTGTTTAGGTACCATATCTTTCAAGTGGTATCAAAGCGAGGTTCCTCAAAATCAGGACTAACTGTCTGAGGAGATCCAGTTTGGCAGATACAGATTGAGTCTGAATACAGTTTCAAGAAAATCAAGAAATATGGGTTCTTCAGAGAATCATAAGGAGTTGGGTTCAATGAAACTGCCCATATGCAGAAAAGAGATATTTGGAATCTGGAAAGAAAGGGTAAGGCTGTTCATGGAGGCCTCTGACCCTAGGATCTACATCACAGTCAAGGAAGGGCCTTATGTGCCCATGAAGATTTCAGTCTTGGATGCCACACAGAGAACTCCAAAGGATTTCTCTGAGATGACCAAGGATGAAATTGTCCTAGCCACTATGGACAAAAGGGCACAGAACATAATAGTTAGTGCAATTGATGATGCCACCTTCCAGAACCTTATTCACTGTAAAACAGCAAAAGAAATGTGGGATACCCTCATTGTCTACATGGAAGGTTCTGAAGAAGTAAGACAAGATAGGAAGTCCTTGCTTAATCAAGAATATGAGAGCTTTAGGCAAGGAAGAGGAGATAGCATCACTGAATGCTACAAAAAGTTCTACAGAATTGTTAATGAACTCATGTCCTATGGAAGAGAGTTCACAAATTATGAATTGAATGACAAGTTCTTGAGGTCCCTAACCAAAGATTGGGACACTAAGATCTGTGCCATCAGAGAAATGGCAAAGTTGGGAGAAATTCCTCCTCCCACACTGTTTGGCAAGTTGTTATCTTATGAGATGCAATTGTCAGTAAGAAAAGAGGAGGAAAAGTCAACAAGGACTGAACACAGGGAAAGGACTGTTGCCTTTAAGTCAGAAGTACCTAGAAAGAACAGGACTAAGTCATCAACTCCTCCTCCAGAGGTAGTTGAATCAGATTCTGATGAGTCTATTAGCACTAAATCTACAAGCAGTGAAAGTGATGAAGACTTTGCTGCTTTCACCAGACATTTTCAGAAGTTCCTGAAGAAGAAACAGTGGAGGTCTAGACCTTCATCTTCCAAAGGGAAAGAAGTCCAGTATCAGGAAAAGAAGCCTTCAAAGAAGGACAAGAAGAGGACCAAGACTAGTAAGGCAACTGGGTCTAAGATAGTATGTTACTGCTGCAATAGACAGGGTCATGTAATTGCAGACTGTCCTGAAAGAAGGAAGGAATCCAGTGACAAAAAGAAAACTCACTTCAAAGGAAAGAAGGAAAAGTCCTTTGTTGCAAAGAATGAGAAGACTCTTTCAGACATGTCTTCTTCAGACACAGAGACAGATGCTGAAGCCTACATAGGGCTATTTGCTGAAGAAGAAGAAGAGTTTATGCAGATCATGGAATCTATCTATGAGCAAGAAGACTGCCAGAGCCAAGGACTGATGGCTTTGACTGAAAGTACCAAAAACCTGGAGCAGCCAGGACCCAGTCAGGTACAAGGTTTAACTCAAAATTCTGAGTCCAGTTCTAGTTCAGAGTCAGATTCATCTTCATCAAGTGATGGAAGTGTTTCTGAATCTGAGGGAGATATTCATCAGCTCTTAGATGAATATAAGGTACTGTTGCAAGCCTATAAGAAAAGCAAGATCCTAGCCAAAAGTCAGGCAAAGGAGATTGCTGATCTCAAGGCAGCTGCAACAGATTTTGAAAAGAATTATGATCAAAAACTTAATGAGGTAGCCAGGCTGAAACATATTACAGTGATTCAGATGGGAACTATCACATTTAAGAATGATCAAATTAAGAAACTGGAGATTAATCTTCAGAAGGAGAAAGAGCTAGTAGCTAGGTTTTCAAAACCTAAATCAGTGCTACCCTTGATTGATGATTTTGTTCATCATAAAGGAAAGACTGGACTGGGTTTTGTTAATCCAGCTAGGACTGTTCAGGATCAGTCCAAGTCCAAGGGCAAAGCCCCAACATTCAACAAGACTGCTGTAGTTAAGACAGCTAAGTCAGTACCTAAGCAAAGGTACAACAAATTTGAATGTTGGTGATGTGGCAAGGTTGGCCACTTTGCTTTGGATTGTTGGCACAATGCCAGTGCCAAGTTGAGTAGCAAGTTACCTGTTGGAAAGACAGCAGGTAGCTATGTCAAATTGCAAACTAACAATCACCAAGGACCCAAATTTACTTTGGGTTCTAAGGTTCATTAATTTGTTTTGCAGGTGAATCCAAGTGGCCATACCCCTACATGGTACTTGGATAGTGGATGTTCCAGACACATGACTGGAACTAGGGGACTACTGAAGGACTACATCCCAATCAAAAATGGTCCAAAGGTGACCTTTGGTGGTTCTGAAAAAGGAATCATCAAAGGGTTTGGTAACATTTCTTCTAACCTTGTTACCATTACTCAAGTGGCTTATGTTAAAGGTTTGAAACATAACCTCATTAGTATAAGTCAATTAAGTGATGTAGGGTATGACATCTCATTTGTTAAAAATGGTTGTCATATCAAGAGGTCAAGTGATCAAGAGATCATTTTGACTGGATATAGAAAGAGAAATGTCTACTGCTTAGACATTATGGTTGAGAACAATTGTTCTCCAGTCTGTCTTGTAGCTGATGAGACAGTCTCTCAATGTGTCAAATGGCACAAGAGGCTTGCTCATCTTAATTACAAGACTATTGGCAAACTCTTTAGTAAAGAGTTAGTGAGGAATGGTCCTCAAGTTAAGTGTGTCAAAGATGGCATTTGCTCAGCTTGTCAAAAGGGCAAGCAGACTAAATCCACCTTTAGAAGCTTAGACAACAAAGATGCTGTGAGGTGTTTATACCTCTTGCATATGGATCTATTTGGTCCAATGCCAGTTCACAGCTTAGGTAGGAAGGTCTACACCTTTGTAGTTGTTGATGACTACTCAAGGTTTTCCTGGGTGTTCTTCTTAAAGCAGAAATCTGAAACACCTAGTGTCTTCTATAGTTTTGTTAAGCAAATTCAGAATGAATTGAACTGTACAGTGGTCAAAATTAGAAGTGACCATGGTACTGAGTTTCAGTCTGAAAGCATGACAAAGCTGTGTGAAGACTATGGGATATTTCAAGAATTCTCTTCACCTAGAACACCTCAGCAAAATGGCATTGCTGAAAGGAAAAATAGGACCTTGATAGAGGCTGGTAGAACCCTATTAAGTGATTCATCACTGCCAGAATATTTCTGGGCTGAAGCAGTAAACACTGCATGCCATGTGATAAATAGGGCTACCATCACTAAAAGGTTAAACAAGACCCCCTATGAAGTAGTGAAAGGCAGGAAACCAAATCTGTCCTATTTTAGGATCTTTGGTTGTAAATGCTTCATACTTAACAATGGGAAGTCTTACTTAACTAAGTTTGCTGCCAAGTCCCAAGAGGGAGTGTTTGTTGGGTACAGCAATAATAGTAAGGCTTATAGAGTCTACAACTTGACCACACAAGTTGTAGAGGAGTCTGTGCATGTAGTTTTTGATGAAACACAACTAATTAACAATGAGTTGTCTAGTAGTGTGTGCAGCCCTACAGGTCTTACTAAGAAGATGGACAAGCTAACCATAGAAGATGTACCTGCTGCAAGACAGCAAGTAGAAGAAGATGGCTTATGTCCAGGGGGAGAACTACATGTACAAGGAGCTGTTGAAGTACAAGGAACTCAGCTTGATGAAGATGCTGAAGAAGTTCAACCAGAAGTAAGGATGCCTCCAGCCAACAGGCATCTAAGAGATCATCCAGTAGAGCTGATCATTGGAGATCCAAGACAAGGTGTTCAGACAAGGAGCAGAAATCAGAATGCTGTAGTATATTCAAGTTTTCTGTCTCAAATAGAACCAAAGAAATTTGAAGAAGCTATACAAGATCCACAGTGGACTGAAGCAATGCAGGAGGAGCTTAATCAGTTCAAAAGATGCAAGGTGTGGGATCTGGTTCCTAAGCCTAAAGATCACAATGTGATAGGAACAAAGTGGATCTACAGGAACAAGTTAGATGAACAAGGTGTCATCATTAAGAATAAGGCAAGACTGGTTGCAAAAGGATATAGGCAAGAAGAAGGTATTGATTTTGATCAAACCTTTGCTCCAGTAGCCAGACTGGAAGCCATAAGGATGTTCTTGGCCTATGCAACCTACCAAGGATTCAAAGTATACCAAATGGATGTGAAGTCAGCATTCCTTAATGGTAATTTAAAAGAAGAAGTATATGTGGAGCAGCCTTCAGGTTTTGTTGATCCTACTCTTCCACATTATGTCTATAGACTTAGGAAAGCATTGTATGGGTTAAAGCAAGCTCCTAGAGCTTGGTATGAAACCCTATCTAGTTTCCTCATTGAGAACAAGTTCACAAGGGGGAAAATAGATAAGACTCTATTCCTTAGGGAATCTAGAGGCAAAGTAATACTTGTCCAAATATATGTAGATGACATTATATTTGGGTCTACTGAAAGTAGCCTTTGCAAAAAGTTTGCAAAGCTTATGCAGAGTCAATTTGAAATGAGTAGTATGGGAGAACTGAAGTTTTTCTTGGGTCTCCAAGTTAAACAGACTGAAAGTGGCTTGTCCATATGTCAGTCAAAGTTCACCCTAGAACTCATAAGGAAATATGGTATGGATTCCTCCAGTACCATGAAGACTCCTATGGGGTCAAGTATGTCTCTAAGCAAGGATGATGCAGGGAAACCTGTAGATGAAACCTTGTATAGAGGGATAGTTGGCTCCCTACTATACTTGACTGCAAGTAGGCCTGACATTATGTATGCTACATGTGTTTGTGCCAGGTATCAAGCCTGCCCCAAAGAATCTCACTTGACTGCAGTCAAGAGAATCTTGAGATATCTAAAGGGCACACCCTATCTAGGCCTTTGGTACCCTAGGAATGGAGATTTTGATCTAACAGGCTATTCAGATGCAGACTTTGCAGGATGCAAAGAAGATAGAAAGAGCACAACTGGATCCTGTCAGTTCCTAGGTGGAAGACTCATTTCATGGAGTAGTAAGAAGCAAACCAGTGTGGCCATCTCCACAGCTGAGTCAGAATATGTAGCTGCAGGAAGTTGCTGTGCTCAACTTCTGTGGATTCAACATCAGCTAGAAGACTATGGATGTCAGGTAAGTAGAACTCCACTTTATTGTGATTCTACAAGTGCTATTTCCATAGCTAATAACCCTGTATCACATAGTAGAACTAAACATATTGAGATAAAATATCACTTTCTTAGGGAGCATGTAGAAAGAAATGATATTGCACTTGAATATGTTAAAACTGATAATCAGATAGCTGATATGTTTACTAAGCCCTTAGAAGAAGCTAAGTTTAATAGGTTCAAAATTGAACTAGGTATGATAAACTTAGACTAAGTATACAGAACAAAAAATTGGCTAAGTAAAAAGGTGTCGACACATAGACAAGTCTATGTCGACACAGAATAGTAAGTGTCGACACTTCAGGAAAATAGTGTCGACACATCTAGGAAGTTGGTGTCGACACTTCAGAATGTTAGTGTCGACACATGTCGAGTAGGTGTCGACACATCAAATAAGGTGTCGACACTTAAGTTTTACTCAGAATTTTTCTAAGTAAAGTCTCGACTACATGTCGAGTATAGTGGTGTCGACACTTAACCAAGTGTCGACACATCAAATCTGTTGACTAAATTTGTGTCGACACATAAGTGTCGAGACATTATAAGTCAGTGTCGACACTTATTGCCAGTGTCGACACATCTTTAGGATTCCATCCCGCCTGTTCGTCTTCAAACTAGAAAGGTATAAATAGGGTTCTGTCTTTGATTGTCGACACGCTTTCAAAGTTTCGAGACCTAAACTCTTGTGTCGACATTTCTCTCATCTCAAGACTAAATCTTCAAACCCTAATGGCTCCCAAGCTGGAAGAGAACGTTAACGAAGGATATGAACTGGTGCGTGGCGCATTCGATGACTGCGAACAAGAAATCAAATCAGTGATAACCCTAATTGCCAATTCAGGATTGGAGTTCTTGGTTTCAGAACCAACGAAGATATGGAAGAAGGAAGTCATTGAATTCCTTACTGGCGCGGCTGTAGATGACTCAGGCTACAGAATTAAGTCAAGGGTGCATGGCACCAAGGTCAAGATTTCACCCAAGTCTTTAAGAAAGGTACTTCAGCTACCTAAAGTTCAAGATGAAGAGGAAGTAATTGCTTCTAAGACCAGGGAAGCTCTTACTTGGTGTGGACTGGATCCAAAGATGAAGGTGGGATCAGTCTTTAACAGAAAGGGTATGAATAATCAAGGCAAGTTCTTGTCAGAAATAGTGGGCAAGGTAATACTGAGCAAGCCAGGAGGACATGACAGGGTGTCTGCCTCCATGTTTGAAGTCATGACCAGGATCATCTTCAACCTTAAGACAGACTGGTCTATGATTGTCTTTGAGAAAGTAAAAGAAAGTCTGAAGAAGCCCAATCTGGGCAGGATACTAAGTCTCTACCTGGCTGGATCAATTCCAGAGGTAATGAGCTCTGCTGCAGGAACAAAAATCAATCACATGAGGAGAATGGACTCAAGGATATTCTCTAGATAGGAAAGGGTGCTGGTGTCAAAGGAATTGACCACCCCTGAGAAACAAGCTTCTAAGAAAGACTCTCCTCCCAGGAAGAAGAGGAAGACTGCTGCTGTGCCTCAAGAGCCATCCAGCAGCTCAGGCAGTGAAGAACATGTGGTCTTCACTCCTGATAATCCAATGGATAAGGCTGCAGAAAAGTCACCTGCTCCTCAGGAGCCAGCTGACATCCAGGGGTAGTTTCCAGGTGTAGCAGAACCATCTACACTGGAGAGTGAACAAGCCACCCTCCTCATTCAAGAGGTACTTGTTGACCTTAATACTTTGAATTTTTCTATAATAAATTCTGATTTGTCTGATGACAATCAGCAAAATCAGCCAGCAACTCAAGAACCAGATGTTGTTCTCCAAGACACATCTGTTGTAGCTGATGAAACCAGAACATCTCCTGCACAGTCTCCAGCAGAATATACAATGGAAGACCTATTTTTGAATTTAGATCAGGATGATTTTGATATGGAGAAGAATGCTGCTGATGCAGAGAAGGATGCTGCTGCTGAGGGGGAGAATTTGGATATTCAAGAAGAGCCTATAAGACTAGATACTGAGAAGGCACAAGATGTGCACACTGAACAACCATCCAGCCCTAAGGATAGGGTGGATATTGCCAGTACATCTGAATCTGAAGATGATGAAGCTGAGCAAGCTAAGAAAAAGAAGTTCTTTGTTTTCAAAAGAAGGAGCCAGAGCTACAAGAAGGCTCTCCAAACTGTTGCACAACATTCCTTAGTTCAACAACCTCCATCCACTGATTACAGTGCTCTACTGCTTGCCATGCAAATCAAGATGGATGAACAAAGGAAGGCTTTGGAAACTTATGTTGATGAAGGGCACAAGGCACTACAATCTGATCTGGGACAGGAAATCAAGTCAATAAGGTTTGAAATGAACCTTAATAAAAAGGAAATGACTGATTGTTTTACAAAGGGTGCTCATGCAGTGGTCTATCTGGCTAAACATCAAGAAACAATCCAAGAGAAAGTAGAAGATATAGCACTCAAGCAAGGCTATGTGCTGGAAAATCAACTCAGGATGAATGATAACTTGACTGCATCTCACAATTCCATAGTCACTGAACTCAAGAAAAAGTCTGATGAACCATCAACCTCCTCTGCTGCTGCCAAAGCTGATTTTGATAAACTCTTTCAAGCTGAACTAACTGCTGTCAAGACTGCCATCAAGGACTCCCAGAAGGTCATTTCTGAACAGCTTACCAAGCTAAGACCTTTCTTTAAAGAGGGCATAAGGTATTTGGATAGCCACATCAGGTTTCAGAAAGATGATGTGAGAGATCATGTAGCCCAAGAAGTCATAAAGGGGGAGAGAGTGTTAGTCAAGGCCAGTTCTGAGCATGCCAAATGGATTTCAAATTCAATCAGGGCTACACTTGGATATCCTCCCTTGTGTGATGACAATGAAGTAGCTGAATCTGGTATTCAAGGAACATATCTTGGAGGTGAGCAACAGGCAGTGGCTGATGTAATCTATCCACCTCCAGATTTTGAAATGATTCATGCAGATATAAGCACAATGTATAGTCCAACTGCTGGTAAGCCTAATATTATTCTGGAAAAGGTTGTTCAACCTATCACAGCTGCTATGCAAGAGGCTTTGGACAAAGAAGAAGAGACTAGGCTATCAAAGAAGAAGTTCAGGGAACTTGCTGAACAAAAACCTGATTTTGAATAGTGGAGCCCTACTTCTAGGAACATCATTCTCACTGCATGGAAAGCAGCCAAGGACAATGCTCATGAGAGGAACAAGTGGTTCTCAGAGACTGAATGGAGGAAACATGAGAGTAGGCAGGAAGCAATTGTCCAATATAGAAGAAAGGCTAAGTTAGGAAAGCTACCTCCTACAGCTGTGGAGCCTAGCAAGTACTTTCCTAAGCCCTATCATTATTTTGAAAGGCAAAAGATCAAGGCTGAAGAACAGAAGAACGAAGGACTCCAAAGGGAAGAAGACTGCTGAAGCTGAGCCTACTGCTGCTGCTGCTGTAAAAGCTCAAGTTAAAGCTGGAAAAGGAATTGTTATTAAAGAACCTGATCAGAAATAGATTAGGAATTAACTTGATGCTTGTTGTAATCTGTTAAGTGAAAAACATTGTAGTACTTCATTGAAAATGTATAAGGAACAATATTGGAACAGTATATGATAAATATAGTATGATTGTTCTGAAATATGTATGTTTCTTAATTGTTCTGCAATGTTGTATGAGTATACATGTGTGCTTTATTACATGTTTAAGTTTAACTCTGTTGTCATATATCTGTTTTACTTCATTTTATAATTTTTAATTATGAGTGATGTATATCATTGACTAAGGGTTATGACTTCTCCAAATAGGGGGAGATTGTTGGGTACATTGGTCAAATGTACCTGATTTGAAGAAGCCTCACTTAACTCAATGATATACATCATAGTGTATTTGATGTTTGTTTGAGTTACTTGTGCAGGTTAGGAATACACTGGACTGAAGCTAAAAATTCTAAGTCCATGTGTCGACACCCAGAGGGAAAGTGTCGACACTTGAGAAAGCTTGTGTCGACACCCAGACAAGCAGTGTCGACACTTGGAGTCATTGTGTCGACACCTGGGAAGAAGAGTCGACACCAGTCAGAAAGTGTCGACACTTGGAGCTGTGTCGACACTCAGTGTAGAAGAATGCAGAAAAGCTGTGTCGACACTTAGCAGAAGTGTCGACACCTAGAAGAGCTGAGTCAACACCAGAAAGTGTCGACACTTGAAGTAAGTGTCGACACTCAGCAAAAGTCTGCAGAATCTAAGTACAAGTGTCGACACTCAACACAATGTGTCGACACTATGCAGAAGAGTCAGCACTTGAAGTAAGTGTCGACACTCAGTACAATGTGTCGACACTTAGCTAAAGACTCAGTATTTGAAGAATGTGTCGACACTCAGCACAATGTGTCGACACACAACCAGAAGAGTCAACACTTGAAGAAAGTGTCGACACTCAGCACAATGTGTCGACACTTAGTTGAGACTCTACACTTGAAGAAAGTGTCGACACAAGGAGCTGTGTCGACACTTAGCAGAGAACAGAAAAGTTTACAAAATATTCTAAGTACAAGTGTCGACACTAAGGGAATGTGTCGACACTCAGCTGAAGGAACAAATTTGAAGACTTGTGTCGACACCAAGAAGCTGTGTCGACACTTGACAGTTTCAACACATGAAGATGTGTCGACACAAAGGAGATGTGTCGACACTTAGAAGAATACAGCTAAAGAATGAAGAACAAGTACTTGTGTCGACACTCAATTTCAGTGTCGACACATGCAGAAGTATCTGTGTCGAGACATACAAGGAAATGTGTCGACACCTTGTAGACTTGTGTCGACACTTACACTACTTGTGTCGACACTTAGTCTATAAGTGTCGACACTTAAGAACAGAAAGTCTCGACACTATCTGACAGTTAGAGAATTTCAAGAAGTGACTGGTTGACATGACAGCTGCCGATCCAGCCGGTCTACATCAACTGTCAGAGAAGTCAGAAGTCTGTTATGAACCGGACCAGCCGGTTACCATGAAGGAAGCCTATAAATAGGCCCCCATAGTTTACAGAAAGTAATATATAGAAGGTTGTTCATTATCATTACATGTTGTGAGAATAACTGAAGTGGTTGATCAGATTAAATCAAGAAGTGATACACTGAGGATCAACACAAGAAGATCAGGCAGTCCAACTGCAGATCTAAGAAGTTGGAGAGAGAGAGCTCCATCCAAGAATTCAGTCTTTGGAACTAAGGCTGAGAAGAAGAATTCAGAGTCATCTGGATTTCAAGAAGAAGAAGATTCAGACTAATTCAGTTCTACTCAAGAAGCTTTGAAGAAAGCTAAGTCAGTTTGGATCAAGCTGAGTTCTTCCAAGAACTCTTCAAGAAACTCTCAACTCCTCTCATCTGTTCTGAGTTGTAGAGTTAGCAATTTTATTTCAATTACATCTTGTAAGATCCATTGGATCTGAGTGATTGTAAGCCTATTTTATAAAGGCTGAGGGTAGGGCTTGTTGCCTGAGTGTAGGAGTGGAAGAACTCTGAGTGTAGGCCTTAATTGGCTGAGTGTAGGCCTGGGTGGCTGAGTGTAGGCCTTTTTGGCTGAGTGTAAGGCTTTGGGCCTGAGGTAGGAACCTAGTTTGGTTCTGAGTTAGTGGAGAAGTTTGGCCGAATCTAGTACACTGCTAGATAGGCGAAGGAGGAAAGTGGATGTACCCAAAGATTGGGGAACCACTATAAAATTAGTGTGTCTTCTGTGCTGTGCTGTGCTGTGAATTGACTGTTTGATTTCTGTAATTGCTGTTAGCTGTAGTAATCTGAGAAATAATTGTTGTGCTGCCAACAAAGTTCTTAAAAAAGGTTTAGGTCACCTATTCACCCCCCCCCCCCCTCTAGGTGTTTAGGTACCATATCTTTCAAGGGGGGCAGGCCCCCACGGGGTTGCGCGAGGCAGGCTTGCGGCTTTGTTTTTATGGGGGCTTCTCGCGGCTTCTTCGTAAGGGGGGTAGGCCCCCACGGGGTACGCGAGTCAGGCTCACGGCTTGAGTTGCACGAGGGCTGCTCGCGGCTTCTTCGTGAGGGGGGCAGGCCCCCACGGGGTACGCGAGTCAGACTCGCAGCTTAGGTTGCATGAGGGCTGCTCACGGCTTCTTCGTGAGGGGGCAGGCCCCCACGGGGTGCGCGAGTCAGGCTAGCGGCTTAGGTTGTACGAGGGATGCTCACGACTTCTTCACGAGGGAGCAGGCCCCCACGGGGTGCACGAGTCAGGCTCGCGGCTTAGGTTGCACAAGGGCTTCTCGCAGCTTCTTCGTAAGGGGGGCAGGCCCCCACGGGGTTGCGCGAGGCAGGCTCGCGGCTTAATTTACACGAGGGCTACTCGCGGCTTCTTCGGCAAACCCCCATGAGGTACGCGAGTCAAGCTCGCAGCTTAGGTTGCACGAGGGCTACTCGCGACTTCTTCATGAGGGGGACAGGCCCCCACGGGGTGCGCGAGTCAGGCTCGCGGCTTAGGTTGCACGAGGGCTGCTCGCGGATTGTTCGTGAGGGGGGAATGCCCCCACGAGGTGCGCGAGTCAGACTCACGGCTTAGGTTGCACGAGGGCTACTCGCAGCTTCTTCGTGAGGGGGGGCAGGCCCCCACGAGGTGAGCGAGTCAGGCTCGCAGCTTAGGTTGCACGAGGGATGCTCGCGGCTTCTTCGTGAGGGGGCAGCCCCCACGGGGTATGCGAGTCAGGCTCGCAACTTAGGTTGTACGAGGGCTGCTCGTGGCTTATTCGTGAGGGGGGCAGGCCCCCACGGGGTGTGCGAGTCAGGCTCGCGGCTTAGGTTGCACAAGGGCTGCTCGTGGCTTCTTCGTGGGGGGCAGGCCCCCACAGGGAATTTGAGTGCATCAGCTTTCCTGTTTGAGTAGACAATATTTGCAGCAATATGATGCAATACTTAAATAAAGATAACTTACGCGGGTTCAGGCCCGCGGATTACACACACCATAGAGTTCTTTTTAGACAAAAAGAAATGTGTTACAGAATTCACAAAACATAAAGTTGAAAATCGTTGATAGAATCGGCGCAGGTTTTGCGCATTCCAGGTGTGGGGGAGAGTCTTTCCTTCGGCATTGCGTAGCCTGTATGTTCCTGGTTTTACCATAGCCATGACGACGAAGGGTCCTTCCCAGGTTGGAGATAGCTTGTCGTCATGCATTCCTTTCCCAGCCGCTTCCAGAGTGCGGAGGACCAAGTCTCCAACATTGATCGGTCGGGGCATCACCTTGCGGTTGTAATAGCGGGTTGAGCGTTGCTGGTAGGCTGCAGTACAGAGAGCGGCTTCTTCGCGGATCTCGAAAATCAAATCTAGATTGTCACGGAGAGCGTCGTCGTTCACCTGGAGGCTGAACTTGGACACCCTTGGGCTTGGGATGTCGATGTCGACCGGGATAATAGCTTCAGTTCCATAACAGAGATTGCACGGTGTTTCTCCAGTTGGGGTCCTCTCCGTTGTCCAGTATGCCCATAGCACGTTGGGGAGCGCGTCGACCCACTACCCCCCAGCGTCTTCAAGTCGCACATTTAGTCCCTTCAGAATGGTTCGGTTGGTCACCTCTACCTGCCCATTGGATTGGGAGTGTGACACAGCCGTATGCCGCAACTAGATTTTTAAGTCCTCGTACAGCTTGATGAAATATTTACCCGTAAACTGAGTAACATTGTCGTTGATGATAATTTTTGGTATGTCAAAGCGGCAGATGATGTCCTTCCACACGAACTGCTTTGCGTTCTCCTCAGTAATCTTAGCGAGAGGCTCCGCCTCTACCCACTTGGTGAAGTAGTCGATGACCATGATGATGAACTTCCTCTGTCCCGAGGATTGAGGTAGAGGGCTGAGGAGGTCTATTCCCACTGAGTGAATGTCCAAGCTCCTTGCAACGTGTAAAGGGCAACGAGAGGTTGTTAGGGAATGTTAGCGTGTAGTTGGCAACTCTTGCACTTCTGGACGAAGTCTATCGCTTCCTTTTTCATGGTTGGCCAGTAAAAACCTTGGCGCAAAATTTTTCGGGCCAAGGCCTTTCCGCCCAAATGCTCTCCGCAGATTCCTCCATGACCCTCGCGGATGGTATACTCAGCATCAATTTCCATCAAACACTTCAGGTAGGGCCATGTGAATGATCGTTTATACAGTTCTCCACTGATCAGTGTGATGGTGGTCGCCCTCATCCTGAGACGACGGGCCTCCTTTGGGTCTTCTGGCAACCACTGGCCCTCTAAGTATTCTACCAACGGAATGATCCATGACTCTGTAGATTCCCCGATTTCCACCACCTCCCAAGGCCCTTGAATGTTGTTAAAGGCAATTTCTTCAACCCGACGCCTTTTTGACTGATAGCGAGAGGGAGATGTGGCTAGCTTTGACAGGGCATCTACTCAGCTGCTCTGCTCTCTAGGGATGTGGAGAATTTGGGCTTGTGGTATCTGAAGTAGGAGAGATTTTGCGAGTCGGAGGTATTGGGCAAGTTGTTCACTTTTTGCCTCAAATTCTCCATCCACTTGGGAGACAATGAGATGGGAGTCGGAGTAGATCATTAACCTTTTGACGTGACAGTCGATGGCGAGCCTGAGTCCTGCGATTAAGGCTTCATATTCTGTTATGTTATTAGTGGCAGGAAACTTCAACCGGACTCCGTATTCTAGAGTGACGAGCGCTGGGCTTATGAGAAGCAGCCTGTCTCCGACGCCTTCTATTTTGGAAGCTCCGTCAACGTACATAGTCCACCCTTGTGATGGCTCTGTTGGAGCGCCTTCTGGTTCTGCTGGCAGAGTATTTTCGACGATGAAGTCCGCTAAGACCTGATATTTAATGAAGGGGGTGCCAGAAAGTGGATGTCAAATTCAGCTAACTCGACCGCCCACTTAACCAACCGGCCTGATGCCTCTGGCTTTTGAAGAATAGTATAAAGAGGTAGCTCGGTTAGAACTTTGATGGTATGGGCCTGGAAGTAGGGGCGGAGTTTCCTCGTTGAGAAAACGAGTGTTAGGGCTGTCTTATCCACAACTGAATACTGGGTTTCAGTGTCTGAGAGGATCTTACTAAGGTAGTAGATGGGGCGTTGAACCCCTCCCTCGTCTTTTACCAACACGGAGCTCAGAGCGGCTGGTGTAATAGCGGGGTACAGAAAAAGAGTCTCTCCTGGGGCCGGTTTTTATAGAAGCGGAGGGGAGGCCAGGTACTGCTTCAGTGACTCGAAAGCTGATTAACATTCGTCTGTCCACTGGAAGCCTATTGTTCTGGCTCCCAGGAGAATCTTGAAGAAGGGGAGGTATTTATCCCCGGTTCGTGCCAAGAATCGAGAGAGTGCTGTGATTCTCCCGTTCAACTGTTGCACTTCTTTAATGGATCGAGGTGGTGACATGTCTTCTAGAGCCTTAATATTTTCGTGGTTGGCCTCTATCCCCCGCTGGTTTACCATGAACCCCAGGAAATTCCCTGACGTTACCCTGAAGGCACACTTTGTGGGGTTAAGCCTCATGTCGTACTGTCGAAGGATCTTAAAACACTCCTCGAGATCTTCCAAGTGACCTTCCCGACGGATGCTTTTAACCAGCATGTCAACATATACCTCCATCATCTTACCGATAAGGTATTTAAAAACCCAATTCATGAGTCGTTGATAGGTGGCTCCTGCATTCTTGAGCCCAAAGGGCATTACTTTCTAACAGTAGACCCCTTTGTCAGTTTTGAAGGCGGTATGCTCCTCGTCCGTAGGATTCATTCGAATTTGGTTGTACCCGGAGTATGCATCCATGAAGCTGAGGAGTTGGTGCCCGGTGGTCGAATCAACAAACTGATCAATTCTAGGGAGCAGGAAGCTATCTTTGTGGCAAGCTTGATAAAGGTTGGTGTAATCCACGCACATCCTCCACTTTCCTGAAGACTTCTTTACTAAGACAACATTAGCCACCCAGGTTGGGTATTTTACTTCTCGGATGAATTGGGCGCTGAGGAGCTTCTCTACTTCTTCTTCAATTGCTTGGAGACGTTCCGGAGCGAAGTTTCTCTTTTTATGAATGACAGACTTGCATGCTGGGTTGATGTTAAGAGAGTGCTGAATAATGTGAGGATCTATGCCTGGCATATCTTTCGGAGCTCAGGCAAAGATATCCTTGCTCTTCTGGAGATAGGCTGTCAATTTCTCTTTCTCTCGCTGTGGCAAGAGCGACCCGAGCTGGACGGTGCGAGCCGGGCTTGTCGGAGAAAGGGGGACTTCGACCAGCCCTTCTATAGGCATCCCCCGCTGCAATATCACCTCGTCGCGCAGGTCGAAGTCGTCAATGTTTAATGTGGTGGCCTTGGTTGGTTGTGTCAGCTTAGAATAGCAATTTCTGGTGGCCTCCTGGTTGCCGCGCACGACTCCGACTCCTCCCGGAGTGGGGAAGTTCATGGCTAGGTGAGGAATAGAAGGGATGGCTTTGAAGATGGACTGGATGTGCCTAACGAAAATGGCGTTGTAGGCGGAGTTTGAATCTACCACAACAAACTGGACTTCGTGCGTCACTTGCCTTGGAAATTCCCCCATGGTAACTGGGAGGGCAATCATGCCCATTACCTGAACTGGATGGTTATCGAAGTTGTACATTGGTCTGTCTGCCGGTGTCAAATATTGACTGGAGAGCTTCATGCTCTGAAGGGTGGAGTAGAATAATACGTCGACTGAGCTTCCGTTGTCGACGAGGATTCGCTTGACATTATAACAGGGATCTCCAACCCTGGCGCTATTCACGAGAGGATCTAGGTGAGGTGCTCGTGGTCCGACGAGGTCTTCATCTCCAAAGGTTATGGTGGTGTCCTTGTACAACCTCGGGCTCGCGAGAGGCCCTCAAAAGTGCGAATAATCGAAGCGGGCAAGAGGAATAGATTGGCGAGTGTGACCATGGGGTCCACTCGCAATAGGCGAGACGAGTGGCCCCAGCAAATAGGCGAGACGCCCCTCCTAGGGTCGCGAGAAGACCGATAGACGCGAGAAGGCCTCACAGAATGTAAGGTCGGAGAGACGACAGGAAGATTCGCCTCGCTGATAGGTACCTCCCCCACTCGCCATACAGAGGAAAGGCCATTTTGACAGATCTATACCCAAGGGGGTTTTTACTCTTCTTCCCCGAGTAATTTTACCCTTTTGCCCTTGGTGGTCTGCGTATATCTCCCCAGAACAGCGGAGTTTGGCTGTTGGCAGACCCAACCAGGGGTATTCTGGTATTTTCAGGTCAGCCCACTATGGTTATTTGCAGATCCAACTCAGAAAACTATAAATAGACCCAGAGGGGTTCTTCAGAAGCACAGACACACACACACACACTGACTTTTGCCCGGGACTTGAGAGAATTTGTCTGTGCTTTCTGAGGAGCTCCAAGCCTAGCTTTTGGCTTCGGAGGGGATGTTGTTGGGTACATTGGTTCAAATGTACCTAATTTGAAGAAGCCTCACCCTACTCAATGATATACATCAAAATGTATTTGATGTATTTTTGAGTTACCTTGTGCAGGTTAAGTATTTGCAGGAAAGCAGAAAAGATTCTAAGTCCATGTGTCGACACCCAGAGGGAAAGTGTCGACACTTAAAAAGACTTGTGTCGACACCCAGGCAAGCAGTGTCGACACTTGGAGTAGTAGTGTCGACACCAGGGATGCAGAGTCGACACCAGACAGAAAGTGTCGACAAAAGGAGCTGTGTCGACACTCAATGAAGAAAAGTGCAGTGAATCAGTGTCGACACTTAGCAGTTGTGTCGACACCCAGAAGAACTGTGTCTACATCAGAAAGTGTCGACACTTGGAGGCTGTGTCGACACTCAGCAAAAGTCAGCAGAATCTAAGTATAAGTGTCGACACCCAGATCAATGTGTCGACACACAGCAGAAGAGTCAACACTTGAAATAAAGTGACGACACAAGAAAGAATGTGTCGACACTCAGCTGAAGACTCAACACTTGAAGAAAGTGTCGACACAAGGAGCTGTGTCGACACTTAGCAAAGTTCAACAAAATTCTAAGTACAAGTGTCGACACAAAGGAGATGTGTCGACACTCAGCAAAAGTCTCAACATAAGAAGAATGTGTCGACACAAGGAGCAGTGTCGACACTCAGCAAGTATCAACACAGAAGGCATGTGTCGACATCAAGAAGAAGTGTCGACACCGAACAAGTTCAACACATGAAGATGTGTCGACACAAAGGAGATGTGTCGACACTTACAAGAATTCAGCAATATACTGAAGTACAAGTACTTGTGTCGACACAGATTATCAGTGTCGACACATGAAGAAGAAGCTGTGTCGAGAAGTGAAGTCTACAACACAAGGAGTTGTGTCGACACTTTGTAGGCTAGTGTCGACACTTAGACAACTTGTGTCGACACTTAGTCTATAAGTGTCGACACTTAAAGACAGACAGTCTCGACACTTTCAGACAGTTACAGATTTTTCAAGAATTGACTGGATGACTTGACAGCTACCATTCTAGCCGGTCTACTGCACCTGTCAGAGTTGTCAGAAATCAGTTATGAACCGGACCAGCCGGTTACCATGAAGAAGGCTTATATATAGGCTTATACTATCTACAGAAGAAGTGGTTCAGATGATCAAGTAATTGTAAAAGAAGAAGATCTAGCTATTCTTTGAAAAATCCAGTGAAGATCTAAGTAGTTGGAGAGAGAGAGCTTCATCCAAGAAGACAGCCGTTGGAACCAGGCTGAGAAGAAGGGTTCAGATTTTGTTCTGAATCTTAAGTTGCAGAGATCAAGGATCAACTGCAGAGGAGATCAATCTTATTGTGTTCTACATTCAAGAAGCTTTGAAGAAAGCCAAGTCAGGTTGATTTCAGCTGAGTTCTTCCAAGAACTCATCAAGAAACTCACAACTCTTCTCTCTTGTCTCTGAGTTGTTGGGTTTACATTTTGTATTCATATTTTCTTGTAGGATCCTTAGGGATCTGAGTTTGTAAGCCTGTAATTATAAAGGCTGAGTGTAGGGCTTGAGTGCCTGAGTGTAGGAGATTTGAATCTCTGAGTGTAGGCCTGTTGTGGCTGAGTGTAGGCCTTGGTGGCTGAGTGTAGGCTTTGTGAAGAAGCTGAGTGTAGGCTTTGTGAAGAAGCTGAGTTGTAGGGCCTTGGGCCTGAGTTGTAGGAACCTGGTTTGGGGTTCTGAGTGTAAGATCTGAGGATCTGAGATAGTGGATGAGTTTGGCCGAATCTAGTACACTGCTAGATAGGCGAAGGGGGAAAGTGGATGTACCCAAAGCTTGGGGAACCACTATAAATTTGTGTGTTCACTGTGTGCTGGATTGATTGCTGTGATTGCTGGTTAATTGCTGTGTTAAAGTAATTATAATTCTGTGATAAACTCTGAATTCTGCCTAAAAAGTTAAAAAGATTTAACTCACCTATTCACACCCCCCCCCCTCTAGGTGATTAGGTACAATATCTTTGAAGTGGTATCAGAGCCAGGTTGCTCAAAAAGGACTTAACAGTCTGAGTAGATCATGTTGGCAGATTCAGTTCAAGTACATTACAGAATCAAGAAAATCAAGAACCATGGGTTCCACTGAGAATCATAAGGAATTGGGATCCATGAAGCTACCCATTTGCAGAAAAGAAATATTTGGCATTTGGAAGGAAAGGGTGAGACTATTTATGGAAGCCTCAGACCCTAGGATATATATCACAGTTAAAGAAGGGTCATATGTGCCCATGAAAGTTTCAGTCTTAGATGCTTATCAGAGAACACCTAAGGATTTCTCTGAAATGACAAAGGATGAGATAGTTCTAGCCACAATGGACAAGAGGGCTCAGAATATCATAGTGAGTGCTATAGATGATGCTACTTTTCAGAATTTGATACACTGCAAGACATCCAAGGAAATGTGGGATACTCTTATTGTGTACATGGAGGGTTCTGAAGAAGTGAGGCAAGACAGAAAGTCTTTGCTAAACCAAGAATATGAAAGCTTTAGACAAGGTAGATCTGATAGCATAACTGAATGCTATAAGAAGTTCTATAGGATTGTGAATGAGCTAATGTCCTATGGCAGAGAGTTCAGTAATTATGAGCCTAATGATAGGTTTTTAAGGTCCCTAACAAAAGATTGGGACACCAAGATCTGTGTCATAAGGGAAATGGCAAAGTTAGCAGAAATTCCTCCTCCAACTTTGTTTGGAAAATTGCTATCCTATGAAATGCAATTGATGGTGAGGAAAGAAGAGGAGAAGACTACAAGAAGTGACCATAAGGAAAGGACAGTGGCATTTAAAATAGAAGCCCCCAGAAAATACAGAAGTAAGTCACCAACTCCACCACCAAAAGTAGCTGAAACTGAGTCAGATGAGTCAGCAAGCAGAAAGTCTGAAAGCAATGAAAGTGATGAGGACTTTGCTACCTTCACAAGACATTTTCAAAAGTTCTTAAAGAAGAAACAGTGGAGGACAAGGTCATCTACTTCACAGGGTAAAGAAGACTATTATCAGAATAAAAAGTCTTCAAAGAAAGACAGGAAAAAGACCAAGTCAAGCAAAGCAACTCTATCAAAAATAGTATGTTATTGCTGTAATAGACAAGAACATGTTATTGCAGATTGTTCAGAGAAAAGGAAGGAGTCTAATGATAAGAAAAAGACGCAATTCAAGGGCAAGAAGGAAAGATCTTTTGTTGCCAAAAAGGATAAGAGCCTGTCAGACATTTCTTCATCAGAAACTGAGTTAGATGCTGAAGCATACATATGACTGTTTGCTGAGGAAGAAGAAGAAGAGTTCATCCAGATCATGAACTCTATATATGAACAAGAGGACAGTCAGTGCCAAGGACTGATGGCATTGACAGAAAGTGACAAAATCCAGGAGCAGCCTGGACCTAGTAAGGTACAAAATTGTTCTTTCAGTTCAATTTCTTGTGCTAGTTCTGAATCAGATTCATCATCATCAAGTGATGAGAGTGCATCTGAGTCTGAAGAGGATATTCATCAGTTGATAGATGAATATAAAGTTCTGTTGCAAGCATTTAAGAAATGCTAATCCTTGGCCAAGAGTCAAGCTAAGGAGATTGCAAGTCTCAAAATGGCTGCAACTGATTATGAGAAGATGTTTGATCAAAAGCTAAATGAGATAGCCAGACTGAAGCACATAACTGTGATTCAGATGGGGACTATAACTTTTAAGAATGATCAAATAAGAAGTCTGAAGATTAGTCTTCAGAAGGAGAGAGATTTAGTTGCTAGGTTTTCTAAACCAAAGTCAGTTCTACCCTTAATTGATGAATTTGTTCATCAAAAAGGTAAAGCTGGACTGGGGTTTACTAAACCAGCTAGGACTATTCAGTCCAAGTCCAAGGGCAAAGTCCCAGCTCTCAACAAGCCAGCTGTAGATAAAACAGCTAAGATTGTACCTAAGCAAAGGTACAATAAGTTTGAGTGTTGGTGTTGTGGTAAGGTTGGCCACTTTGTCATGGACTGTTGGCACAATGCTAGTGCCAAAGTGAGTAGCAAACTGCCTGTTGGAAAACCTGCAGGTAGCTTTATTTGGAAGCAAACTAACCAGTACCAAGGACCCAAGAATTCTTTGGGTTCTAAGGTTCACTAATCTGTTTTGCAGGTGAGTCCAGGTGGCCATGCCCCAATATGGTACTTGGACAGTGGATGTTCCAGACATATGACTGGAACAAGGGATTGCTAAAGGACTTCACTCCAATCAAAGATGGTCCTAAAGTCACCTTTGGTGGTTCTGAAAAAGGAATCATCAAGGGATTTGGTAACATTTCTAGCTCCCATATTACTATTACTCAAGTGGCTTATATCAAAGGTTTGAAACATAACCTTATTAGTATAAGTCAATTGAGTGATGTAGGATATGACATCTCATTTGTCAAAGATGGTTGTCATATCAGGATGTCAAATGATCAAGAGATCATTTTGACAGGTTATAGAAAGAGGAATGTCTACTGCCTAGACATTATGGTTGAGAACAATGGTTCTCCAGTGTGTCTTGTAGCTGATGAGAAAGTCTCTCATTGTGTCAAATGGCATAAGAGACTAGCCCATCTCAACTACAAGATAATTAGCCAACTCTTTAGCAAAGAGTTAGTGAGGAATGGTCCTCAAGTTAAGTGTATTAAAGATGGAATATGCTCAGCTTGTCAAAAGGGAAAGCAGACTAGATCCAGCTTTAATAGCATTGAAAACAAAGATGTTGTGAGGTGTTTATACCTCTTGCATATGGATCTCTTTGGTCCTATGCCAGTTCATAACCTAGGTAGGAAGGTCTATACCTTTGTAATTGTAGATGACTACTCAAGGTTTTCCTGGGTGTTCTTTCTTAGACAGAAATCTGAAACACCTAGTGTCTTCTATAGTTTTGTCAAACAAATTCAGAATGAACTAGACAGTACAGTGGTCAAGATAAGAAGTGACCATGGTACTGAATTTCAGTCTGATAATATGGCAAAAATATGTGAAGAATTTGGGATATTTCAAGAGTTTTCTTCACCAAGAACACGTCAGGAAAATGGCATTGTTGAGAGGAAGAATAGAATCTTGATTGAGGCTGGTAGGACCCTATTAAGTGATACATCTCTACTAGAATATTTCTGGGCTGAGGCAGTTAATACTGCATGCCATGTAATTAATAGGGCTACCATTACTAAAAGCCACAACAAGACCCCCTATGAGTTTGTAAAAGGTAGAAAACCAAACCTATCCTATTTCAGGATCTTTGGTTATAAGTGTTTTATACTTAACAATGGAAAGTCTTACTTGACTAAGTTTGCTGCCAAGTCCCAAGAGGGGATTTTTGTTGGGTACAACAACAATAGTAAGGCTTATAGAGTCTACAACTTGTCTACTCAAGTTGTAGAAGAGTCTGTACATGTAGTATTTGATGAAACTAGACTTATTAATAATGAGTTATCTAGTAGTATTTGCAGCTCCACAGGTATAACTGGGAAGATGGACAAGCTCACTATAGAAGAAGGACCTACTGCAAGACAGTAGGTAGAAGATAGTGGTTGCTGTCCAGGGGAAGTACTACATGTACCTAATGAAGAAGAAGTCCAAGGAGTGCAGCAAGATGAAGGAACTGAAGAAGTTCAACCTGAAGCCAGGATGCATCTAGCTAATAGGCATCTAGAGATCATCCAGCAGAACAAATCATTGGTGATCCAAGACAAGGGGTACAAACAAGGAGCAGAAATCTGAATGCAGTGCTCTTCTCCAGTTTTCTATCCCAAGTTGAGCCAAAGAAGTTTGAAGGAGCCATCCTAGACCCTCATTGGATTGAGGCAATGCAAGAAGAGTGAATCAGTTCAAGAGGTGCAAGGTCTGGGAACTTGTTCCTAAACCTAAAGACCACAACATAATTGGGACCAAGTGGATCTTTAGGAACAAGATGGATGAGCATGGAGTAATTGTTAAGAACAAAGCAAGATTGGTTGCCAAAGGATATAGGTAGGAGGAAGGTATTGACTTTGATCAAACCTTTGCTCCAGTAGCCAAACTGGAAGCCATAAGGATGTTCCTGGCCTATGCAACCTTTCAAGGATTTAAAGTTTACCAAATGGATGTAAAGTCAGCCTTTCTAAATGATAATCTTAAAGAGGAAGTCTATGTGGAACAGCCATCAGGTTTTGTTGATTCAACTCAACCTAATCATGTTTATAGACTTAGGAAAGCATTGTATGGGTTAAAGCAAGCCCCTAGGGCTTGGTATGAAACTCTGTCTAGTTTCCTCATTGAGAATAAGTTCTCAAGGGGGAAAATAGATAAGACTCTATTTCTTAGGGAATCCAGAGGTAAAGTAATACTAGTCCAAATATATGTACATGACATAATATTTGGGTCTACTGAAAGTAGTCTTTGCAAGAAGTTTGCAAAACTAATGCAAGGTCAATTTGAGATGAGTAGTATGGGGGAACTTAAGTTCTTCTTGGGTCTCCAAGTTAGACAGACTGAGAATGGATTATCCATATGCCAGTCTAAGTTCACCCTAGAACTCATAAGGAAGTATGGTATGTATTCATCCAGTACCATGAAGACTCCTATGGGGTCAAGTATGTCTCTTAGCAAAGATGATGCAGGAAAACCTGTAGATGAGACTTTGTATAGAGGGATAGTTGGCTCTCTACTCTATTTGAATGCAAGTAGACTAGATATCGTGTATGCTACATGTATCTGTGCTAGGTACCAAGCATGCCCTAAGAGTCTCATTTGACAGCAGTCAAAAGGATATTGAGATATCTAAAGGGCACTTCTTATCTAGGCCTCTGGTACCCTAGGAATGGGGATTTTGAACTAACAGGTTATTCAGATGCAGACTTTGCAGGATGCAAAGAAGATAGAAAAAGCACAACTGGAACCTGTCAATTCCTAGGTGGAAGACTGATTTCATGGAGTAGCAAGAAGCAAACAAGTGTGGCTATCTCTACTGCAGAGTCAAAATATGTGGCTGCAGGAAGTTGCTGTGCTCAACTTCTATGGATACAACATCAGCTTGAGGACTATGGAATTCAGGTAAGTAGAACCCACTCTTTTGTGATTCTACAAGTGCTATATCAATTGCAAATAATCCTGTTTCCCATAGTAGAACTAAACATATTGAAATAAAATATCATTTTCTTAGGGAACATGTAGAGAAAGAAGATATTTTACTGGAATATGTTAGAATAGATAATCAACTAGCTGATATGTATACTAAGCCTTTAGAAGAAACTAAGTTCAATAGGTTTAAAATTGAACTAGGTATGATAAACTTAGAATAAGTTTATAGAAATGGCTAAGTCAAAAGGTGTCGACACACAGAGATATCTGTGTCGACACAGAAAAGTGGTGTCAACACTTCAGGGAAAAGGTGTCGACACATCTAGGAAGTTGGTGTCGACACTTCAGAATATTAGTGTCGACACATACAAAGTAGGTGTCGACACATCCAAGGTAGTGTCGACACTTAGTGTTTACTCAGAATTATCTAAGTAAAGTCTCGACTAAATGTCGAGTTGAGTGGTGTCGACACATAAATAAGTGTCGACACATATATTCTGTTGACTAAACTTGTGTCGACACAGTGTGTCGAGACATTATAAGTCTGTGTCGACACTTTTCAACAGTGTCGACACAATTTAAGTTAGTTGACCCGCCCTTTCATCTTCAAACCTAGAAAGGTATAAATAGGACTTTGCCTTTGTCTGTCGACACGCTCACAAAAGTTTCGAGATCAAACTTGTGTGTCGACACCTCTCTTCTCTCAGTTCAAATTCTTCAAACCCTAATGGCGCCAAAGCTCGAGAAGAATGTCAATGAAGGATACGAACTGGTGCGACATGCGTTTGACGATGCAGATCAGGAGATCAAGAAAGTAGTAACCCTAGTTGCAGACTCTGGGTTGGATTTTCTTATTTCAGAGCCAACAAAGATTTGGAAGAAGGAAGTTCTAGAGTTTCTGAATGGAGATAAAGTAGATGAATCTGGACTCAAGATCAAGTGTAGGGTTCATGGTGAAAAGGTGAAGGTATCACCTAAAAGTTTGAGAAAGATCCTAAAGCTACCAAGGTCAAAGGAAGAGGATGAAGTTACTGCTTCAAAGACCAGAGAAGCTTTAACTTGGTGTGGACTGGATTCCAAATTGAAAATTGGATCAGTATTCAATAGGAAAGGCATGAACAGCAAAGGGAAATTTCTATCTGAGATTGTTGGAAAAGTGATCTTAAGTAAGCCTGGAGGGCATGATAGGGTATCAGCTCATATGTTCAGCATTATGACAAGGATAATCTTCACAGTGAAAACTGATTGGTCTATAATAGTCTTTGAGAAGATTAAGGAAAGCCTGAAGAAACCCAATTTGGGTAGAATAATAAGTTTATACCTAGCTGGTAGTATACCAGAGGTTATGGGTCATGCTGCTGGAACTAAGATCAACCATATGAGAAAGATGGACATGAGGATATTCTCTAGGTGGGACAGAGTTTTATCCAAGGAAATGCCCACACCAGAGAAAATTACTCCCCAAAAGAAGAAGAAGAAAACTGCCCCAGTGGCTCAGGTTTCCACTAGCAGCTCTGGTAGTGAAGAGCAAGTTGTCTTTACTCCAGAAGAGGATGTAGAAGAAAATGCTGGGAAGTCTCCAGCTCAACAAGATGCTGCAGAGAGGCAGGGGAGCAACCTCAGGCTAGCCCCATACACCAGGATCAAATCCAGGAGGAGCCTCTAGTTGTGGAAGAGCCAACTCCACTGGAAAGTGAGCAAGCAACCCACATTATCCTTGAGGTAATCTCAGAAATCAATCAATTGATTTTCCTATAGAGGATAATGTTTTATTTGATCCATTAAGTAATGTTAATCAGCAAACTCAGCTTGATAGCCAACTCCCAGATGTTGTCTTGGAGGACACATCTGTTGAAGTTCAAGTTGTATCTGATCCAGTGGTTGATGAGCCAAGAGTTTCTCCAGCCCATTCTCCACAAGAATTTACTATGGAAGATCTCTTCCTCAATCTAGATCAAGCAGATCTTGAGAAGGACAGTGCTGCTGCTGAGGGGGAGAATGCTCATGTTGAGGGAGAGCAAGTAGTAATTCTGGAAGAACCTGCAAGGCAAGAGCCTGAGAAGCCAAAAGATGTTGAGGAGCTACCTAAGGAGAGGGTAGAAATTGCAAGCACCTCAGCATCTGAAGATGAGGAGGCTGCTAGAGCAAAGAAAAATAAATTTCAAGTATTCAAGAGAAGGAGCCAGAATTACAAAAAGGCTTTACAAACTATTGCACCACAGCCTATATCACAGCCAGCACCTACTGTTGATTACAGTGCTCTGATGGTTGCCATGCAAATTAAACTTGATGAGCACAGGAAAGCCATAGAAACATATGTGGATGAGGGTCATAAGTCTCTACAATTTGACCTAGCTCAGGATATAAAGTCTATTAGATTTGAGATGAATCTAAATAAGAAGGAGATGACTGACTGCTTCCACAAGGGAGGGAATGCAGTAGTCTATCTAGCCACTCATCAAGAAAAGATAAACTCAAGTGGATGAACTTGAAGTCAAGCAAGGCTATATATTGGAAAATCAAATCAGAATGAATGATAACTTGACAGAATCTCACAATGCCATTATCACTGAGATGAAGAACAAAGCTGTTGGACTGACTACTTCTAATGTTACTGCTAAGGCAGAGTTTGATAAGGCATTGCAAAAGAGTTTATCTGATGTTACTTCGGCAATTCAAGACTCCCAGAAGCTGATTACAGAAAATCTCCAAAGTTTGAAACCTTTCTTTAAAGATGGAGTCAACTATTTGGATAACCAAATCAGATTTCAAAAGGATGATCTAAGGGATCACATGGAAAGAGAAGTCATAAAGGGGGAGAGGGTGTTAGTCAAAGCCAGCTCTGATCATGCTAAGTGGATTTCAAATTCTATCAGAGCAACTCTTGGATATCCTCCTTTATGTGATGATGATAATGTGGCAGAATCTGGGATACATCCTGCATATCTAGGAGGGGAGCAACCTGAAGTGGCTCAAGTCATCTACCCTCCTCCAGATTTTGATATGATACATGCTGATATACATTCCATGTATAGCCCACCTGAGGGAAAGGAAAATGTCATTATAGAAAAGGTGATTCAACCAGTATCTGAGGCTATGCAAGAAGCTCTGCAGAAAGAACAAGAGGCCAGACTATCTAAGAAGAGGTTCAGAGAGCAAGCTGAACAAAGACCAGATTTTGAGCAGTGGAGCCCCACTTCAAGAAACATTATCTTAACTGCCTGGAAAGCTGCAAAAGATAATATACAAGACAGAAACAAGTGGTTTTCTGAATTGGAATGGAGGAAGCATGAGACAAGGCAAGAAGCCATAGTACAATACAGGAGAAAGGCAAAGATGGGAAAGCTACATCCTACTGCCCAGGAGCCTAGCAAGTACTTTCCCAAGCCTTATCATTATTTTGAAAGGCAAAAGATTAAAGCTGAGGAGCTCAAGAAGAAGGAGCTGAAAGGGAAGAAACCTGTTGATACTGAAGCTGCTGAAGCTCCTATGCAAGCCAAGATACAGTCTGGAAAAGAAATAGTAATTAAGGAGGCTGAACAAAATAGAATAGAATTTTATTCAATTTACAATTGTAATCTTGTGTTTTTTAAACACTATGTAAACTTTTGTATAATGAATATTACAAAGTTGTGAGAACAATATGATGTGTTTTAAATCTATTTCATAATTGTTCTGAGATGCTATCTGAGTATACATGTTTTGTTTAATACATGTTTATGTTTGCCCTGCTATTTAATCCTGCTTTACATCATACTATGATTTTATTCTGTATGGTGTATATCATTAACTAAGGGTTATGACTTCTCCAAATAGGGGGAGATTGTTGGGTACATTGGTTCAAATGTACCTGATTTGAAGAAGCCTCACCATACTCAATGATATATATCAAAATGTATTTGATGTATTTTTGAGTTACCTTGTGCAGGTTAAGTATTTGCAGGAAAGCAGAAAAGATTCTAAGTCCATGTGTCGACACCCAGAGGGAAAGTGTCGACACTTAAGAAGACTTGTGTCGACACCCAGGCAAGCAGTGTCGACACTTGGAGTAGTAGTGTCGACACCAGGGATGCAGAGTCGACACCAAACAGAAAGTATCGACACAAGGAGCTGTGTCGACACTCAATGAAGAAAAGTGCAGTGAAGCAGTGTCGACACATAGCAGTTGTGTCGACACCCAGAAGAACTGTGTCTACATCAGAAAGTGTCGACACTTGGAGGCTATGTCGACACTCAGCAAAAGTCAGCAGAATCTAAGTATAAGTGTCGACACCAGATCAATGTGTCGACACACAGCAGAAGAGTCAACACTTGAAGAAAGTGTCGACACAAGAAAGAATGTGTCGACACTCAGCTGAAGACTCAACACTTGAAGAAAGTGTCGACACAAGGAGCTGTGTCGACACTTAGCAAAGTTCAAGAAAATTCTAAGTACAAGTGTCGACACAAAGGAGATGTGTCGACACTCAGCAAAAGTCTCAACATAAGAAGAATGTGTCGACACAAGGAGCAGTGTCGACACTCAGCAAGTATCAACACAGAAGGCATATGCCGACATCAAGAAGAAGTGTCGACACTGAACAAGTTCAACACATGAAGATGTGTCGACACAAAGGAGATGTGTCGACACTTATAAGAATTCAGCAATATACTGAAGTACAAGTACTTGTGTCGACACACATTATCAGTGTCGACACATGAAGAAGAAGCTGTGTCGAGAAGTGAAGTCTACAACACAAGGAGTTGTGTCGACACCTTGTAGGCTAGTGTCGACACTTAGACAACTTGTGTCGACACTTAGTCTATAAGTGTCGACACTTAAAGACAGACAGTCTCGACACTTTCAGACAGTTACAAATTTTTCAAGAACTGACTGGATGACTTGACAGCTGCCATTCCAGCCGGTCTACTGCACCTGTCAGAGTTGTCAGAAATCAGTTATGAACCGGAGCAGCCGGTTACCATGAAGAAGGCCTATATATATGGTTATACTGTCTACAGAAGAAGTGGTTCAGATGATCAAGTAATTGTAAAAGAAGAAGATCTAGCTATTCTTTGAAGAATCCAATGAAGATCTAAGTAGTTGGAGAGAGAGAGCTCCATCCAAGAAGACAGCCGTTGGAACCAGGCTGAGAAGATGGGTTCAGATTTTGTTCTGAATCTTAAGTTGTAGAGATCAAGGATCAACTGCAGAGGAGATCAATCTTATTGTGTTCTACATTCAAGAAGCTTTGAAGAAAGCCAAGTCAGGTTGATTTCAGCTGAGTTCTTCCAAGAACTCATCAAGAAACTCACAACTCTTCTCTCTTGTCTCTGAGTTGTTGGGTTTACATTTTGTATTCATATTTTCTTGTAGGATCCTTAGGGATCTGAGTTTGTAAGCCTGTAATTATAAAGGCTGAGTGTAGGGCTTGAGTGCCTGAGTGTAGAGATTTGAATCTCTGAGTGTAAGACTATTGTGGCTGAGTGTAGGCTTTGTGAAGAAGCTGAGTGTAGGCTTTGTGAAGAAGCTAAGTTGTAGGGCCTTGGGCCTGAGCTGTAGGAACCTGGTTTGGGGTTCTGAGTGTAAGATCTGAGGATCTGAGATAGTGGAGGAGTTTGACCAAATCTAGTACACTGCTAGATAGGCGAAGGGGGGAAGTGGATGTACCCAAAGCTTGGGGAACCACTATAAATTTGTGTGTTCACTATGTGCTGGATTGATTGCTGTGATTGCTGGTTAATTGATGTGTTAAAGTAATTATAATTCTGTGATAAACTCTGAATTCTGCCTAAAAGTTAAAAAGATTTAAGTCACCTATTCACCCCCCCCCTCTAGGTGATTAGGTACAATATCTTTCAGATGCTCTCAGAGATCTTTTGGGTAAGTGGTGGGACCTCCCTGCTGAGGCTTTGGGTCAGTTTCTAGTCCTTCACGACCAGTCGGAGGTCAGAGCTTGGGACGAGTAGGTGTTGGCTACGCCCCTATTTTTCGAACTCTTGTCGAAGTCAGATTTTGGCTTCAACAGTTCTGGTGCTGTGAGCGTGGAAGGTAGCTGATACAATAAAAGCTTGAGTTTAGTCCGATGGCAGGAGGTGAAGGTGAAGGATCTGGTTCAGGAGGTTCCCCTCCCGGGGAGAAGAGGCGGTAAGGAAGTTGCTGGATGACTTCAGGCAAGAGGTCCTGCAGACCATCAGCTTGGCCTTCTGAGCCACAAGCGAGTGGGCCACCCCTCAGGTCCAATAGAGGAGGTCCCTCTCTTGGGCGAGAACTCCCCTGGGCAGCGCCCGAGGAAGGAGGTCCCGGCGGAGGCTGGCGAGATGGACGTGGCGACGCGGGAGCTCTTCCCAGGCCAGCGTCCCGGGAAGGAGATTTCAGTAGAAGTTGGTGAGCGGGAGGCAGCTGTGTGAGAGCTCTTCCCTGGGCATGGTCTCGCGGATCGGGCCAGCCAGCCGAGGCCGCGAGATGTGTCGTCTCGGCAGGCAGGCGGCGAGAGCCCATTCAGTGAGCTCATCATCTCGGCTCCGATGTCGGAGGGGTTCCGGGAGCCCGACATGTCCTACTACTCGGGGAAGGATGACCATGTACAACATGTACAGTGGTTTGAAGATGTCATTTCGATAAGGCAGATGACAGATTTCTTCAAGTGTCGGCTGTTCGTCATCACGTTGAAGGAGAAGGCTCGGGACTGGTTCCACCAGTTGCCAGCAAGGTCGATCTACTATTTTGAAGATCTGCAAAGAAGTTTCCTATTGAGGTTCTCAACATCGAAGAAGCGCAAGAAGGAGGCGGAGTGCCTGTTTGCGGTGAGATAGAAGCAGGATGAGACATTGGGACATTACGTGGATCGGTTGCAGGAAGAGGTCCTCCTGGTCCAGGAAGTTCTAGGATATACGTTGATGCTTTTATTTACTCTGGGACTGAGGTCGGGTTTCTTCAACATGGAGTTGAAGAGGGTTCCCCCTCTATTTTGAGAAGCTCATAGAGAGAGCGGCAAAGGAGACAGACTTCGAGAGGGCCAATTCGGCGTTCGCAAGGAAGCTAGCTAGGTTAGCCGAGGATGATGCGAAGGAACCAGAAGCAGGAAGGCGAAGGGAGCAGAGAGAAGAGAGGAGGAGAGAAGAGCCCCGAGGGCAGGGGAGCAGGGACTGCATCAAGGGAGGGGGGCCCCCGAGCCGAACAACCAGATAGGTTGGAGGCCTCAGGAGGGTTGCCCCAAGAGTTAGGAGGAGCTTTCCAGGGAAGAGATAACTTCCGTGAGCCAAGGAGGTTCGATCAGCCGGAATGGAGGCAGGGGCCGAGAGATCACTTCCATCAGCAGCAAGAGACGATGGAGATCGATCGAGGTAGAGGAGGAAGGAGAGGAGCTCAGGGAGGAGCTGGAAGGAGACATGGTGGAGAAGGAAGAAGGGGCAGGGTGGAGTTACCTTTCTGTGACTTCCATCAGGAGGACGGTCACGCAACGGCCACTTGCCCAGAGTTCTTAGAAGTGAGAGATGCCGGGGGGTGAGGAGGCAGGAGCCGCCGATGAGGATCATGGAAGTGCAGCAGGGGGAGACGGAGGATAGATGCGAGGACCGGGTAGATGTAGGAACCCGGGGAGGGATTGGGGTGATCCACGGAGGAGTTGGGATCGAGGTTGCTCGTAAGGGTAGCCTCCAGACGATGTACCGAAGGGTGGTAGCCTCGACCTCCCAGGCTCCGCCCCCGAAAGAAAAAATTACCTTTTCTTCAGAGGATATGCAGGATTATGAAGACCCATTCTGTGATGCCTTGGAGATCCAGACGACGTTAGAGAACTTCACGGTCTCCAAGATCCTAGTGGACAACGGGAGCTCCGTAAATGTAATCTTCAAAAAGGCCTTCGATGAGATGCAGGTTGAGGGAAAGAGAGTACTAGCTTCGGACGGACCATTGTTCGGTTTCTCAAGAGAGAGAAAGGAAGTGAAGGGGCGAGTAGGGTTGCACGTAAAGTTTAGGGGCATGTCACGGAACTGCAGGTTTGTGATCGTGGACGCCCGAGAAGCTATATCTCCATCTTTGGGCGCCCCCTCATCAGTGCCTTTCGATGCATCCCCTCCTATTTTCATCAGTGCCTCAAGTTCAACAATAGGGGGTGCAAGTTAGGGCCAGAGGGGACCCGAATGTGGCAAGACAGTGCTACATGACGACGGTCAACACCATTTCATGGATGGAAGAGGCAGGGGAGTTGGAGAAGGAGATGGTGACGCTTGAAGAAGTTATTAGAGAGGAGGTGATGAGTCTAGAGGAGGCGAGAGAGGAAGCCGAAGAGGAAGTCGGAGGAGAGGAGATTGAGGAGGAGCAGCGGGGAGGAGATGTGCAGGAGGTCAAGAGGGACGAAGAGTTGGAGCCGCAGAAGGGTCGGCAGGTGGAGGTGGAAGAAGGAGCTGAGGGGGAGGCCCGGAGAGGTGTGGAGATTGAGCAGCAGCAATGTGAGAGTATTGAGGAGGTGATGGAAGTTGAGGGAGCAGGAGGATAAGAGGAGTTGGGGCAGGAAGACGATGCAAGGGCCGGCTGGGAGCAGTCACGGCTGGAGTCGGCAGAGGAAGTGGTGGAGATGGAAGTCTTCACCAGCGCCGGCCAGGTACAGAAGGTGCGGATCAGCGGGGGTTTGAACCCCGAGGACCAGGAGCGAGTGCAGGCTTGCATCCAGAGCAACGTCAACATCTTCGCTTGGAGCGCGGCTAATATGCCGGGCATCGATATGGATGTGGCCTGCCACCGCTCGAACCTGGATCCCAATACGCGCCCCATATGCCAGAAGATGAGGACCATCGCAACCAAGCTGGAAGAGCCAATCCGCGAGGAGGTCAAGAAACTTCTGGAGGCAGGCTTCATCTCGGAGATCCAGTATCCAGGCTGGGTCTCCAACATGGTAATGGTGAAAAGGGGGGAGGAATGACGCATGTGTATTGATTTTTCTCTGTTAAATAAATCGTGCCCCAAGGATTGCTACCCCCTGCCTCGAATTGACGTGTTGGTTGATTCAGCCGTTGGTTTTTCAATTATGAGTTTTTTGGATGCTTTTCAGGTTACCGCCAGATCTGAATGCACCTCCCGACGTCAAGGACATCTCCTTCATCACAATGGAGGGATGCTTCAGTTATAAAATGATGTCCTTTGGGTTGAAAATGTAGGGGCTACATACCAACGCATGATGGATCGGGTCTTCCAGAGCCAGAGGGGGAGGAACCTGGAGGTCTATATTGATGTCCTTATGGTTAAAAGTAAGAGTGTGGACTCATACCTTCGAGATCTGGAGGAGACGTTCGCCACCTTGCGGAAGTTCAAAATGAGGCTGAACCCCTTAAAGTGTGTTTTTGGGGCAAGCCGTGGGAAGTTCCTGGGGCATCTTCTGACCCCGGAGGGGGTAGAACCCACCCAGATAAGGTGAAAGCCATCCTAGAGCAAGAGTCACCACGTAATGCAAAGGAGGTGCCGCGCTGGACAGGCATGTCGGCCGGCCTAAGTAGATTCCTCTCTAGGTCGGGAGATAAGTGTTCATCATTCTTCAAGGTGTTGAGGGGTAACCAAAGATTCAAGTGGACTGCTGAATGTGAAGAAGCTTTCCAAGGAATAAAGAGGTAGCTCTCCCTGGCTCCTCTACTTCAAAGCCCGGAGGAGGGGGGATCTGACCTGTATCTCGGAGTGGGAACAGAGGGAGTGAGCTCTGTCCTAGTTATGGAGGAGGGGAGGAAGTAGCTACCAATCTATTACGTTAGCAGGATTCTAAAGAAGGCAGAGCTTCACTACCCTATCCTAGAAAAGCTGGTGTATGCCTTGATCATTTCGGCTAGGAAGCTTCGGCCATATTTCAAAGAACATTCAATCAGGGTGGTGACAGACCATCCCCTCCGTAAGATTTTCGAAGGAGTGGAGCACTCAAGTAGTGAAAGATATTGTACCTAAACACCTAGAGGGGGGTGAATAGGTGACTTGAATCTTTTTAACTTTATGGCAGCAATCAGTTTCTAACACAGATTTATATCTACTTTTGCACAGCAATCACACAGCAATCACAGCAAACCACATCACACAGTAGACACACAGTTTTATAGTGGTTCCCCAAGGTTGGGTACATCCACTTTCCCCCTTCGCCTATCTAGCAGTGTACTAGATTCGGCCAAACTCCTCCACTATCTCAGAACCCAAAACAGGCTCCTACACCTCAGGCCCAAGGCCCTACAACTCAGCTTCTTCACAAAGCCTACACTCAGCCACAAAGGCCTACACTCAGCCACCAAGGCCTACACTCAGCCACCAAGGCCTACACTCAGCCACCAAGGCCTACACTCAGAGATTTAAATCTCCTACACTCAGCCTTTATAATTACAGGCTTACAAGACTCAGATCCAAAGGATCCTACAAGAAAATATGAATACAATAATGTTAACTCAGCAACTCAGTGAATAGAGAGATGAGATGTGAGTTTTTTGATGAGTTCTTAGAAGAACTCAGCTGGAATCAATCTGACTTGGCTTTCTTCAAAGCTTCTTGAATGTAGAACACAATAAGACTAATTCCTCTGCAGTTG